>VZSE01005943.1:51238-65827 GCA_013398275.1 Promerops cafer
CGCCCCGAACAGGCAGGCCGAGGGGAGGCCGAGGGCAGGCCGAGGGCAGGCCGAGGGCAGGCCGAGGGCAGGCCGAGGGCAGGCCGAGGAGAGGCCGAGGAGAGGCCGAGGAGAGGCCGAGGAGAGGCCGAGGGCAGGCCGAGGGCAGGCCGAGGAGAGGCCGAGGAGCGGCCGAGGAGCGGCCGAGGAGCGGCCGAGGAGAGGCCGAGGAGCGGCCGAGGAGAGGCCGAGGAGAGGCCGAGGAGCGGCCGAGGACAGGCCGAGGAGAGGCCGAGGGCAGGCCGAGGAGCGGCCGAGGAGAGGCCGAGGAGCGGCCGAGGAGCGGCCGAGGGCAGGCTGAGGGCAGGCCGAGGAGCGGCCGAGGGCAGGCCGAGGAGCGGCAGAGGGGAGGCCGAGGGCAGGCCGAGGAGCGGCCGAGGGCAGGCCGAGAACTCTGGCTCCAGCGTGTTCATAGCATGGGACTCCCTAACTTGCTGAAGCAGCTGGCACTCCACAAAGCACTCAGAACCTCAAAGCGGGTTTCTATTCTGCTGCAATTACACCTAATTAAGGAACCTTTAAAACACCCCCGAGGGGCGGATCTCATTACAGGGAGCAGCCCTGGCCAATTGTGAGTAAGCAGTGCAAGAACTGCATTATTTATTTCACGAGTGGCAGCGCTGACCCAGGGCTGCTGCCAAGATTTTGCTCTCCCAGACTTTCCCAAAGCTCCAGGAGGAGCTCAGCAGGCAGATCGTGCCTGCTCAGGTCTCTATTTAAAGGTCCACCAAAAGCAACCCTGGTGAAGATGGTATCTGCAACATCCCTCCCTAATCTTGCCCAGAGATCAGCTCATCCCTCCCTTCCCTTCATCCCGAGGCTCCAGCACTGCAGGTCCTCTGGCACCAGCCTGGTACTTGAAAGCAAGGATCCAGACACCTTCCTGAGAAGGACACAAAGGAAGCCTCAGCCTGGTTTGTTCTCATCTTTCCCTGCCACAGAAGAAATAATCAAAGCTACTATTTAAGGCAGAAGGGGAATAAACCTCCCATATTTAGGAGGAATAAAGAGGAATAATTATTGTAAGGATAAACAAGCAGAGGATGGGAGAGAGATCACCCACAAACCAAGACAGAGAAGGAACAAAGTGAGCAAGTTCCCAAGGGGAACACAGATCCTCTTCCCAGGAAGACCAGATCCTTGCCATTCAATACACCCACTTGCCTAACAGATCCTCCTTTTCCCATGAATCCAAGAGAAAAGCTTCTCAGCCTGCCCCAGCTTTTACTGTTCATCACCTCCTTGGGGCAGTTTCTCCCCCAGTCTCGCCCCCTCCGACTCTGGCCCCAAACCCCGAAGCCCCAAAGCCTCTCCCAGGGTCACCTGGGAATTTCCTTCTGCAGGAAATGCCAGAGTGGAGAGATGCAAATACAGAATGGACAGGAGAGAATTCCTCCCCACCAAACTCCTGTTTTCCCCTTTTGGAAGGGGAAGGAAGAGATCTCCAAGCCAACTGTGAGTCAAGAGCCAGCCCGAAGCTGAATGCTGAGGACCAGATCTCCTCCACCCATCGGGAGCCTTCAGAGGAAAAGGACTTTCTTTCAAACACTCAAAATTCACCAGGAAGCAGGAAAAAAAGCCAGAATACGTTTTAAAGAGCTGGCAGCCAAAAAAGCCTGAGGACCCACATCCTTCCTGCCCACGCCCACGAGAATCCAGGACAAACAGATCCAGCCAGGCCCCGGTGCAGAGCGTGGAGCTGAACTGGAGGAGATCTCCACCACCTGCATCACTCACATCTGGAATTTTGGGGTATTTTACCTGCTGGTAGAAATTCCTCTGGTCTGTGCTGGACCTTTTTGGACTAACCCCACCAGCTCCAAGGATATCTGGAGGCAGGAATGCTTCTATGCTCACCAGAGCTTCAGGAGCCTCAGTTTGTGGTGTTTAAGTGTGTTCACAAATGCCAAGTGTGACATTTCCAAATTATCCCTCAATTGTTGCCACTGAAGCATAAAAACATATTTAAACAAACAACTTCAAGGATGGTTTGGAAACATTAACAGGAATATAAGTTACGCTGAGATGGTTTTAATCCAAATTTAATTGTTTGTCTCAAGTGTTCCAGATTTCACGCCGCTCCCTAAGTGCTCAAAGGCTTCAGCAGCCACGATGCTCTACTCTAAACATTTATTTGGTTAATGAACTTGAAGAGGGTTCTTCCTCCACCCTCCAAGCCTTTGTTTCTAGCTTTTGTTCCTCTGATGACAAGGGAAACCTGTTCTCACCCTTCCCAACACGGCTCAAGGCAGGAGGCTGGGTTAAATCAAGAAAGAAAAAAAGGTTTAGAGCCTGGTTACTGCTTAGGTAAAACAGCCTCGGTGGAGGGTGGAGCTACCCTGGGGGAAGAGCCAAGTGCCACCGCAGAGCCACCCCGGGTTGTGTGCTGCAGAACAGGGACACGAAGCCTCCCCAGGGTTTGGAGCTGATCTGAACAAGAAAAAAAAAGCAACACAATAAAACACACCAGGAGGTCACATACCAAGGATTAGGCATTTTAAGATGCTGAATGTTTTGCCTGGTGTGGCTCCCTGCAAAGTGCCCTGCAGCAAACCCAGGTGTTTGTGTGGTGGGGTTGTTGGGTTCCAGAGGCTGTTCAGGCTTAGAAATCCAGGACTGTGGTGCTTGCTGCCCTGTGCTCCCCTCCAGGTTGGAGAGCAGCACAAAACATCCATGGCACATCCCAGATTAAACCCTCTCACTGGCTTGGCACTCACCCTCCCCCAAAGCACAATGTACAGGCTGTAAGTCATACAACAGGACTGAAGTCACACAATCACTGAGTTATTTGGGTTGGAAGGGACCTTAAAGCCCATCCCATCCCACCCCCTGCCATGGGCAGGGACACCTCCCACTGTCCCAGGTGGCTCCAAGCCCTGTCCAGCCTGGCCTTGGACACTTCCAGGGATCCAGGGGCAGCCACAGCTGCTCTGGGCACCCTGTGCCAGGGCCTCCCCACCCTCTCAGGGAACAATTCCTTCCCAATATCCCATCCAGCCCTGCCCTCTGGCAGTGGGAAGCCATTCCCTGTGTCCTGTCCCTCCATCCCTTGTCCCCAGTCCCTCTCCAGCTCTCCTGGAGCCCCTTTAGGCCCTGACAGGGGCTCTGAGGTGTCCCTGGAGCTTTCTCCTCTCCAGGTGAGCACCCCCAGCTCTCCCAGCCTGGCTCCAGAGCAGAGGGGCTCCAGCCCTTGGGGCATCTCCGTGGGCTCCTCTGGACTCTCTCAGCAGCTCCACGTCCTTCCTGTGCTGGGGGCAGATCTGCACCTCTCAGCTTGTAAATGCTGGGGATCTGGGGGACACAAGGAGCCTCTGGGGGACACAAGGAGCCTCTGGGGCAGCAGAGCTGAAGCCCAGGGGAGTGGCAAACATGAGCAGCTGAACAAGAGAGAAGGAACCTGCCTGGCCCAGCCCCACTGTGCCTGCCACCCTGGCAAAACTGAGCTTATTGTAACACAAACAAGCCTGAACGAGAGACCAGCAACGCATAAAGACTTACTTCTTTTTTAGAGCTGCTTCAGGTTACTCCCCTCCTTTTGGCACCCCTTCAGACAGCTCCAGAAAGGGCTGCTTGTGTGAAGGACATGGAGCAGACGTGCCAGAGGGGGAAAAAGGAGCCCAGAACGGATCAAAGGCTCAGAGGTAGATTCCTGGAGCAGGGGAGAAGAGGCTGAGATGCCAGGCATAGCTCGGGAGGCCCAGGACCTCAGGGATTGTAAGCACAGGGCATGAAGGCATCACCACACCAACCAAAGAACCCCCTGGACACGCCAATGCTGCCCAGGGCCTCCCCCAAGCAGGGGAGCAGCAAGAGGCCTGGAATGTGCTCCAAGGCTTTGCAGGTGTCTGCCAGGCTGGCAGCCACGTCCCCGCCCTGCACCGGGGACCCAGCTCAGGGCTCTGGGCTGTCAGTCCTGCCTGTGCCACCAGCAGCCCTCCTTCACCCACCACACCTCAGCCACCCCACAGTGCCACAATGGGATGGGTGCTCCACACAGCCTGGAGGTGCAGCTCAGAGTACAAGAGAGTTCCCTGCTGCACACCAAGAACCCTCCTGCTCCAAACCAAGGTCTCCAGAATACTCCTATTCCACACCAAGACCTCCTGTTCAAAACCAAAGCTTCCAAAATTCCCCATGGACCTTTCAGGGAAGGTTCCACAAACCTTCCCAGTGCTCTTTGCATCCTCCCTGCTGTGCTCCTGCCAGGACAGTAGTCCCAGAGTTCCAAGCAGTCAGGAGAGGATTAGCTGGTTGCTGCATCCATTTAGCAAGCACAGGGAAAAAATTCCACAAGGACATCCAAATTTTATTTTTCCCTCCAGCTGTAAACTCCTCACACACACACAGCGAGCAGGGACAGCCACTCCCCTGGAAAAAATAAGGAGAAAAGGAGGCAGCAGCTGCCTCTTCATCCCTCCCCAGCCACAGGCGGCGGCGAAAGCCTCAGTGGCCCGATCAGCTTCTGAAGGCAAGGTGGGACTGAGTGTTACTTCCCCATCAGGAGACTTTCAGTACAGATAACACCTTCTCCAGGCAGAGCCCCCAAGGCCCCCTCGGTTCATGCTGCATTTGTTTGGGACTGTGGGACTGCGGAGCAGCCACGTGGATCCCGGCCCGGCTCCGCGCCCGGTGCCCACAGCAGCCCTCACCCTTTGCTTCCTGCTCCCAACAGCTTCTTCTCTCTAAAAGCTCTTGGTCTGGGCTCCTTCGACTCCCTGCACGTTTTGCTGGAGCCCAGCTTCCTACAGGACTCTGGCAAGTGGATTTTCCACAGTCGGCTCTGCCAGGCCCTGCCAGATGACACAGCTCCCAGCACCAGGCCCTCTCCTCTGGCTCGCCTCCTCCTCCTCCTCCTCAGGGAGAGGAGGAAGCAGGAGCAGCCTGCAGGCTGGAAAGCCCTTCCAGCAGCAGCAGTGATTCAAACACAACGTAACAGCACTGGCATTTCACCACAGGACACTGCACAGAGGGAACAGGAGCTCTTTCTTCTGGAACACTACAATGTGTTATTAAAAATAAATAAATCTGGGCACTCCAAGGCTGCTCACCACATTGTCAAGCAGAGGGACATTCAGCCCGGAAACAAAGCTATAACCATCCTTGGGACACCGACAGCTCCACAGGACATCCCCAGAGCTGTCACCAGCCAAGCCATGTGGAGCTGGGACACACCAGGACGCACAGAGGAATTCAGGAATTCATGTCATTTCATCCAGCACATGAATTCCCATCAAATACCACTGTCCCTGAGTGCTTCAGCTTCAACAGGATCACAGAACGTGGTAGCAGGGAGCAAAGGCAGCTGAGTCACTGGCATTCCTAGGAAAAGGGGATTTGCTGGCACACTGGAAGGAGCTGGATGGGGAGAGGCCTCCCAGCAGCCTGGAACCTCTCTCCACAGCAGCCGCCGCAATTCCCTGCTTTAAGAGAAGTTTCCTCCCTAGAGAGGGGGAAAACCCTGACCAAAATCAGGACTAAAGTGCCTGGACCAAGCCTACAGCCATAAGGAACCCTCGTGCCATAAGGAACCCTCGTGCCAGCAGTGGTGGAGCCCCACCCCAACCCACTGAGGCTCTCCCATCCTCACCTCCCTGGAGGAAAAGCCCAGGCCAGCCCCAAAAGCAGTACAGCCATGTGCCAGGGAAGGATCCACCACCACTCCCGGGGATTTGGGCTCTTCCAGCTGCTCTCCCCCACGGAGCCAACACCAGGCACACCAGCTCGGCACCAGTGGCACTCTGGGAGGAACTGTCCCCGTGGCTCTCCTTGGTCATGTCCCCTCCTCTTCCCTCCCCCCACAACCCACAGGACCATTCATAACTTACTCTGCCCCACACCAAGTCCGGCAAAAGCTCTACAGGGAAGGGGAAGCCTCATCACAACCCAAAATTTGGGGAGAAGAGACCATTTCTGCAGAGCTCTGAGCCGTGCAGAAAGCCCAGGCTGGCATTTCCATTGCTCCATGGCATCTGCAGGGCTTTTCCGTGGGCTTGCAAGTTTTGGGATCCCAAAACAAGGTTCATGCCAGGTGCCACTGATATGAACTGTGACTCCCCTGTTAATACAGAGCTCTCTCAGCCTGGAGGCATCTTCCTGCTAACAAGCACATCAAGGACCTCCAACATAAGGAGATGGAGCTGCAGCCATTCCAGAGGAGGCCACGGAGATGCCCCAAGGGCTGGAGCCCCTCTGCTCTGGAGCCAGGCTGGGAGTTCTCACCTGGAGAGGAGAAAGCTCCAGGGACACCTCAGAGCCCCTGCCAGGGCCTAAAGGAGCTCCAGGAGAGCTGGAGAGGGACTGGGGACAAGGGATGGAGGGACAGGACACAGGGAATGGCTTCCCACTGCCAGAGGGCAGGGCTGGATGGGATACTGGGAAGGAATTGTTCCCTGGGAGGGTGGGCAGGCCCTGGCACAGGGTGCCCAGAGCAGCTGTGGCTGCCCCTGGATCCCTGGCAGTGTCCAAGGCCAGGCTGGACGGGGCCTGGAGCCACCTGGGACAGTGGAAGGTGTCCCTGCCCATGGCAGGGGGTGGGATGGGATAGGCTTTGAGGTCCCTTCCAACCCAAATATTGGAAGATCTAAAGCACAGACACACGAAGATATGAACAAGCAGTGATTCTGAGAGCAGCCCGAGGAAATCCCTGATGTTCCTCCCACTGTGGTTGGTTGCAGTCCTGTCTCTGCTGGGAGGCCTCGGGCCTGAACCTAAAGCATCAGCCCTCAGCACCATCCCACGTGTGGGAAGGGGTCTAAAAGATGCAAAGATTTGGGAGTGGGAAACAAAAGCTGAGAGGAGCTTTAGGGGCTCTGCCTGCCATGGGACAATTAGGGAGGCACAGCTGTCCTGCAGACTGGGCTGGGTCAGCCAGCAGCTGCACTGCAGATGGCCCAAAAAACCTCGCCAGGAGAGCGAGGCGGCCAGGCGGCTCAGAGCACACCAAGAGCATGGGCTGCACTCTGAGAGGAGCTGGGAATGCTTTTGGCATGTGGGAGAGTCACTGCAGGTACAAAATGCTCAACTCCCCAAGGCCAGATGCACTCTGTGTGCCAACGGGCACCTGCCACAACGGGAGCGAGGGCTGGGATCAGCTGAGGCACCTCCTGTCCCAGGGTCAGCTCTAGGCCCCGTGTGACAAAACAGACCTGGAGGGGCTGGGAAGGGGCTGGAGCACCAGGAGAGGCTGAGGGAGCTGGGAAAGGGGCTCAGCCTGGAGAAAAGGAGGCTCAGGGGGAACCTTGTGGCTCTGCACAACTCCCTGACAGGAGGGGACAGCCAGGGGGGTTGGGCTCTGCTCCCAGGGAACAGGGACAGGAGGAGAGGGAACGGCCTCAGGCTGTGCCAGGGGAGGTTCAGGTTGGATACTGGGAGAATTTCTTCATGGAAGGGTGGTCAGGCACTGGCACAGCTGCCCAGGACAGTGGTGGGGTCCCCATCCCTGGAAGTGTTCACAAAACATGTGGATGTGGCACCTGGGGACACTTTTCAGTGGTGGCCTTGGCAATGATGGAACAGTTGGACTCAGTGATCCCAGAGCTCCTTTCCAACCTCAATGCTTCCCTGATTCTCGGCCCAGCAGAACCAGTCTGGCAGCTTTGTACCTCCATTTTCCACGGGCACCTGAATTTACAGAACCACACAGAGGGAACGGCTGGCACTGCTCCCCCCAGGCTCAGCAGGGACCAGCCCGGGGTGCCAGGCCAGGAACCCACGCAGGAATTATGAAAAGATGGAGCCAGGCATGAGGAACAGGGAGAAGCAAGCCATGGTTCACTGCCACCCACTGCCAGCAGCTTCCCAGAGCTGGGAGAAGTTGGTGTCATGGCAGAGGGGACACTGAGGGTGGCCCAGCAGAAGCAGCTCTCCCTGCCCAAGCAGGCTCAGGCTACAGGGAAGTCATTTGATTTGCAAAATTCCAAACCCTGGAATTGGAAAAAAAAAAAAGCCCCTGGGTTCCAAGCAGATCATTCCTCTGACAATGAGCAGCAAACGAAAGTCAAACAGGAATAAAGTGGAGAGGAATTCTGTGGGCAGTTGTAATGATTATCAATTATTGTCTGGGCTGAGTTACATAATGGTATCAGCAGCTTGGGAATGCTTTGGGAGAGGGCTCTGTGGGCAAGAGCAGCTCAAAATGAGCCCTGAGTTGTGGTGCACTATCATATTCCAATCAGTTCATTATGATGACCCCAATCCAATTTTAATAAATCACAGCCTTAGGAGATACCCTGCTCCTGAAAGGAAGCTTCTTGTGAATCCACCTCTCTTCTTTCAGTATTTAAAGGGGATTTATAAAAAGAGAGGGAGAACAACTTCTACACCAGCAGACAGGGGCAGGACAAGGGGGGAATGGGTTTGAATTGAGATTTACATTGGATATTAAGGAGAGATTCTCCCCTGGGAGGGTGGGCAGGCCCTGGCACAGGGTGCCCAGAGCAGCTGTGGCTGCCCCTGGATCCCTGGCAGTGTCCAAGGCCAGGCTGGACAGGGCTTGGAGGAACCTGGGATGGTGGAAGGTGTCCCTGCCCATGGCAGGGGGTGGGAATGGGATGGGCTTAAGGTCTTTCCTCCCCAACACTAAAAACCCTTTTTCAGATGATCCCTTTTCTGCTGCTGGGGCTGCTGTCCCAGGCTGGAGCAGTGCCCACCCAGTACCAGCTGGGCTCTTGACCAGTGCTGCACCCACACCCCACTCCCTGGACAGCCCAGGTGTGCTCCCTTAGCCACAGCATGTGCCAGCTCTGCAGAGGTGGGGCTGATGCTTCTTCCTTCTTCTGGGTAAGCAATGCTTCTTTATTTGCAGGAATGAACTCAAATTCCAGAGGAACCCAACTAACCTTGATCAAAACAAATCACAGAATCCCAGACTGGTCTGGGTTGGAAGGGACCCTAAATCCCATCCAGTTCCACCCCCTGCCATGGGCAGGGACACCTCCCACTACCCCAGGACAGTGGACACCTCACCTTGGACACTGCCAGGGATCCAGGGGCAGCCACAGCTGCTCTGGGCACCCTGTGCCAGGGCCTGCCCACCCTCCCAGGGAACAATTCCTTCCCAGTATCCCATCCATCCCTGCCCTCTGGCAGTGGGAGCCATTCCCTGTGTCCTGTCCCTCCATCCCTTGTCCCCAGTCCCTGTCCCAAAAATCCACACCCCACTCTGCATTCACTGCACTCTCAACCTGAAGGAGCAAGGCAGAATAAAAAGGTTGATTTAATAAACTGGTAGCTGGGATAAAATTACCACCAGCACCCTCCTCCCAGCCCGGGCAGACAAACCCTGCCTTTGAGCATTCACAGTCCTGCCAGGATAAGCCATCCATCCATCTGATTCCAGCCACAAACATCACCAGAGAGCTCTGCCCAGCTCTGATCTGCTCCAGCCCTCCCCATCATTCCCAGGAGCTTAAAGCCAAACCCGAGCAGGAGCAGCTAAAAAAACCCAGGAGCACAGGAATCATCTCTTCCTTGGAGCCTTTTGGGATATTTATGAGCGAATCAAGTGAGCTGAAAATGGAATTTGCAAACCAGCCACCACCTCGCCCAAAATTACACAAAATATGTTGGCTTGGAAGTGTTTTCCTCTCTGAGGGAGAAAGAAAAACTCCTGTCTTGGAGCTCCTGGAGCACACAGACCTGTTATTTATTGATGGTGGTAAAAGCCCTTTGAAGAGGGAGGAGAGGAGGAAGGAGGCAAGGAAAGGGCTCCCACCCAATCTCCCCAAACCCACAAATTCCCTGCCATGATTTTCTTTGGGGGAAAAAACTGGGCCCTTGGTCAAAGCAAGCAAAATATTTCAGATTTGTTTCTGTTCCAAAGCACACAGGGGTGTCCACAGGCACCTCCTGCACACCCAGAGCATCCCCCACTGCCATCCCAGCCCCTCTCCACAGCAGGAGCCAAATTCCAGGAGCTGGACTTGATGATCCTTCCAAGCCAGGCTATTCTATGCAGTTAAACAGCAATTAAAGCCTCTGGAAGGTACAGCAGCAGCAACACAGTTGGAGGCAATTTCAGCCTCACTTGCCTGTGAAACCATGATTGGTAATTTTAGAAATCTTTTCATAAAACCAGCATTTCCTCTGCTCAAACTGGGTAAGAACCATGAGAAAATGAACAAAAAAAATAACTGGGGTTTCCTCATGACAGAGATCATTAGATTGCACAGGGAAGTGGGAGAACACCAAGGGGAAGAGGGAGGACATCCAAAATCAGGTGCAAGGTCAGCGTCGCCAAGGGAGATGTGAGGAGGAAGCCCTGGACCCAGGGACACACTTCCCAAGGGATCCATCAGAGGGGAGCAGGAAAAGCCAGCCTGGCATCACCACAGGGGGGTTGCCACTAAAAAGCTGCAGTTTGACACTGTCCAGACTTCATTATAGAAACCAACTGCCAGGTTTTCAGATTGTTTTATTCAAAAATAAAAACCAAGCCCAGGATTCTTTGCAGCTGCTGTCTGGAGTGATCCCTGCCAGCCCCCAAATGGGATTTGTTCCGCAGCTCTCAGCTCAGGCTGGGCACCCCATTCCAAGAGGCTGAGAAAGTGCTGGGAAAAGTACAACAAACCTGATAAAACCCTTCAGAAACCATCCCCAGAAGGAAAGTTAAAAGATGAGTATGGAGAGCTCAGCTGAGGATGAGCTGATGTGGTGGCAGGACAGGTATTGAGGGATGGAAATGTTAAAGAAAGCAAAACAAATCACACTGAAATGAAGTTTAAACTGATCATCAAGAGGAAAAAAAAAAGGCTGAAGATCCCTTGGAACAGGAGCCTTTGGAAGCGAGTTGGACAAACTCTGGGATTTCTCTTAATTGAGCCAAGGCAGTGAGATCATGTGGTGCAAGAGGCTTTTCCTTCTCCAATTGTCTCTTAGATCAAAACAGAAAAGGAAAAACAACCCAAGGTGCCAGCAGGATGCTTGTCCTCAGCCTTACAAACAATCCATTCTCCTCTGAGCCTGCTGGAAATAAATCCAGGGAGAAAAGCCTTGGGCTCTGTCACCTCAGCCAGACAGACACAATGCAAGGCTACAGCGAGCAAGACACGTAAAATTAAATTTTGAAATAAAAATTTAAACCAAAAGTGGTTGCACAATAGCCCTAGGTTCTGTGCAACCCCCAGAAGTGCAAGACACAACCCCTCCTGCTTTACAAGGTGACATGAAAGTGACATCAAGTGTGCCCCCACCTCCCTGCTCGCTATTTAAGCCAATCTTACTCCATCCTTCTGTCCCAGCCAGTGGCTCCAGGGAGCATCAGAGAAACGCAGGGAAAAGGGGGAGGAAGGAGACAATAAAACCACACCACCACTGGCCTCTGCCTCCCAGGTGGTTTGGGAGTGGTTCAGGGATTTTGGATGAAAAACCAAGCTGTTCTCAAGGAAAGTCAAGCTGTCCTCGAGACCTTTCTGTGCCACATCTTGTTTGTAAATCCACGGAGCATATCGGGGGTCCACGTGAGCCTTTCAAGTGGCAGAGCAATCCATGCTGGACAAACATCCTCCCGGGAGAGGCTGTGGGAGGACCATCCCGAGGCTGTCCCTTCCCTGCTCAAGGCCACCCTCGGCTCAGGTGTCACCCCAGCACCATCCTCCCATCACCCCTTTGAAGGCGAAGGTCCTGGCAAGAGCCTCAATCCCTATCAACTGTTATCACTGCAGATCAAAACAAACTGCCTTTATCTTTGCCTTCACCTCTTCCCCATGCCAGCACCACAGCCACAGAGCTCTCCCAAGCTGCTTAAGCAAAACCCCATCCCAATCCCATTTGTTATCCCCACGGAGAGAAAAATACCCAATTCATCCGACCAGAAACCCACAATCCCGTCGTGTTTGTGGAATAAACGCCAGCTGGTGCCTTCCCTTTGACATTTAGCTAATAATTGTTGCAGCCAAAGGAGCTGACAGCGCTCACTCAGCAGCCCATGAATGCCTCTGGTGTTTGACTGAGCGCTAAAGACAACACTTGCTGCTCTCCAGCTCCTCATCCATGTGGATACACACACACACACAAGCTCTCCTTAACCCTTCAGCCCTCTCCAGCCTCGGGAATCAGCTGCTTGTCGTGCTTAAATTCAGCCATTTGTTCCACCACTACGAACCCACCCCTGCGGGCAGCAGGCAGGAGGAGGGAGGGGAGGAGAAAAGGAAGCAGGTACCTCCAGCAAGAGGGCTGGAATTTGCTCCTCATTAACTGCCCTTTGTGATTATCCAGCCAGCCATCAAACCCAGACCTCTCTCCCAGCATCCCAGTTCTGGTTGTGGCAGAACCTTTATTTGCACCTTGAGGGTCCCGTGTAGTCACCTGAACGCTGTTTTACCCACTGGGGATGTTCCTCCCCTTTACCTTCCACCTGAGCTGGATCTCCGTTCTCCAAAAGACCCACTTTGGGCCCAAGTTCCAGCTGCTTCACCCAAAGTAGGTCAAGGAACTTCCCCAGAACTGCTCCCTTCATTACTCCACACAGCAGGGGGGTTTAGGTTGGATAGCAGGAAAGGTTCTTCCCCAGAGGGTGCTGGCACTGCCCAGGCTCCCCGGGGAATGGGCACGGCCCCGAGGCTGCCAGAGCTCCAGGAGCGTTTGGACAGCGCTGCCAGGGATGCCCAGGGTGGGATTGTTGGGGCGTCTGTGCAGGGCCAGGGGCTGGGCTGGGTGATTCTTGTGGGTCCCTTCCCAGCCAGGATATTCTGTGATTCCACCATCTACTGGGAGCTTACAGACCCAATCACCAACCCCTCCTCCTCCTCCCTCAGCGTGCCCTGCTCTTTTCTAAGCTGCAGACTCACACCAAGTCCTCCTGCCCACGCAGGCATCATCACCTTTCCTTCACTGCCAGTCCCCTGCAGTGCCCAGGACCTGTTGGCTCAGGCATTGCCACAGCAGCCTCCCCAAGGTGCTCAGCACTCGCTGTACCAGCTCCCAGCTGTCCTGCACGCCAAGAGCTGCCTGTACCAGCCTCTTGCTGAAGAGAACTGGGCTTTCAAAGCATCACTTATGGCAGCACAGGCAGCATTAGCTGTGCTCAGCAGGACAGAACAGGGAGCCTGCAGAGAGCCCCTTCCCAGATGGATCCATACGGACAGACACACAGACAGACACGATCCAGTCGCACAAAACCTCCGGGGACACCCCCCTGAGCTTTGGAGTGACCTTTACAGCCCACAGCCACTCCCCAGGCCACGGTCTGAAGTGTTTTCCCGGCTCAGGGAGGCCCCTCTGGAGCTCTGGCACCATCCCCACGTCGGCACCGGCCGCTGCCGGGCTGAGCTGCACACCCAGAGCCACCTGCCACCTCCCCTGCCACGCACACGCCACCTCCTGTCCCCATTTCCCACGTCCTTGGGCTGCTCCACGCCAAGGGACACGAAGGCAAAGAGTCTCCGGGGGAGGTGGCACCGTGTGCAGGAGCCGGGAGCCTGCATGGACCCTCTGCTGGGGACAGCAGTGGGACACGGCGGCGGCACAGGGAGCCTGGCCCACGGCAGGACAGGGCAGAACAGAGGATTTATGAATAAAGCCTCTCTCCTGGCACAGGCAGGAGCGGCCGAGGTACCTGTGCTCACACCTTGAGACCCTCTGCACACACAGTGCCCACACCAGCAACACAAAGAAGTTCCCTGGCTCCACTTTGCGGGGCTATTTTTCTAAAATAAATACCTTCGTTTTATCTTTGAGATGTGTTTCTAGCACGAGGACAGGGATGAAAAGCCCTCCCCCACCAAAAGCCTCCTTCACACATGATTTGCTTTGTCATGGCACTTAAATACCCGCGCAGCAGCCACGGATGGAGAACGAGAGCAGATCTGGGCAGGCACAGCGAAACTTCACAGCAATACCTGCCTTCCTTAAAAAAATAAATCTTCTTTTCCTGGTAGCGATGCCAGCCCAGGCCAATGCACGAAACACCAACAAATCCATCTCCATCCCCTGGTGAGCGCTGCCGGAGCTTGCTCCATTTTGGGTCAGCCCAGGCAGCTTCAAATTACATCGCCTCTGATCTGCTGCAGGGGAACACCGGCTCGCCAGGGCACAGAGCAGCAGAAAGGGGGAAAAATACACATTCAGGCTGTCAACGCCGGGACGTAGCAGGGAACCAGGGAATGGTGTGGGCTGGAAAGGCCCTTCAGGATCACCTCGTTCCAAGGCCCTGCCCTGGGCAGAGATGCTCCCCGTGATGGAGGTGACCCGTGGCCACTGCGGTGTCAGCAAGGGGAGCACGGAGCAGCCCCACAGCCCGGGATGTTCCCCTGCCCAGCCAAACCCCGAGGCGGCAGTGATGGAGAACAAAGAGCTGCGGGCTCCCGGCGGCCCTGCCGCGGTGCCGTTCCCCTGGCACACGGCAGCCCCGGCTCCTCCCGGGCGCAGCGGGAGCCGCTCGGGCCGCGCGTGCCCTTCACCCGGGGCGACGGCGATGCCAGCGCTGTCCTTGGGGACACTGACGCTCTCCAAGGGCCGGAGCCCGGACAGGAGCCACCATCACCATCACCCTCGGGCGGCGGGGCCACCGGACACCAAGCGGTGCCGCCACCCGCGGTGCCCGGCCCGGAGCCG
>VZSE01005943.1:66680-136415 GCA_013398275.1 Promerops cafer
GGCGGGGCCAGGTGGAGCGCGAGCACGTGGGACCGGGGGGCACCGTGAACGGGGACCCCCGAATCCCCCTGCTGAGAAACCGTGCTCCGGGACCCCAAACCATGTTCTGGGACCCCAAACCCCTGTGCGGGGAAACCATTCAACAGGACTGCCCAGCTGCTCCAGGTATGAACTGTGCACCGTAACCCCAAATCCCTTCGGGTATGAACTGTGCACAAGGACGCCCAAATCCCTCCAGGGACGTGAGCCGTGCTCCAGGACCCCCAGCCCCAGTGGGACAGCACTGTGCCCCGGGGTGCCTGAGCTGCTCCAGAGGGCAGCTGAGCACCGGGACAGCCCTGGGACGGGTCAGTGAGTTAATTCATGCCCGTGTTTAGGGCTCACAGCCTGCAGGCTCGGTGCACCTGCAGTTTCTGCTGGAGCACTGGGATGACCCCGCTAACACACCCCTGAGCTGGC
This sequence comes from Promerops cafer, assembly GCA_013398275.1. NCBI lineage: Eukaryota > Metazoa > Chordata > Aves > Passeriformes > Nectariniidae > Promerops > Promerops cafer. Next base: position 67,140 of record VZSE01005943.1, read on the forward strand.
CCAGCGGGTGGAATTACAGCCCCTGGGTATAATTAGCAGCAAACTTGATGAGCAAGAGCATCCCTGGCCCCCGTGACCCTGCCCAGGCCACGGATGTGTGTGACATCTCAGGATCAGCCTGGTTGGGCCACAATGTGTCCCCCAGCACGCTCAGCCCCAAGAGCCAGAGTTCAGCATCATCCCCAGAGAGGATGTCACCCCTGTCCAGTCAGTCCAGCACTGGGAAGGATGGAAACCTCCGCTCCAAATCCTCTTTCTCATCCCAGCCATTCCTAGAGGTGAGCCGGCCAGGAGGGGGCTCCTTTGTCAGTCCCACAGGGGGAAGCACAGCTGCAGGTGACACCTGCCTAAGCCATTCCCTGCAAAATCCCCTGGGCAATACAATTCCCAGTTTGCAGACAGCTCAAGCAGCCAGGGCTCCTGTGTGGATGGGGCTGGCAGGGGAACACGGTGCCTGCAGGGCTGGAGGTGACAGCCTGATGTTGTGAGTGGCAGCTCTGCACCCCTGGATGGGTTCCTGCAGGTTCCTGTGCTGGAGGCACATGGCCAAGCTCAGCTCCCACTTCCTGGGGGGGGCACAGAGCCAAGAGAGCCCTGACAGTGCCCAAGGCACCTGGTCATGGTTTGAACAGTGAAATCCATGGAGCCTCCCAGAACAGGGATGCAGGTCAGAGACAAGGCTGCAGCTGGGCAGAAGGGCCAACACACACCACACATCTCCTTCTCCAGGAGAAAACACATCCTGTGATCCAGGAAGAGGAATACTGTGGCTGGAGCCAAATCCCAGGAGCCCGGGCAAAGGACACCACCCAGATCCCAGCCCAAGCACTGAATCCCCATCCCCCGAAGGGCTGAGTCTCTCACCACAGCCCTCAGCACCTCCCCACCACCTCTGCTGCTGGAACCACCTCCCCAGGGCCACTGGGGCTGAGGAGCTGGCAGGTCCCCAAGCCCCATGGCCTGGAGCACCGGGGCACTACAGAGCCAAGGACTGGGACCACACAAGGCTCTGGCAGTGGGAGCAGTGGCTCTTCCCCCTCCCTCAGGGCCCACTTTGGACCAGGGCAGGGCACTGGTGTTCATGCAGCAGAGAGAGGCATCACTGCTCAGGGGGCAAGTTCTTTATTTGTGGCCTGAAGGAAGGAGTAAAACCTGGCAAGTTTACAATCAAGTAGGAAATACAATTAAGTGGGAGAACAAGCTTCATGGAATCCAGGGTGAGCCTAAAAACTACCAGCAGCAGCAGGAGGGTGCACACGAGCAGCGTGTGTCCCCCGGGGCACCAGCACCAGGGACAGGGCTGGCTGCAGCAGTGCCATCTGCACAGCCCTGCTGTGGCTCCTGCAGCCCAGCAGGAAGAGAGGACTGGATTCCAGCTCTAGCCCTTCAGTCACCCTCAGCTTGAGTGTGTGGAAGGCGACAGCGTGACACTGGTGTGACAGACAGATGGGTGTGGACAGACCACTGGACACCTGCAGCGCTGCGGTGCAGAGCCCAACATTGGGATCTGCCCTCACAGCACCTCTGCTCCTGGGACAGGAGCAACCCAGCTGCATCCCTGGCAGCCTCCCGGGACCACTGTCCCACCCAGGACCCCTTAGGGGACGCAGCCACCCTCCCCTGCCAGGGTTTCCCCTCCAAGAGTTGCCAAGGCAGAACTGGGCCCACCACGCTGGGTGACCCCGGCCCCAGGTGGGCTGAGCTGCTCCCCCTCCCAAAAAGGAGCTGCTGCTGGGGTCTTGTGCAGTTCTCAGGCTAAGACAGGGGAGAGGGGAGTAACAGGATGGGTATCCATGGGTGGCACTGCTTGGGGCAGCCCACGAGAGCAGCTTGGAGGGAGCCACAAAGGGCCAGTGACCATCTCAGCCCTCCACGCTGTCTCTGCACCCACAGCCACACCAGTTCAGAAGGCAGCAGTGGCTCAGGATGGGTGGGGGTGGGCTTGGCCCCCACCCAGCACCCCCAGAGCTGTGTCCCCCAGGCAGACATAGGACTGGTACTGTCACCACTACCACCAGTGGCTGAGGGGAGGCTGTGACTGTCAGCACTGGCTCTGGGAGATGTCCCCCCGCAGTGTCCCAGGTCACATCTGTCCATCAGTCAGTCCCAGGCTGTCCATCAGTGGGGTTGGTTTGCTCCTGCAGCCCAGACATCTGCAAGAGAGGGTGGAGGTGGGGACAGAGCCCTGCTGGGACCTACCCAGCTCATAGAGGCTGCCAGGTGGGACACAGGCAGGGAGGAGAGGAAGGCAGGAGACCCCCTCCCCTGCCAGGCTGCAGGAATTCATGAAAGGAAGAGGCTCTTGGGATCCTTTGTGCTCAATCCTGCTGCTGAGAGAAATTTCGTGTTGCTTTGGGGAAATCTCAGAGGTGTCTAAAGCATCCAAAAGACACCATATCACAAGCCAGGCTCAAAGGGAAAATCCAGCAGGTTCTGTTTGTCCCAAGTCATCCCTAGGACTGTCCATGAGGACACCGTACCCACTGCTACAGCAGCCATGCCCCAGGAGTATCACCGTTAAGAATCATTGTTTAAGTTGGAAAAGCCCTCTAAGACCATCAAATCCAACCATTCCCCCAGCACTGCCAAGGCCACCACTAAACCATGTCCCCAAGTGCCACATCCACACAGCTTTTAAAGCCCCCAGGGATACTGACTCCACCACTGCCCTGGGCAGCAGTGCCTCACCACCCTTTCCATGAAAAAATTGTCTCTAATACCCAACCTGAACCTTCCCTGGCTCAGCTTGAGGCCGTTTCTCCTTGTCCTGTCCCTGTCCCTGGGAGCAGAGCCCAACCCCCACCTGGCTGTCCCCTCCTGTCAGGGAGTTGTGCAGAGCCACAAGGGCCCCCCTGAGCCTCCTTTTCTCCAGGCTGAGCCCCTTTCCCAGCTCCCTCAGCTGCTTCTCATGGGACCTGAGCCCTGTGCCCCAGGGAAAAGCAGGGTTTCCCTGGGGAGCCCTGCTCCAATCCCACGAGGGGGAAATGCAGTCACCTAGAGTTTAGCAGAGGAGGAAGCAGTACCCAGCAAGGCAGAGAAGCTGTTGGGGGTGGTGAGCCAGCTCCCACCATCCACGACCAGGGTGGTGCCGGTGACGTAGGACGAGAGGGCGCTGGCCAGGTACAGGGCGCTGTGCGCGATCTCCGTCTTGTTCCCCGCGCGCTGCAGCGGGATCACGGAGAACAGGTCGGATTGCTCGGCATGCTTCCCACCTAAAAGGAGCAGGAAAGAGTCACTTTGGACCATGGCAGGACTGTCCACCACCACGGCTGGCCAGGCACTGCAGCACTGCCCATGGGGCTGGCTGAGTGCTCCAGGGAACTGGGATGAGATCCTGGCACAGCCCTGGCATAAAAACCTGGGAAGATTTAAAGGAAGGGAGCTCAAGCCCAGCAGGGATTTTGTACTGACACAGCGAGCTCAAGACAGGACCTCAGAGAGCTTTAGAACCATGGAATGGTTGAGGTTGGAGGGATCTCTCCTTCTCCTGCCCTGCCATGGGCAGGACACCTTCCCCCATCCCAGGTTACTCCAAGCCCCATCCAGCTTGGCCTTGGACACTGCCAGGGATCCAGGGGCAGCCACAGCTGCTCTGGGCACCCTGTGCCAGGGCCTCCCCATTCTCCCAGGGAACAATTCCTTCCCAGTATTCCATCCATCCCTGCCCTCTGGCAGTGGGAAGCCATTCCCCCTTGTTGTGTCCCTCCATCCCTTGTCCCCAGTCCCTCTCCAGCTCTCCTGGAGCCCTTTGAGGCCCTCGAAGGGGCTCTGAGGTCTCTATGGCTCCAGAGCAGAGGGGCTCCAGCCCTTGGAACATCTCCATGGCCTCTGGACCCACTCTAAGAGCTCCAGGTCTTTCCCATCCTCTGGGCTGCAGCAGCACTCTGCTGATGGACTACAAGAACCAACCCCTCAGGCAGGGCTGAGTTTCGGGGGAGCACATTCCATCATGGCATCAGAGAGCCCAAAGTGCTGCCAAACCAGTGCCCTGGGAGGTACCAGGCATGTGGGAAGGGCCGTTCCCACAGAGCTCTGCCAGGCAAGCCACAGCACAGCCGTGCCCAGCAGCAACCCCCCACGAGCTGTGTGCACCGGGGGTCCCTCCCGGTGCCCTCCCAGAGAATGGCAGCAGGGCAGTGCCACGGCAGGGCCGCCAGCCCCGGCTGCCTCACCCAGGCGTCGGAAGCCCTCGGTGCCCGAGATGGGGCCGGGGGCCAGGCTGTTCACACGGATGTTGTTGGGTCCCCACTCCACTGCAAGGTGACGGGTCATGGCATCTGAGGAGGGATTGCAACAGCAGTGAGAAACGGGCAGAGCCATGCCAGCAACTTCTTTTGAGGGGGGAAAAAAAGCCACAGAAGAGTCTGGCTGAGTGCAACGGGCCCTGGAGGGGTGAAGAGCCTCATCCCAAACCCAGGCGTGCACCAATTCACACTTGCCCCTCCCCAAGGCATCTTCCCATCCCAGTATTTAGGAAGAACGGGCTTCTTTCCTGGCCCCACGTGGCTCAGAGCCCCAGCAGGGTGTGCTGTGTACCTACGGCAGCCTTGGCAGCCCCAGCATGCACCTGCAGGGCCTGCCCTCGGTAGCTCAGGGTCGCTGTGATGTTAACGATGACCCCGCCGTGGTCCTGGGGAAGGAAAGGACATGTGCAGTTAGACAGGGCTTAGCAGCACTAAGGGTCACAGAGGGCTCTGAGGGACATGAGAGCTGGGCTTGGAGGGTCAGTCACCCACAGGCACTGCCAAGCCATCACTGGGGCAGCTCTACCCACTGAATCTCAGGAGTGGGGCAGCCAGCAGGGTCCTGCTGGAAAGGTGGGACATGCAGGGCGGAAGGAAAGGCCAAGGGAAAGTGGCAGAGCTGGAAAAGGAGTAGGAAATTCTCAGCTTCTCCAGGTAGCAGAGCATGGAAAGGTGCTGCAAAAGCACAGAGCCCCAGGGCAAGGGACAGGAGGATCCCTGGAAGGGAACAGAGTGGATCTGTGCAGGGAGGCTCTGGGTTCCTGCACCTCCCTGATTTCACCAGGAGCACAGTGTGGCTTGACACTACCCCCTGCCTACCAGAGCCTCTCCTCAGAGTCCCCTGGCTCTGTGCCACTTACCCGGAAATACTTCTCAAAGAGCACTTTGGAGGTGTTGAAGGTGCCCATGGTGTCGATGTCTATCACTGTCTTGAAGGCGTTGAAGGACAGGGCACTGGCTGGGCACAGGAAGTTCCCAGCAGCACCTGAACCACAGAGACAGGCAGGACAGGGCTGGGAGAGATGTCAGGGCCCTTCTGTGACAGGGAAGGTGAGGGATAATGTCTGCATGCTGGAGAGCACATGGAGCCAGCCCTGCTAAGGGATAAACTGGTGGCTCTGGGTGCCCAGCAGCACAGCCAACAGGAGGGGAGCAGGGACAATCCACCCCAAGACAAACAGGGATGGCCACACAGATCTCTGCTTTCTCTGTGCTCCCAGGGACGGCTGTGCAGGAAAACACCCAGCCCAGCAGTGAGCCCAATCCCTCCCCCTGCCCTCCCCACCCTCACCATTAATGAGGATGTCAATCCTCTTGAACTCCTGCAGTGCCTCGTCCACCGCTGCCGCGATGGTCTGGGGCTGCCGGACGTCGACGGACAGGGCCAGGCACTGCTGCCCTGTGGCTGCCACCAGCTTTTTCGAGGCCTGAAAGAACAAAAAGAGACTTGAGAGAGCCTGGTTGCACCCTGCTAGCCCTGGGGTAGCCAGGGAAAGCTCCTGCATATTGTCTCCCAGCCACACTGGATGCTGGGCTGGCCGCATGGACACAGCACATCCCAGACAACAGCTCTGCAGGGCAAGTACAAAAGCTGGACCCCAACAAGGCATTTCTGGCATGAGCCCGGGCATAATTGCCCTTTACATCCAAAAGGTCAGTGGGCAAAAGGGCAAAGACAGAGCAGCCAGGTGTCAGGCTGCGATACGGACCACCTCTGCAGCTCAGGGTTTGTCACAAGCCATCCCTATGGCTCATCAAGAGTAAGATTTTCCCCAGCAAATTAAGCACAGGGAACACACTAGCTCAGCAGCAACTCCACACAACACCCAGAGCTGCTCCAACCTCTGTTTTGGGCTCTGTGAGAGTTTTTGAGCCCCAACAAAAAGCCATCATGATGGTGGAATAGCCTCCGCAAAGCAGGTTCCAGGTTAACTGAGCTGTGCTGGAGGTGCGGTGGGTGCAGCCCCCCAAAGCCGCACCCCCCTGCCCAGCACCACCGGAGTGCCGAGGGCTGGGAGGCTGGGGAGCACTGGGGAGCCATTCCTCCTATCGCACTATTCCCAGGGCTCCCGGTTCCACCGGGAGAGAGCAGAAGGATTCGCGGGGCTCGCAGCTCTCCCGCTGGAGCCCGGACTCACCTCGGACACTCGCTGCAGGTTCCTGCTGGCGATGACGGTCCGGCAGCCGTGCCTGCAGGGAAGGGGCAGGTGAGAAGGGCCGGGCTCCTCAGCAGCACCTCAGGATCACCAGGAGTTGGGGTGTTCTTGCAGGAATTGCTGCTGCTCCAAGCCCGCGGGACGCGGACGGGGAGAGCCAGAGCCGAGCCCCCGGAGGGGATCCCCGCCCTCGGCTTCGCATCCCGGCTCTTGCGGGGCCTGGCAGCGCAGGGGGAAAGGGACGGGACGGGGGGAAGGAGAAGAGAAGGGGGGAAGAGGAGGAAAGTGCGGGAAAGTAAGAGAAGGGAGGGAAAAGAAGGGAAGAGAAGCAGGGAAGGAGGGGGCCGCCCCACCGCAGGGGCTCCCGCACCTCATGAAGATCTCGGCGATGCGGAAGCCGATGCCGGAGCCGCCGCCGGTGATGAAGGCCACCTGGCCCCTGTGGGACAGAGGCACGGTCAGAGCCGGGTCCCGGGGAGGCGGCCCCGGCGGGCCCCCCGGAGCGCCGGGACTCACGCGAGCAGGTCGGGGCTGAGCAGGTGCCGGTACTGGGGCAGACACTCGTCCGCGTCCTCGTCCGGGGGCGCGCGCGCGGCCATGGCGGCCTCGGCCATGGCGGGGGCGGCCGCTGCTCACTGCGCCTGCGCGGGCGCCGCCGCCGTCGCCTGGCAACGGGGGCTCCGGGACACAGCGACACCGAGCGGCCACAGCGGGAACTGCAGCGCGGGGCGACCGGAGCTGTGCCAGTGCTCCCAGTGGGATCCCAGCGAGATCCCAGCGGGATCCCAGCGAGATCCCAGNGATCCCAGTGCTCCCAGCGAGATCCCAGCGAGATCCCAGTCAGATCCCAGAGAGATCCCAGTGCTGTCCCAGCAAGATCCCAATGAGATCCCAGCGAGATCCCAGTCAGATCCCAGTGCTCCCAGCGAGATCCCAGCGAGATCCCAGTCAGATCCCAGAGAGATCCCAGTGCTGTCCCAGCAAGATCCCAATGAGATCCCAGCGAGATCCCAGTCAGATCCCAGTGCTCCCAGCGAGATCCCAGCGAGATCCCGGCGGGATCCCAGTGGGATCCCAGGGAGATCCCAGCGAGATCCCAGTGCTCCCAGTGGGATCCCAGCGGGATCCCAGTGCTGTCCCAGCGAGATCCCAGCGAGATCCCAGTGCTGTCCCAGCGAGATCCCAGTGATGTCTCAGTGATATCCTAGCGAGATCCCAGCGAGATCCCAGTGATATCCCAGTGCTGTCCCAGAGCTGTCCCAGCGCTCCCAGTGATATCCGCTGTGCCAGTGGCGTCCCAGTACCTCACAGTGGAGTCCCAGTGCTTCCCGTAGTGTCCCAGTGGCCCCCAGTGCCACCCAGTGGTGTCTCAGTGCTTCACAGTGGCATCCCAGTACCTCTCAGCGGTGTCCCAGTGCCACCCAGCGGTGTCCCAGTGGTGTCCCAGTGTCGCACGGAGCCCCCAGTTTTACAGCTCAGACCCCACCCTGGTCTCTTCCAGTCACCTGCAGAGCCCCTGCAGCCCCCCAGGCACAGCCCAGTTCTTCACAGGCCCTCCCAGTACAGTTCCAGTGCTCCCAGGGTCTTCCCGAGCTTCCCAGTCCTGCCTCAGTGCTCCTAGAGACATCCCTGTTCATCCCAGAGCTTCCCAGCACTATCCCGGTTTCTCCCAGAGCTTCCCAGTAGCGATCCAGTGCCCCGCAGGAACAGTCCATGGACACCCAGAGCTTCTCAGAGTCTCCCGGCACCACCCGACTGCTCCCGGGGACACCCCAGTGCCTCCCAAAGCTTCCCAGTACTAACCAGCACCTTCCACGGATGTAACAGTGACATCCCAGAGCTTCCCAGTACAGCCCCAGTACTCCCCAGGGACAGTCTAGGGTTTCTCAGTACACCCCAGTGCCTCCCAGAGCTTCCCAGTACCACCCCAAAGAGACCTGGGGACATCCCAGTGCCTCCCAGAGCGCCCAGCACTTGCTGGTGACATCCGAGGGAGGAGACCAGAGTCAGAGCTGGAGGCGCCGGGGTTTATTGGGGGCGGGGGGTGCCCCCGGCCGGGGCCCGACCCTAGAGCCCGTAGATGTTGTCCCTGTCCCTGCTGTCCCAGGCCACCAGCTCGTCCCGCTGGAACCAGAAGCCGATCTCCCGCTGGGCCGTCTCCACGGAGTCACTGGCATGGACCACGTTCCTGTGAGGGGACAGGGATGGGGACAGTGCCACGGCCGTGGGGTCCCGCCCCCGCGGCCCTACCTGGCGATGTGCACGCTGAGGTCCCCCCGGATGGTCCCCGCGGCGCTGCTGTCCCCAACCATGGCCCGCGTGCACCGCACCACGTCGTAGCCCTCCCACACCTGCGGGACAGGGACAGCTGAGTCCCCTGCGCCCCCGCGCCGCCCGGGACTCCCGGACTGTCCCCTCACCATGGCCACCACCGGCCCCGAGGTCATGTAGGCGACGAGCGCGGGGTAGAAGGGCTTCAGCCGCAGCCGCTCGTAGTGCTGGTCCACGAGCCTCCGGTCCACCTGAGGCAGCGGCGGTGGCAGTGACACCCGGGCAGCGTCCCGCGGCCACCCCCGCTCCCGGCTCCGGAGCAGCGTTCCCCGCCGGGCCCGGCTACCTGGAGCAGCTTCATGGCCACCAGCTTGAAGCCGCGGCGCTCGAAGCGCTGGATGATGTCCCCGAGCAGCCGCCGCTGCACCGCGTCCGGCTTGGCCACCACCAGCGTCTTCTCCTGCAGCGCCGGGGGGGCTGCGCGGGGCCCGCGGGGCCCTGTCACCGCCGCGGGACACAGCACCCCACGGGCGGGCGGCAGCAGGACCCCGAGCTGTCCCCGCGGCACCACGGGCTGCACTCGGCCCCGAGGCTGCCGATGGGAACCCGCCCCCCATCCCCGTCCCCATCGCTGTGCCCCGGACGAGCTGTGCCTCTCAGGCCGGTGGGCTCCCAGGGGACGTGCCACAAAGCCCTGACGAGTGTTGGGGACACGTCCGTGGCCAGGAAATAGCCTTTAAGCCAGGGATGTCTGTGCCGCGTCCCCGTGCTGGGGACTCTGTCCCCTGCCTGGCCCCGGGCCCTTCCCCCGCAGGAGGGTCCCCGGTCACAGCCCTCCGCCGGCGGAGAGGAAAATCGATCACCGGGGGACAGCAGGGTCCGGCCCCGCTGTCACCCGTGGGACAGCAGGCTCTCACCCCGCCGCTGGCCCTGCCACAGCGGCGCCGCAGGAGGGGACAGAAGCCCCCAGGGGACAGTGCATCCCGCCCGCTGGAGGGACAGGGGGGACAGGAAGGAGGGGACGGGAGAGAGGAGGCTTCACTGCCAATCCCAGGCTTCGGGGACCCGTCCCGGGCTGCGAGGCCGGGTGGCCCCAGTGCTGGCGGGGACAGAGCCGGATAAACCGAGCCCGTGAGCGTCCCCGGGCACTGCAGAACACGGCTCGGCTCCGCCAGGGTCCTGCCCTGTCCTCCCGGGACAGCACCGGGGTCCCCGCAGCACAGTCCTGGGGACGCTGAACCCCCTGGGACCTCCCGGGACCGCCAGCTCCGGCCTCTGCCCCATCCCGGCACACGCGGCTGGGGACAGCAGAGCCTGGCACCGACTCCCTCCACAAAGGGGTGCCAAGAGCCCGTGAGCCGCCACCCGCCCGGGATGGAGGGACGGGGCGCTGGGGGACAGGGGACACTGCGAGGGGATGGGGCACCGTGGGGACAGGATGGGAACAGGACCTCTGAGAGGCAGCACACGCCGGGGGCTGGGGACAGGACGGGGACGTGGAAAGGGTCCCCAGGGGCAGGAGGGGGATGAGGAAAGGGTCCCCAGGGGCAGGACGGGGAAGGGGCTGAAGGTCCCCAGGGGTGGGGACAGGGTCCCCAGGGGCAGGACAGGGACGGGGCCGTGTCTCACCGGAGCCGTAGCAACGGGGCCCGGGGGGGCTCAGCCCCGGCTGCCCCCGCGGGAGGCTCCGGGCCAGCCAGCGCCCCAGGGAGCCCATGGCGGCCCCGGCGGGTCGGACCCGGGCTCGGTCGCTCTGCGGAGGCTTTAAGGGCCCGGCCGAGCCCGGGGACGGGTCAGGCTTCCGTCCCTCCTCTTAAAGCAGCAGCCGGGGCCGGGCGGCCGCCGCGCCTGCTCGGGATATCCCAGGACGGAGCATCCTCCCCATCCAGAGCATTCCGGCACGGAGCATCCTGACACGGAACATCCCGGTCTGGAAACAGCCCTGCCAGGGTGGGAGCACAGCCCACACCCATCCCGAGGGGAGCCAGACCCTGCCAGGAACCAAACCTGCCTCGTGCTTTGCCCTCGGTTCACCAGGCAGGGAGAGGCCGGGTCAGGCCATGCTAGGCTGAGCTGGGGCACAAGGGAGTCCCCAGCCCCAGGAGCAGCCAGGGCAGTGTGCCCTGGACATGCCCTGGACAGTGCAGGTGCTGGGGAAGGGTTGCAACACCCTGGGGGCAGAGGAACTGCCCAGGTGGGAGCCCCTGTGATCACTTCTCCAAGCCCCATTGCAGAGCCCAGGCTGGGAAATCACTCTTCACTGGGCTTCCCATGCCCTCAGAGACACCTCATGGGAGAGCAGCTTGACAAGTTCATGGAAAAGCCTGGTTGCTTGGAGCCTGTTTCCCAAATCTGTGCTGATTTGAAGGACTGATGAGTATCCTGAAGGCATGCACAGAAACAAGCTGAGGGCTGGGCATGATCCCACTCTCCCTGTTACCACCCTGCCTTCCCAAGGCACAGGGAGTGAGGGGACAGAACCCCTGCCAGAGCCTGGGGGGCTCTGGGGACCTGCTGTGCTCAGCACCATGGCAAAAAAACACCCCAGTGGCTTCCCATGGGCAAATGGATTCAACAGGTTGTGGAAAAGAGACTTTCTGCCCCAAACAAGGGGCTGGAGGTGGGGAATGGCCCCTCTCCAGGGTCTGCCAGGCCAGGGGGAATGGGACAGGAGGGTGGCAAAGGGGAAAGAGGTTTTAGGACAAGGGGTGGCAGATTGGAGCCTGGGCTTTGGCCACCTGGCAGCTGCTGGCATTGACCAAGGGAAAAATCTTGTACTTTCACCCTCTGTCAAGCCAAGAAAGAGAAGCAGCATGAGCCTGGGGAGCTGTGCTGGGATGAAATCCCTTCAGCCCAGCTCCAAAGCGAGCCACAGCCAGGGAACTGGTGGAGGAAGTGGCTGCCAGCTTCCAGTGTCCCCCAGTGCAGCTCAGGGCAGGGCAGAGCTGCTGAGTGCCCAGGAAGAGCTCAGGAGCAGGGCCAGGCTGCAGGGCCAGGTCTGGGCTCTGCACTGCCTGTTCATGCACCGTTACCAGCAGGGACAGCAAGGACTCCAGGTTTCACGTGGAGACAGTGGCACTCCAAGTGTTATTCCAGGTGTGGCTGGCAGGGCTGGGCACAGATCATCACCCCCCCTTCTTCCCCTCTTCCCTCACCCCTCTGGAGGCAGCTCAGCACATCCTGGGCATTTGGAGTCTGCTCCAGGGCAGGGAGCCCAAACACCCAACTGGTGGTGCCAGTTCAGAGCCTGGATGCAGGGATGGCACAGATTATCCAAACAGCATCTGCCATCTCCCAGTGACAAATGTGCACAGGGAAGGGGCTTGTCCCCAGAACTGAAACACAGGAATGGAGCAGGAATGGAGCAAGTGCTGCCACACTCCAGCTCACCCCTGACGCCTCCCAGCTGTCCAGGTGCAGCCACAGCACACCCAGGTCTCCAAACATTCCCAGGAGAACAGCTCCAGGAGTGCTCCCTTCCCAGTGCCTGGTGCTGCTCCTGCCACTGCAGCTGCCCACTTAACCACAGGGAATTAAGACTGATGCCACAGAATCATGGAATGGTTTGGGTTGAAGGGACCTGAAAGCCCATCCAGTGCCACCCCTGCCATGGGCAGGGACACCTTCCACTGTCCCAGGCTGCTCCAAGTCCTGTCCAGCCTGGCCTTGGGCACTGCCAGGGATCCAGGGGCAGCCACAGCTGCTCTGGGCACCCTGTGCCAGGGCCTCCCCACCCTCCCAGGGGACAATGCCTCCCAAGTACCCCATCTAACCCTGCCCTCATTCAGCCATTTCCCCATGTCCTGTCACTCCATGCCCTTGTGAGAAGTTCCTCTCAAATTTAATCTATTAAATATAAAACTTAAGACTGATTTAATACCGCTTCCTGACCAGAGACCTCAGGGAAAAGGAATCCTTCCCAGCTGCATGATCAGAGATCCACAAGCCCCACAAGATCTGGTCCTGCCTGACTGGTGTCTGGGATTTTACCAGACAGATGCCACTACTGGGTCACTGGTCAGAGGCTGAACTTCAGCTCCAGGCTCCCTGGGAATGGGGGATTTCTTCCTGCAGCCCCTTCATGATCGATTCAGACAAGTGTGCTGGAGGGAATGGATGGATCACCACAACATGTGACAGAAAACACAGCAGGAAAACAATGAGGAGACAGCAGAAGAAGAAGCCACCACTGATCTGCACCCTCCAGGACTTGCTGGACTTGTTGGGATCCTTGTTGGCAGCTCCTCATTCCTGATCCTGGGAAAAGCTGTGGATCACTGCATGTTCATTTACAGAATGATCTAGAGGGAAACTAACCCAGCCCCGAGTTATTTAAAACAACAAAGTAAGCACTTTATTCCCATTAAGCATGTTGTTTTAGTATCACAATGGAATGATGAGAAAACGTTTAAAAAAAAACCAAAAAAAGTCTCTAAATCCCCGCCAACATCGGGGAGGTTTTCAAGGCAATTTAAAAACAAAGGGAGTGACAGAAGTGCCAAACCAGTCCCAGCGTCAGGAGACTCCTCCTCCGAGAGCTGGGCGGGGCAGGAAGGTGGAATGACACGAAGGAACGAAGGTACGAATGTCTGAAGTGGTCTTTGGCGCTTCTGCCTCGTGTTTGATACGGACATGATCTCTCCAGACACCTCCAGATGCAACAAAGTGCTACAGGAGCAGAGGGAAAGCCCCGGGAGAGGGATTTCCCAGCAGTCGGGATGCCCCGGGGTGGGCATTAAGACACATCCTGCGGGCTCCAGCTGCGGCCTCGGGCTGGGCAGGGAGAACTCAAAGGAAGCGGTGGAGCGCGGTGAGTGCACGGCAGGAGCCCGGCCTGCGGCGCGGCCCGGCAGGACAGGGGGCGGTGGCGAACCGGGCACGGAGCTGCGCCCTGGGAGGGCCGATCCAGTGCAGTCACTACAACTTCACAGTCCCCGGCGGCAGGCTGTCGTTGCACAGTCTGTAATAGCGCAGGTCGTTCACCAGCCTGTGCACGTTCTGGGTGAACGAGGGCAGGTCCTGCAAGGGACACAAGAACAGCTGCTGGGAACGGGCTCACAGCGGGCAGCAGAGAGGGACCCAGAGGGGCAGACACCCAGGGGCTCTTCACACGTGAGCAGGTCCATCCTGACTCAGTGTGAGCCCAGGGAACTCCAGGCAGAGATGGTTTCAGAGCTGACTGCAGGGAGCCAGGCTCTGCTCCCATCTCCGGCCCAAGAGGAATGGTCATGGAATCATGGAATGGTCTGGGTTGGGAAGGGCCTCAGAACTCATCCAGTGCCACCCCCTGCCATGGCAGGGACACCTTCCACTGTCCCAGGCTGCTCCAAGCCCTGTCCAGCCTGGCCTTGGGCACTGCCAGGGATCCAGGGGCAGCCACAGCTGCTCTGGGCACCTGTGCCAGGGCCTCCCCACCCTCCCAGGGAACAATTCCTTCCCCATATCCCATCCATCCCTGCCCTCTGGCAGTGGGAGCCATTCCCCGTGTCCTGTCCCTCCATCCCTTGTCCCCAGTCCCTCTGCAGCTCTCCTGGAGCCCCTTTAGGCCCTGGCAGGGGCTCTGAGCTCTCCCTGGATCCCTCTCCCCCAGGTGAGCACCCCCAGCTCTCCCAGCATGGCTCCATGGCCAGATGCAGCACTAATTCCTTGCTGCCCTCCTGCCAAGGCTTCTGGGTGTCACACATTCCCTAACAAGGGTTGCTGTTCCTGAAGAACAGTTACCTTCCAGAGCCAAGCAATTCCCCCAGGGGTCCAATCCTATCCTCCCCCTTGGTCTCAAATTCCCAACCCTTCCCTCAGGACAGGGAGCACTCAATGGACAACCCTCAGTAAATGGAAGCCAGGACCTGCTGCTCTGCCATGATATTCCACACGTTTCCTTCCCACACACGAGGGGTTTGCAGGAATTGTGAGCCTTTCAGGTGCTCTGCTGTTGTCCTTACTGTGACCCTCAAACACCTGGCCAGCAGCTGGAGCGAGATTTAGGCAAGGACCTGAGCATCCCACTTGGGAACATGTCAGCCTACTCCAATGAAAATTTCCTCCAGGCAACACATTCCCTGACTCCCACAGCATCCTGCAGCCTGAGGGATGAGACAGCAGCTCTGCTACCTGCAGTGAGAGACCCTTGGCTGGGATTGCTGAGCATGGAAGGCACTGCCTGGAGACATTCCCAGCCACCTGCCAGCGTGTGCCGGGGGAGCACTGTGCACCCTGGGAACGCCACCATGCTGCAGGCCCCCTCCTTACCCTGTCCATTTTGAAATTCCTCCCCAGCACGTTCTTCTGGTTGGAGTCCACGCCGTCGCAGCTGGCCAGGAACTCGGGCAGGAAGGCGGAGTAGAAGCCGTCGAAGTCCACCGAGGCCATGTTGTAGGTGGCGATGCCGATCTCCTCCTGCAGCAGGTCGTGGGACTTGTGCACCAGCACCTGCAGCAGCACGTTCACAAACTGGAACAGCATCGTGGTCCTGAAGATCTTCTGCACAGGGAGAGGGGCACGGGGTTAGGGGACTTCACTCCTACCACAGGAGGACAAAACCAGCAAAGACAGAGCAGCCACAGCTTCAGCGGCACCTGCAAATTCTGGTGAGCACGGAGATGATTTTCTAAGCCAAGCCAGATCAAAAATGGCTAAAATAAACTCAATTAGTACCAGCTTGAAAGTTAACGTTGAATTTGGCCACACTTACCTCACAGTTTGGGGCTCCAGGGACACCTCAGAGCCCCGTCCAGTGCCTAAAGGGGCTCCAGGAGAGCTGCAGAGGGACTGGGGACAAGGGATGGAGGGACAGGACACAGGGAATGGCTTCCCACTGCCAGAGGGCAGGGATGGATGGGATATTGGGAAGGAATTGTTCCCTGGGAGGGTGGGGAGGCCCTGGCACAGGGTGCCCAGAGCAGCTGTAGCTGCCCCTGGATCCCTGGCAGTGTCCAAGGCCAGGCTGGACAGGGCTTGGAGCAGCCTGGGACAGTGGAAGGTGTCCCTGGGGATTCCAGGGGGGTAAAAATAAATCAGCTTTACAGTCCCATCCAGCCCAAAACATTCCATGATTCCATGCTCCGACCCAAGTTTTAAGCATTGGCAAAGCCACCAGCATCAAGTCCCACTCCAATTCCAGCCAGGTGTACCCTGCACAGTGTTCTTGGGAGCCAGGGAATGTGGCCAGGTGCCTCAAGTCTGCCCCAGGCACCTGTGAACACAAAGGGCTGTCCTTCAGGTGTGACCACAGATGAGAAACTGAAAGCTCTGCTTTCCCAGGCTGACCAGATTCCCTGGATTCCAGATTTAATCCTTCATGGCAGCAGCCAAGGGTAGGTTACAGGGCCTGGAGACTCCCACGTGGCAGTGACCTGGGAACATCGGATACCTGCAGCTGCCCAGGTGGGAATGCTGGAGGCACTCACTGTCCCACTGAGGATCCCAACTGCTGCTTCCCCAGACACAGCTCACTGTCACTGTGTGTTCTCTGCTCTCCCTCACTGTCAGAGGAGGAAACACATCCACCCTTTGTTTGACTGGAGCTGGGATCCCTCCCATTCCCAGTTCCCAGTTTCGGGGGGTGGTCACTCCATTCCACCACCAAACCAAAGGCTGTGGCACAAAACCCCAAATCCTGACCTGGACTTCCAAGTAGTGTAAAAGCAGTCCCAGGACAGCTCCCACCTCCTCCCATGCCCAGAGAGCACAGGCTCAGGTAGGACCCACCTTGTGGTACAGCTTCTGCTTCGTGTTCAGCGTCTCCAGGTAGAAGAGGTTCTGCTTGAACAGGTGAATGTCAGGCTGCAGGAAAGACTGGCCAAACGCCTGGGAACAAAGCACAGTGGGAGGAAGGGGATGGAGACCACCACAGACATCAGACCTGCCAGGCAGAACAACAGCATTTTCACCCTGACACCAGGACAAACCCCTGAGAGCCTCAGTGAAGCAAGCTAACAAGAGACAGGCAGTTGTTCAGACCACCTGTGCTGCCACCAGATCCACGGGAATGACATGGGCATAGCCCTGCAGAGCAGCTGCTAGGCTGGGTCCACTGGGAACAGGCAGGCCAAGCTGGCCCTGGAGAGGGCCAGGGATGCTGAGCCCAGCTCCCTGGGCAGGCAGGCTGCTCAGGAAGGGTAGGGCTGTTCCTCAGGGATGTCACCTAAGGCAGCACAGCATGGGGGAACAGACCAGGACACACCCCAGGGTGGGCCCTCCGTCTCAGCCAGGAGCCCAAGCAGACGTCACTGCCCTGATTCAGGATCTGGAGATGGGCCCTGGGAGCCTGTGCAGTGAAGAGCCCAGAACAAAACCTGCTGGACCCTGAGCTGGCCTGGCAGGGCTGCACAGTGGGTGATCAAACATCTTTGCCACCCTGGACACCTCCAAAACACTGTACAGGGGATGAAGGTGGATGAGGTCAGCTCTGTACAGAGACAGGCAGCAAGATTTTAACAGTTCCCCTTCAAGGCACTGTGAACAGAAGAGTTTATTCTCCCACATGACCTATTTATTGTCAAATGGGCAAAAATGACCCAGATCCCATCAAGATTGAGCCAGTTCTGGCCTTAGATCTCAGGTGGAAATCAGCATACAAACTATTAATATCCCCCACACAAAGCACTGGCTGTGGGAACACTTACAGAGCATTAAATAAGAGTTTTGTATCAGAGCAACAAGAGCCAAGGAGTAAAACAAGCAGTGCAGTATTGTCACCCAGCCTGAACTGAGATTATTACATAAATATCTTCCAGAATGAGGCATTCAAGAGAGTTTGGAAGTGTTACACTGCTGCAGGTGAAAGATGTTTGGGCAGCCCTGCACAGGAACCAGCCTGGGCTTCATTCACACCAAAATGGCAGGAGAAGGGAAGGCCAGAGAGAAGCATGACCCAGTTTATGTCAGTGCAAGAGCTCCCTCTCCACATGTGCATCTCAGGGGACCCAGTTTCTCCAGGCACTCCACGATGGGGAAACTCTCCCAAAGTCCTCCCACCTGCAGCCTAAGGTGATCTAGGAATTGCATTGGAACTCATCTGGCCAGCTCTGACTGAAGTAACACAAGGAACACAGTCTGGTATTCTTAAAAATTCCAACATCCCAATCTGAGAAGGTTGGAGCTGGCTCTGTGCACGTGCTCTCCCTGCCTTCCAGTGCCTCAAGGAGCTCCAGGACAGCTGGAGAGGGACTGGGGACAAGGCATGGAGGGACAGGACACAGGGAATGGCTCCCCCTGCCAGAGGGCAGGGATGGATGGGATATTGGGAATTAGGAATTGTTCCCTGGGAGGGTGGGGAGGCCCTGGCACAGGGTGCCCAGAGCAGCTGTGGCTGCCCCTGGATCCCTGGCAGTGCCCAAGGCCAGGCTGGATGGGGCTTGGAGCAGCCTGGGACAGTGGAAGGTGTTCCTGCCATGGCAGGGGTGGCACTGGATGGGCTTCCAGGTCCCTTCAACCCAAACCATTCCATGATTCTCTTTTCCCCAGGCCAAAGCCTGTCAGGTGTTACCCCACTGACCCTTCCCTAGCAGGGCCCGTGGTACAGCACTCAGCAAGTCCATGGAAAGCAGAAGACACTCAGGAAACCTTCCCTGCACTGGCAGCTCTCCCCAGTGCCAATCACAACACTCACAATTAAATGGGTCAGTGGCAGTAATGCATTTTTATTGCAGGATGAGGCTTGCAAAGGAATTAACATTCCTTCCTCATGCCTGCATGGCTCTGTGCCTTGTGAGCTCAGCAGCTGGGTCACTCCTCAGCAACTTTCATTTTCAGCAGTTTTGGGAGGCAAAACCTCACTCAAGACTCATCTAATCCCATCAGCCACATGTGTCCATGTAGGACCCTCCCAACAACAAAGACTCTGAGGAGCTAGAGCATGTCCAGTAAGGGGAACAGAGCTGGGAAGGGGCTGGAGCACCAGGAGGGGCTGAGGGAGCTGGGAAAGGGGCTCTGCCTGGAGAAAAGGAGGCTCAGGGGGGACCTTGTGGCTCTGCACAACTCCCTGCCAGGAGGGGACAGCTGGGGGGGTGAGGCTCTGCTCCCAGGGAACAGGGACAGGATGAGAGGAAAAGGTCTCAAGCTGTGCCAGGGAAGGTTCAGGTTGGATATTGGGAGAATTTCTTCATGGAAAGGGTGGTCAGGCACTGGCACAGCTGCCCGGGGCAGTGCTGGGGTCACCATCCCTGCAGGGATTTAAAAGCTGTGTGGATGTGGCTTTTGGGGACACATTTTAGTGGTGGCCTTGGCAGTGCTGGGGGAATGATTGGACTCAATCTCAGAGGGCTTTTCCAGCCCTGAAGATTCTGGGATTCCATGTTTAATGCACTGCCCCAAGCAGCGTGTGCTCCCCTGCAGGACGGGTTCTGGGGAATGGTGGGAACAGGTGAGTTACCTGCATGATGGCACTGAACTGGGCTTCATTCTCCATCTGCTCCTCTGCCACTCCCCTCTGGACACTGGCCAGCACACTGGATTTGAAGAAGTACCTCCAGTTGTGGTGCAGCACCCTGAAGAGCAGCTCAAACAGCTCTGCTTTCACATCAGGGGATGAACGCTGGCAGGAGAGGGGGACAGAGCTCAGAGCAGGCTCTCTGCTGGGATCCCAGCCCAAGCCCTGGATCCCACCCCCCTGTGCTTTGCAGCCAAGCATCAAAGCCCTTCTCCCAAGGGAGCACCAGAGCCAGCAGCTGTAGGATCATGCTGAAAACACATCACTGACTCTGAGTTGTACCTCCTGCTTTGACCACCTCCCTAATTTTAGCTTCTCTTGAAACCCCTGACAAAATCCTCCACCCACCTTGCTTCCAGTCCCACTGACTACTCCCCAGCAGGGCATTTTCCTCCACACTTGCAGCACTTGGAAAGTCAAAACTTCACTGCTGCCACCCCCCCAGCAACACCTTCCCTGCCCTTCCCTTCCCTGCCCTGGGAGAGCTGCCCTACCTCTGCAATGATGGGATACACCTGCTCCATGCACAGCGAGATCACACTGGGCAGGAAGGGTTTGAACACCTGGCCTGGCTCCTGCACCACCACCTGCAGGATCTTCAGGAACTTCTCCACCACCCGGCAGCCCGTGCTGCCCTCGTGGAGGATGCTCTCTGCCAGCTGCTCCCTGGGACACAAACAGGCATTAGGAACATTCCCAGAGATCCAAAGGCTCACCTGGTTTGCTGGAAAATAGGTGATGCCTCTGAAATGCTCAATTAATACTGGCCAAGTACATGGAGCCACAGAAGGGAGGGAGGTTGTGACTGAGGGGTGACAGATCCCCCTCCCCAACAAAAGATGAGTGAGGGGACACTCAGACCTTGGGCAGGAGCTAAGAGGGAATGTGAGAGTCCAGTTCAACACCCCACACAGCCAGAAAGCCTGTGGGAGAGCTGGAATTGCACAGTGGCAGGTATGAGTGATGAGCATGCACTGGGTCTCTCCAGACCTGGAGAGTGTTTTCCTCAGATTCAGCCCTGGGATGCGACAAAAGGCTGGAAACAGCCCACTTTAGGGACAGGGACCAACTGGCTGAGCAGCTCCTAAGATAAACCATCCTGAGGGGTAAGAAAGAAGTGACCAGTGTCAGGCAGTACCTGGTGAACATATTCAGGAAGGTCTGTATGATCTGCTCAGTGAAAGGCACTCCCATCTGCACCCTCAGGCCTTGGAACAGGGTGAGGAAGAAGCTCAGCATCTCATCTGTCACATCTAAGAGCAGAGAAGAGCAAAAAGAACATGTTAAGGAAACATCCAAGTGCATCAGTTAAGTCTTTTATGTTTAAGTCTGAAGTTTGCTCCTCCAGTTCGGGGAACCCCATTTACTCTTGGGAATCTACCAACAGGGTTGTCTGAGAAACTGAAACCATCAGCTGCTTCCTACAGGGCTTCAGGACTGCTCATCCCCTTCCAAAACCTGCCAGGGATGACAAGCACAGGCAGCACCCAACCCGTCAGAACCACCACAGCCCTGCCAGCAAGGCCTCAGTGTGCTCAGAGTGCTGGGAGAAAGCTCAGGGGCAGCTCTGGGCCCATCTCCAGTTCTCACTGCTTGTACAGGGTTAACAGGAAACACCAGGAAATCCAGAACATCCACACAGCTCGGGGTGGAGCAGACAGAATCCAGCTTGGTTTTTTGGCAGCAAGTGAGAAGACCCTTCTATCTTCCAAAGTGAGCACGTGGTGATGCAGTGAGCTGATCAGCACCCAGCTGATCCTTCATCCATCCCAATAAAGACTGGATAACCAAGCTGGAGCTGCTCAGCTCCTCCCTCATCACACAGCCTTTGATAGCCAATAAATTGCAATTGATGAGGCTGCCAGCCTGTTCTGAAGACAGCAGCTCCTTGGAGTCACAGCACCTTTGCTGCTGCCTTGAATCCTCTGCATTTCACTGCTTTTGTCTCCCCTCAGCCCCCATCACTGAGAAAATCCCACCCAGCTCTGAGAGGAACAGGAGGAAACACCCTGATGTGACACAAAATGCAAGCTGCTGGCCAGCAGGCTGCCAAGTGACAGTCCTGGTTCCATCTCAGGGAAAAAAATCCCCAAATCCCACCTCATTTGACCCAATCTGATGACAACTATTCCTCTTAGTCTTCAAGCTGCTGCAGAGAATGTAAATGGCAAATACAGCCAGAGAGGGTATTTTAAAGCCTGGTTTTTCGTGTGCTCAGGACCAGCTCCTCTTTGGAGCTGTGACAATCCTGCCTGGATCCTGGCTGGCAGGGATGTCCCTCCCCTGCTGTGCTTCAGCCCAGCTCTCCCAGCACACCCAGGCACAGCAAACCCACACGCTCCACACCCACACCACAACTCCGTGCTGCTGCTCTGGGTGTTAGCAGGAGCTCAGAAAGCTACTCACAGCACGACCCCTGGCCTGAGGTTATACCTGACTGATGAATGAAAGCTGGGAAGAGGGCTAGTGAGACCTGCACGGATTCTTGCAGCGACTGATAACAGATCTGCCGGGACTTGGTGGATTCTCCAGAGACACTTTCTACAATATCTTCCAGAACGCTCAGTGTCTGGTGGATGATCACTTTGGCTGCAAAACAAGAGGAGTGATGCTTCTGGTATGTGCCAAAACTACTTACAGGTAAGAGAAAGAGAAATTAAGCTCACACACAGTAATTAAAACAACTGACGTGCGACACTGCAGATTTCTGAATGATTTCTGAAGTGATCCTCAATGAAAAAAACCCCAAAAATCACCCCAAACCAGGCCCAAAGCATATACAGCAGTTCCTCTGCACCCCTGCCAGGAGTTTCCTTGCATTCCTCCTATATAAACAAACCCTCTCCAGTACTTCCCAAGTCTGGAAGAAATTCTTTTTTACCCCCTTCACTTTTTACAACCATGATCTTTGTTAATGCTGCTTCCAGCCAGTATTTCTAATACTACACCATGAGGCTCTTAAGTATTCCAAATTCAATCCTTACTATTTAAACTTTTAACCCTGATTCCACCTTCCTCAGGAAGACAGCACTTTAATGGAAGAGTTTACAGGCGATTTGGGATGAGAGTGCCCTGCACAGAGCAGAAAAGCCTCTAAAAATAGAAAGACAACACAACCTGCTCCGTTCCCGGCCTCGCCGTACGCAAAACAGTTTCTCAGCCAAAATAATTACTGGCAAATCAGCTTAATGACACTCCCCAGTGCAGCAGGAGTGAGCAGGACACTGGTACTTACTGTCCTCCAGCTGCACCTTCCTCTGGGGCAGGCTGGCCGTGGCCTTGAGCTGGCGGTAGTCCCTGGTGAGCGCGGACACGAGGCTGGCGTGGTTGGTGGAGCGCACAGCCCACTGCTGCTCGCTCTCGGGCAGGTTGGGCCAGGGCAGCAGCAGCACGTTGGACAGAGCCCTGCACACCAGCACCTGGGCCTGGGAGGGACAGGAAGCACAGCCACAGAATGGTTTGGGTGGGAAGAGTCATGGAATGGCTCGGGTGGGAAGGGAGGTTAAAGCTCATCACCCCTGCTTTGCGCATCTCTGATGCGTGGGGGGTTCTGCAGAGCTGCTTGGACACTGAGGATGGATTGCAGCTCCCAGAACACCCACACAGGTGGATATAAACCCTGAGCTCCTGGCACCCACAACGAGATGTGGGAGCAGAAAGCCACCTACAAGAGGCCAGACAGCCTCAGTGTTGGACTGACAGCAAAACCATTGAATCATGGAATGGTTTGGGTTGAAGGGACCTTAAAGGTCACAAACTTCTAACCCCCTGCCACAGGCAGGGACACCTTCCAGCAGACCAGGCTGCTCCAAGTGCAGCCTGGCCTTGGCCACTTCTAGGGATGGGGCAGCCACAACTTCTCTGGGCAAATATTAATCAAAATATTAATCAAAATATTGATCAAAGAGACAAAGTCATAACTTTTTTTTCCGAGTTAATTTTTCCTAGAGTGCAAGCCTGAGTGAAGTGACATTTATGGCTGTCCCAGAGACCAGTGGTGCTCACTGTTCAACAGCATAACAGGAGCCCAAGTGAAAACCACCAGCTCTGCAAAGAGAGAGAGAAGTGAAGCTCCAGGATTTAAGGCCTGGAAGCAGCTCCCAGCTCTGTCAGCCCTTCCCTGCAGCAGTAAATCTCTGGTGCTTGTAAAAACAAAGAGGATTTTACTTTCATTGCTCCTTGTCTGGTTTACATGCTGAGCTTCTGCACTTGCACAGCACTTTGTGCTTCCTTGCCAGCACACAACACAACCATAGCCCAGCACTGTGGCTTTTCAGTGCTATAAATGGAATACATTTATATTATTTACATTGCTTCTGCAATACTTAAATTTCACAAAAAACTGTGTAGGTCAGAATCAATGTGCCTGTACTGTAAAGATGATGCAGAACTGGGAATGCTGTCAAGAAATTAGACAAGAATCAGATCTAAGAGGTGCAATTGTGTTTTTTCCTTGTGCTGTTCCTCGAAATAGATCATTAATTACATACAATATCACCGTAATTTGTGGATATCCACAATATAGAGATGATTGCTGCCCCTCCACTTGATTTTTGAGGTTATCCCTCACCACCTGAGGCACATCTTCCCAAGGACACCTGGTTTCCATGTGAGACAGCTCTGGGCCAACTGACCTTGTCGGGGAGGCGCTGGGCAGAGGTGTCAGTGATCCTGTTGAACACCTTCTGCACGGCTGGGATGCTGATCAGGAACACCGGGCGCACCGTGGTGGCCAGGGACACCAGCAGGTGGCACGCAGAGAGCAGCAGCTTCTCCTGCACCTGGGAGACAGAGGGGTGGTCAGCCTGCCCAGTCCCACCAGCACACAGCCAGGGGCAGCTCACTGAGCTGCCAGGACCTGGGGGGTGCAGCCAGGGGGGTCGGGCTCTGCTCCCAGGACAGGGTGAGAGGAAACGGCTTCAAGCTGTGCCAAGGGAGGTTTAGATTGGATTTTGGGAGAAGTTCTTCATGGAAAGGGTGGTCAGGTATAGGATGCTCAAGGCAGTGGTGGAGGCCCCATCCCTGGAGGGATTTAAAAGCTGTGTGGATGTGGCATTTGGGGACATGGGTCAGTGGTGGCCTTGGCAGTATTGGAGGAATGGTTTGGCTCGATCTTAGAGGGCTTTTCCTAAACAATTCTATGATTTATTTGTCAACCAGAGCATAGCTCAGCTCCTAAATACCATGAGAGACAGAGAGACTTCCCTGCTTTCAAGCCACAAAATCATTAGACTGAGTTTAAAGGCCTTTAAGTTGCTTGTGCTTGAATTAGCCTGACCCCCAGTGATGTTGGGACACTTCCCGTGGCTCTGGGCCGCAGCCCAGCTCCCAGCCTGCCCCAGCTGAGTGCAGAGTGCAGCCCCAGGGCAGCCAGGGGGGCAGTACCTTGGAGCTGATGAGGGGGGTGATGGCCTCCAGCGCCGTGGACACCAGGGAGATGAACTGCTCGGGGTTCTGCCGGTGCACCTCGCTGTAGAACTGGGCCAGCCAGTGAGCGTAGGCCTGCAGGGCTGCCAGGGACTGCGCGTGGCTGGGGACAGCAGGGGACACAGTGAGCACCGTGGCGGGACACAGGAGTGGTGTCCAGGCAAATCTGGCAGCAGGGTTTGTAAAAAATCCTTACTGCTTTTCTGGTTTTGGTTCTGGACCCACCAAGGCAAAGGTTCGAATTGATAAAGCCGAGTTATCACCAACTGGTACTTGACTGCTACCACAGCTCATAACTTCTGTCACGTGAAGATTGAGTCAGGGTGTTTCAGAGAGGTGTCCCCCAAATGTGTGACAGTGCTGCTTTCTCAGGCAAGCATTAGAAAATGGATCACAGATTTCTTCAGGGACAGGGAAAAAGGTGAACCCTTGCTGACAGATCATGGAAAACACCTCCACAATTATTGTAAATCAGAAAAGAAACCATTACAACAACATCACCTGCACAAATTTCAGTGCCATTAACTTGGGACTAATGGGAGAAGTCCAATTAGTTATACAGTGATATGGTGAAATCTAGAGGGGGTCTTCAAGGAGCTGCTGAAGGTGCAATTACAAACCAGAACAAGAGTTCAAACTTTAAATTCTGCTCACAGAACTCCAGCTGGCAGGGAACAGGTTTGTGTGCACAGCCTCAGCAAAGGAGGGTCCCTAAAAGTCTGTCACAGAGGTGATCTGTGACCAGCAGCACCAAGATTTCACACTCAATGTCAGTGCCTGGATGGCAGGCAGTCGTTTGTCCCAGAAATGGCTTGCACAGCTGCAAGGCTTATGTTTGTCTTGGAAGACAAGGATTTGAAATCCTCAGCTGGGAAAAGCCTCTTTTACCTGAGCCACAGATCTGACTTTGGTAGCAAAAAATCCATCAACTGGATTTATAAATAAACTACACACTACACAGTGGATCCATTTCTTTAAAATATCACTGTTGTAACACTTATTTCCTCATTAATTACCCTGCTTTTACAGCCACCAGCACAGGGCACAATCCCAGTTTGCTCTCAGAGCTGATTTAAGGGACATTTTTCCTTCTCAGCACAAACATGTTTTCCTTTAAATGACCTGGGTACTTCCATCAGAGGAAAGACTGGTCCAAAATGCTGGCAGCAGCCTTGACTCTCATCAGCTCAAAAAGGTGTTTTCCTGGGCAGCTGCCAACAGCTGGAGGGGCTGTTTCCCAGAGTATCTGCCAAGGAGGGGTGTGAGCAGCAGATCCAGGAGATCCAACCCTTCCCCACCCCGTGAGTGCCCAGTCTGGGTGCAGCCCACACTCACACATCAATGAGGTCAGGTTTCAGCACCGAGGGAACGGCGGTTTCGATGTTGTACAGTTTGATTTGGGATCCATACAACGTCACTTTTACCAACCTGGAGGTACAAACACACGTGGCAGTGCAAAGGCATTGTACAAATCTGCTCCAGCACCTGACCTAGTGCAGCTCTTCCCCAGTCTGGGTCAATATTTAGCTAATACACAAATGAGATTTTGACCATTTAGCTTAAAATAATTCAGAGCCTACTGCACCATTTGGGGTAAAATGGAACAAATCAGATGTTCCTGCACAGAAATGGAAACAGAACCTGTGTAAAGGCCTGAAATTCTGACATTTGCAACAATCTTGGAGACGAAGGATAAAATGTCTGCCCCTTCAGCTTTCACAGGTCTTCTCATTTAAGAGAAGAATCATGGAATCATCAAGGTTGGAAAAGACCTTGAACATCACAAAGTCCAACCAACAAAGGAGGTTTTGGTGATTTAGTTTTGAAAGATACAACTCTAATCAAACTCGTCGTGTTATTTCATGGCCTCACAAATGTAGATGCTGGAACAAGTCCCTCAATGTTTTCAAGTGACTGAATTTACCTCATTCCACCCCCTGCCATGGGCAGGGGCACCTTCCACTGTCCCACACTGCTCCAAGCCCTGTCCAGCCTGGCCTTGGGCACTTCCAGGGATCCAGGGGCAGCCACAGCTGCTCTGGGCACCCTGTGCCAGGGCCTCCCCCTCCTCCCAGGGATCAATTCCTTCCCAATATCCCATCTAGCCCTGCCCTCTGGCAGTGGGAAGCCATTCCCCCCATCCTGGCACTCCAGGCCCTTGTAAATGGTCTCTCTCCATCTTTCCTGATGGCTCCTTCAGTTACTGGAGGGGGTAATCAGGTCACTCCTGAGCTGCTTCTTTTCCAGGCTGAAACAATCCCAATTCTCTCAGCCTGGCTCCAGAGCAGAGGGGCTCCAGCCCTTGGGGCATCTCTGTAGCCTCCTCTGGACTCTCCTCAGCAGCTCCACATCCTTCCTGTGCTGGGCCCCAGGGCTGGAGGCAGCTCTGCAGGTGGGGTCTCACCTGAGCACAGGGGCAGGGGGCAGAACCCCAACCCCTGCTGCCCACACCGGGGGCTCAGCCCAGCACACACCGTTGGCTTTACAATCCACATTGTGGCCATCACATTCCTTACACCTCCATCCCCTCAGGGCGGGGAGGCAGAGAGCAGCCCTGTTTGTGCCCTGCCCGCAGAGGTGACAGCGGCTGTCCCCACCTCTCCACCACGGTGAGGGCGTCGTTGAACCTGGCGGCGAACACGTCCCCGGTGAAGTACTCGGCCAGGCGGCCCACGGCCTGCAGCAGCGAGCTCAGGTCCCTCAGCGAGCAGTGCAGCCTCCTGCAGTCGTTCTCTGCTGTGATGTTCAGCCTGTGACCTGCAGGGACACCACAGCCCATGAGCCACAAATCAGCCTTTCACCAATAGCTGCCCCCGGGCTGGAAATTCCTGCCCGCAAGGCGAAAACCCCACAACTCCGTGATTAATCTGCTCTTGGGGATGGGAAACCTGGTGACAAAGTGACAGGAAATGCAAAGTTTATTCTAATTACATGACAAGCATTCTTCTGAAATTAGCCTGGCACTGGGTCACAGGTCAGGTGGCAGCACTGGCCAAGGCACCGCAGCACTCGAGCTTGGAAAGGAAGCTCAGCTCTTCTGCCAACGCTTCAGAGGCTGATAAAGATGTCAACGACTATTTCAGCCTTTTACACCTTCATTTCCTTCTGTGTGGTGTTAATTCCTACACAACCAGGAGCCTTTCTGTTTTCTGCTGCCATCAGGAGCATTCCCAGCTCTGGAGAAGGTGGTTGGTTTTCCCCGTGGAGAAGGTGGTTGGTTTTCCCCGTGGAGAAGGTGGTTGGTTTTCCCCGTGGAGAAGGTGGCTGGTTTTCCCCGTGGAGAAGGTGGTTGGTTTTCCACGTGGAGAAGGTGGTTGGTTTTCCACGTGGAGAAGGTGGTTGGTTTTCCACACTCCCTCTGCTGGCTACAGTTCCAGTGATCCAGCAGCAGATTTGGGACAGAGACTTTGTGACTTCACTTCCCATGTGAGGTGTGTTGTGCACTTCCACATTTCTCAGGTACAGAAACAATCCACTAGCAAGATTTTCCAGCCCCACACAATCCTCCTGCTGCTCAGGGGTGGACACCTGGGCTCAAACATTCCAGAGCTTCTACTAAAGAAGCAAATATGTTCTGCAACACCACCTTTTGAAGAAAATTAGATTTTCTCTCCACTGACTGTATTTAATGTCAGATCAAGCTTTCAGCAAAAGCTCTCCATTTTGTGCCATCAGTACAAACAGAGGATCCTGTGCCACGTGCTCTGGGATGAGCAGGGAAGTTGGATCAGGGGCTCACTCTGGTCCCTTCCAACCTGACCCATTCTGGGATCCTGTGCCACCACCCAGGGCTCAATCCAGAGCTGCAGCTGAGCTGCTGCTGCTCATCCAGCCCCCAGGACAGCTTCTAACACAGGCTGGTGCCACAGCACTAAACCCCTACACATTGCTCATCCCAGGGCTGAAATGATCCTAAAA
Organism: Promerops cafer; assembly: GCA_013398275.1. Taxonomy (NCBI): domain Eukaryota; kingdom Metazoa; phylum Chordata; class Aves; order Passeriformes; family Nectariniidae; genus Promerops; species Promerops cafer. The sequence continues at coordinate 95,585 of VZSE01005943.1, forward strand.
CTGGGAATATTTTTTCTGGAACTGGCTGTACAACAGTCACCATTCTGCCATGTCCAGCAGTACTGGAGATGTGACAGGTTCCTTTCCTGGTCATATCAGGGAATTCCAATATTACCTTAAACTACAACCTCCCCTCAGGCAGATCTCACTACTGCTGCTTCCCTTGTTTCTCAGGAAGGAGCTCTAGTATTTGGTGCTGCACACCTGTTCTCAACACCTCTGGTATCTTCATTTCAAATACCATAACAAGGGAAGAACCAAGCCAATAAAAATAAATCATATTATGGAATTTCTGTCTGCTGCTGGAGTTTAACTACTAAGCCATGAGACACCACACAGGCTCTGATCAACTGAATATAGAAAAAACAACACCAAAGCAGGTCTAGAGTGGTTTTGCAATGATGAAAGAGGGACGAGCACAGTGTTAGAGGCTGGTTATTACCTGTTCCTGAAGTGACCACGAACTGCTGGAGCCCCAGATACACTTCCAGGTTATCCTGCAGAACGGGAAACTGGAAGAGAGAAGAATTGATTGTGATCCTGGGGCTTGGCAGACAGTAACACCCAACTACTGATTGCTCTGCCAGAGCAGAGTTCTCTCATTTCTCCCCAGTGCCTTCATTTGGAGGAAGGGCAGGATGGGCTCCAGGCTGATCCTGCATCCCACAGCTTCCCAGGTCCTGACAGCTGTCAGGAAAACAAAGATCACTCCCCTGAAGACACTTCCCTGTGGCAGCTCTCCTTGACCTCTAACCCCAGCAATGAGCCTGACAAGATAATGGTCTGACAGTGGAGTGAGGGCACAGCACGTCAGCCCCAGGAATACACAGCTGGAGGTACAACCCAGGCCACGGAGCAGAGGAGTGGCAGAGTCTGAAGTCACCTTCTCAAAAGGTGATACTTAAAAATCTCCCAAAATATTATGCAACCAGAAAGTTCAGTTCAGTACCTCTACCAGGGTACAGAAGGAAAGCAGTGCAGCACTCTGCCAGCAAGCTGTAGGCTGCAGCAGCTGAAATTCCACAGGGAAAACAGCCAAAGGAATAAACATCACAGTCCTCATGCACCCCGGTGTGGGAGCAGAGTGTCAGCCCAGCTCCATCACTCAGCAGTGACAGCAAACATGCCAGGTCCTGCTCATACTTCAGCTAAAGAATCTTTTTCAACCCTTTCAGCCTGGCACAGCTCTATTTAATTTCTGTTGGGGAAAATGGTTGAAACTGGTGATTGGTTTTATCTCGCCCATCAGCAGAAGGAGCTGCAGCCTTTCCTTGCCCAGCATGGGATGGAGTAATGGCAGCTGCTGTCCACTGCTTTAATTATTTACCACTGCTAAAACTCCTAAACTAACCACTGCACCCACCAGCCCTGCAGCCACTGGGAAAAGCACTGGGAACTGCTTGAGAGCCTCCCACATTCCCCAGTCCACAAGAAGGAACAGTGCAGGGCTCAGAAAAGCACTCCCTACCCGGCTTCCAACATGCTGTGCCTAATTAACAGAGGAGTGTTTTTGCAGAACTGCCTGAGGGGAGTTTAAAGAAGCACAGAGCCTTCCCCACGTGAACGTGTTACTCCAAGGAAGCCACATGCTCTGCTCCATCTGATCCATCTGCTCCCTGAAGCACCCGCTCGCTCCGCTGACTCACGCCAAAGCTGCACAGCAGCCTCTGCTTTTGTTCCCTCCTTCCAGTGACAGGCTTCCCCTGCTGCTCTGCTTAAAGAAAAACAGCAGTTGCAAAGGCACCTCAGGTCAGGCATCTTCTGCCTCTGCAGCAGCCTGGTTTTCTCTGCTTCTTGGGAATACAGTTCAGAGGTCGAGGTGTGCAGTGCTCCCAGCAGCATTAATGCACTTGCTGAGATTCCACTGCTGTTATTCCCCTTTCTCCTCACCCAGCAAAACCCCACCTGGACTGCTCTGAATTCTGGGCCACACTTCCTTCCTCAAGATCTCCTCCTCAAAATTGTTCTGATGCTACAAACCCAGACAACTTTTACCCCACCAAAGGTAGCTGGAGAGAAGCACTTATCCAGATCAGATCTGCTTCCCAATGGTCCAAGGCTTCTCTCCAGCATTTTTATCTAGCCTTTAATTAAAATAAAGATTCCACTCTCTTTACAGCCCTGATAATGACACTTATCTGCCCAATTCACAGCCCTGCCTCGGAGATAAAGGCCAAGATAAACAGCACAGAGGGTCTGCTGCCAAATGTTTACACTTTGAGAGCTGGGAATTTCTGAAGAGCGTCCACCAAGCTGGACTTAGACACTGAAGCACTCTCTTCAACACACACCAAGAAATGCAATAAAGCCAAAGAAACAGGTTTTTTCTCTTCCATTTCTAATCTCCCCTTGCCAAGTCTTGCATCCAACCCCAAATTTCCCTACTTTTTTTTTGGCACTGAGGCATCTATCAAAAAAAAGTCTCCAGCAGTTGGTGCTCACTGCACGTGGCACTTTGGGCCTGGGGAAGGACTTACGAGTGTGGAGAAGGCGTGAGTTGGCAGGAGCTCCATGACCTTGGCCACCACTTCCAAGCTCTGGCGCAAGTACCGCTGCCACTCCGTTTGCTGCTGCAAACAAAGGGGACACTGGGGTGAGCACAGCCCTTCCCAGGGGAACACAGAGCTTTTGGGACACTGGGAAGGGAGGGACAGGATGGAGAAACCCCCCCAAAACAGCACCTTGGAGAAATGTAACTTGCACACTCCACTCCAACTGATTTTCATATAGAATTCATTCTGTTTTCATACAGAATTGATAAAACTGGGGGGACAGTGCAGGAGAAGGGAGGGGAGAGAGTGGCAATAACTTGATAGGTGAATTAAACAATTATTTTAACTGTAAAAGACTCTTTCCATGCTCAGCTACACAGGTGACTGAGAAAGAAGCTGCCATTAATATGAGAAGGCAAAGATGGAACAAGGAACACACACAGCAACATAAGCAACAGAATGAACAGAACCATGTCCTGACTTAATTTTGTCCTTAAATAATGAACTAAAACCCTTTTCAACTTTTATACCAAAAGTTTAAAGTCTTGCAAGTATCATCATTTGCCACTCTGTTTCAGAAGCGTAAGGACAACTTCATCAGGACTGCTCTAGATAATTCAAACCCTTTTTTGTGACATTATTATCACCATGGAAAGGCATCCAAACACCAACATGGTCTTTACAGGGGTATGACAGCTAATTATCCAGATGACACAAGTGTCAAATTAATCAAGAAAATAATTTGTTTTGCTTATGAAATGGTGCTGCTACCAAGCTCAGAAGCTGGGATGTGACCAGCCCTCAACACCCCAGAATTTAAAAATCTGTCTGATGCCATTTGTGATGAAATTCCCTCTGCTCCTTCACCTACCCTCTGGTGACACCTGACCTGCCCTTCCAGGGCTCTGGCCCCACCCATTTTGGCCACCTACTCCACTTTGACATTTATCAGCTTCAAGGTGATTTTTATCAATACCAACTTAGGAGAAATAAGCTTAAACACAAGCACCAACAAGACACAGCTTCAAGCTTTTGCTTCAGAGATACTTTAGCATTTAAATTCCCAAGTGACCAGCAAATTAATTCCAAACTAATTAAACACTTTCAATTCCAAAGGTGTCCAGACACGGACATCTAATACCTCTGACAACCAGAACATAAGGATCTAAATTTTTCCCCCAGTAAGGACCAAGTTAAACCCAAAGGTCACATCTTCAGTGTGACTTTTTGTGAAAAGCATCTGAAGCTGTTTTACAGCTCACACCCCACAGAGAAGGGAGGGGAGAAGCAGCTGTTCAGCCCATACTCCCAAGTACAAGCTCTGGAAAAGCCACTCCAGGTGGCAGCAGTGCAAGGGCTCACATGTGGCCCTGTGGTGTCCAGCCCTGCTCCTTACATCATCATCCAGGGTCTCGTCATCCAGCTCCTCCAGCTGTGCCTGGTTATACCTGAACTGGATCCGGTTCAACACCTCTGTCAGCAACAGAACCAAGGCATCTTCGTACCTGCAGCCACCAGGGAGACACACAAAGAGTTGGGTAAGACCCTTCCAGCAAAGGGAATCTAAACCAGAACAGTTACACCAAGCAGCTCCTGGGATACAAGATATCAGCTCATCTCAGGTCACAAGGTACCTGTAAGGAAGCAGCCTTGGCAATACCCAATATCCCTCTGCCTCTGGAAGGGAAAGGGAGAATTGTCAGCAATAGAAACAGCCCCAGAGTTCAAAACAGGAAAAGCAGGAGCAGCTTGCCAGGAACAACACCAGCTGTCCATGAGCAGGAGGCACCAAGAGCCTCTTGGAGCCTGGGCTGTCCTCAGCAGCCTCTGCTGCTCTGCTCTGGGCACTGAGCGAGAAACAGAGGAACCAGGGCAGTTGCTGCTGTCTCAGGTGGGACCTTGAGCCTGTCTGTGCTGCTGTCTCCTTCCCCACACTGAACTTCAGGCCTTTGTCCCCTGAAATAAGCCAGCCCCTTTCCTGCTCACACTGTAACACTGAAGGCACATCAGTGAAATATCCCTGCACCTCTGGCAGCCGGGGAGCTGGTACAGAGCACAGCAGAGAGCCCACAGAAATAATGCCAGGCTGCAAACTCAGCAGAGCACGCAACCACTCCTGGTGCCACAACACCAAACTCCAGGGATTTCAAGCAGGGTTAGTCTGCTTTTTCCTTGAAAGACCTCCTTCTCAAAACAGCTGGGGTCTCATTTAAAAATCCTGTTTTTTTCTGGGGAAAATCAGGTTGGAAAACGAGGCATTAAAAAAGAGTAACAGACGCAGAGCATGACGCAAGCCAAGTGTCAGATGTGACAGTCAGCTGTGCCACCAGCCAGGCAGCTGCTCTGGGCAGGGTGGTGTAACCTTGGATTTGGCAACTTCTCCAGTGGTAAAAGTGGCACTGTGTACAAAATGCAAAGTTTCTGAACCACACAACAGGAAACATCCTCTGTGCCCCTGTGGTGTAACCACTCCCAGAGCGCCCAGCTCAGAGTTCCCACGGGCCAGGGTGTGCAGGGACGTGGAGATGTCAGAGCTGCCACTGAGGACAGGCAGCTGTGACAAACAGCACAGCCCCAACCACTCACAGGCTTTGTTTATGATTTTGTAGTCTGACAGACCTCGAGACAGCTTTTTGTTACAATTTTCTCCATCACAAGCTGAGTGACACCAAGACAACACGCATGTCACGCAGGTACAGGAGCAAATCGAAGTTCCAACCCAAAAATCTTCTTGAGAAATTCAAACCCCACAGTTCCCATGCTGAAAGGAGGAGCTGTTTGCTCTACAGTAGTTCCACTTTTCCTTGTGGTTATGATGCCAGGCTGGCTTTTAAAAACCAACTGCTGCTATTCAGGGTGCTCAAGGGAAGGAATCTTCCATCTGCACTCAGCAGAACTAAACATGGCACAAACCATGGTGCTTTTGAACATCAAAACCCCAAACAGCACACCAGGATATTCACCAGATTTTTAAAGTGGCAGCAAAGAGACTCTTCTCAGACAAAACCCACCCTTTTCTGGGTCAGCATCTGCCAAGGAAGAGCTGCCAACCACTGTTGTAACTAACACACAGCAGTAAGCAAGTGCAACTTTTGACTTCCAGTCTCACCTGTATTTCTCAGAAACACATCCTCTATTTAAAGAGGAAATTTAAAATCCTAATTAAATAAAATTTGTTTCCTAATTCATTAATTAGTTGTATGAGCTGTGTGAACACTAAGTAAGCAACTTGTGTTGTAGTTTACTCCTCTAATTTCTGCTAAAATGTGCTCCAGCTCTATTTTAGACTACAAAGCTTCCTTCCTCTGCCTGCAAGGTTCATACACAACATATGTAAGTGACAGTTTATCTACCCAAACCTGCTCAGCCTGAATTCTTGTGAATGAGTGTGAAACACTGAGGTTTAGGCTTTTTATACTTCATGATTTTAGAAAAAGAAAGGACTCAACCACACAGGAGGCTGCTGTAAGCAGTAGCTTATTTCTCACAGCTCTTCCATGGTGATCACAAAGTCTCTTTGCTGCTGTAGGAAAAAATTCTTCCCTGGGAGGGTGGGCAGGCCCTGGCACAGGGTGCCCAGAGCAGCTGTGGCTGCCCCTGGATCCCTGGCAGTGCCCAAGGCCAGGCTGGACACTGGGGCTTGGAGCAGCCTGGGACAGTGGAAGGTGTCCCTGCCATGGCAGGGGTGGGATGAGATGAGCTTTGAGGTCCCTCCACCCCACCCCATCCCATGATCCCAAGCTGTCCCACCCTGGCAGCCCCCCAGCCCTCACCTGTTGAGCACTGCTTCTTTGTCTGCCAGGCGACTTTTGATTTTGCTGGTCAGATAGTCCAAGAAGAGTGTCCAGATGTCCAAGCAAGAAAAGTAACCTTCATGTGTAGGCTGAAAGACACCAAAATTGCCAATGAATACCGTGAGCTATGGCAAGATGGATTTCACACAATGAAAACAGGAGTTAACATCCACTTCAATCCATGGGAAGAGCTTCTTGCTTTACTGAAACAGTTCTAGGATGCCACTGGAGAGATCCAGAGCTGTCAAAAGGTGAACAAGAGGTTTGTACAAGGGCAGGAATGCAGGAATTACAAGGCTGGTCTCAGTTTCAACCCATCTCATGGCTTGCTACACCAGCTTCCAGCATTCCAGTGCCTAAAGGGGCTCCAGGAGAGCTGCAGAGGGACTGGGGACAAGGCATGGAGGGACAGGACACAGGGAATGGCTTCCCACTGCCAGAGGGCAGGGATGGATGGGATATTGGGAATTAGGAATTGTTCCCTGGGAGGGGGGGGAGGCCCTGGCACAGGGTGCCCAGAGCAGCTGTGGCTGCCCCTGGATCCGTGGCAGTGTCCAAGGCCAGGCTGGACAGGGCTTGGAGCAGTCTGGGACAGTGGAAGATGTCCCTGTCATGGCAGGGGTGGCATTGGATGAGTTTTAAGGTCCCTTCCAACCCCAACCATTCCATGATTCTGTGATATTATAAAGCTGTTTCCTTGTCATTATTCCTGTAATGTGTAAATGGGGCTGAGTTGCACTGACAGCTTCTACAGCAAGGTAAAACCAACCTAAAGCCACAGGGGGCTTTTAACACAAAAACTAAAAGCTACAAGAAAGCCACAGATTGAGGACAAAGAACAGCATCCCCAAACACAAACCAAGCAAGTCTGAGAGACTTTTCCACACATTGTCCATTCCAAGGACTAGAAAAAAATGAAAGCAGAAGCAAAGTCAAACATCAGAGAAGTTGTTGTTGCAGGGTAACCACCTGTGACCTCTGTCTCCTGCTAAATCCAAGAGCACATTAAGCCATTTCCAAGCCCCCAGCACCACTGGGAAGTGCCAGTAAGACCAGTTAAATGCTCTTTTTTTGGCTTGACTGGGGCAAACAAGCTGGCCCTGGACAAGGGGACAGATTGGGAAAAACAAGGATGTGGGGCTGTACCTGATGAAAAGTGTACTTGAACAAGAGGGCCAGGAATTCAACCACGGGGAACTGGGAGTAGGATTCGATCCTTCGTAGGTGGACGCTCACAAAGAGACGGAGGAAATCTGTGAACTTCTCAATGTAGCTACAAGGGAAAGGAGAAAGCACTGAGAAAAACAGGAAAGGTGCCCCAAGGGAAAGCAATTGCATCGAAATAGTGATAAAAGCCACTCAAAATCTTCTCACTCAAAGCAAAGTTACAATTAACCATCAGTAGAACAATTAAAATATAAAGCCCTGCAACAATTACCTACGGGATGGGCAACCCTTCACTCCATTAACACCTGAAACAGCAGAAAAGACAATCTAGTCAAAAGCAACTTTAATATTCAGATAAATATCGAGTTCAACCAGGCCTGCAAATGAACACAACCCCCTCCACCCTGGAGAAATAATTTGATAGCAAAGGTCCTTGTACTGATGGAAACAGGATTAGTGAAATGAACTGTGCCCCTGAGGAATTCAGCTGGAAGCAGGAAGTTAATGCAGGAATCAGCAATAGAGGGGTTACATTTACAGGAGGGGGTGGGAGAGCCAGGGAGCTGAGAGCTGGGAAGGAAAATTCTTCCTGCAGGGGAGATCAGCCATCCAAAAGTTTCTGAGCTGAGCCCAGGCTTGGGACTGAATTGGGAAATGAAAGAGGAATCTTCCTCCAAAGCATGGGGCTCCTCAGGGAATGTACAAAGTGTTGTTCCCAAAAGGAGCTGCCACCAAATCTTCTGGGGTGCAGCAGGAGCACAACCTCGGTGCAGCAGGGAGAGTTCTTGAAGCAAAAATGGCAGAGCCCCCAGAAGGGTGAGCTTTTATTGGGGAACACAAACACGCCCTGCAGAGCTTGAGCTTCAGCAGGGTTAAAAATCATCTCCAGACCCCTCTGTGCAGCAAGAGTTAAACACTCCATCAGCCACAGGAGGGATGGCAGCACCACGCACTGGCAATTCCAGCCTTCCCTCATGCCCAGAGCTCTGAAATGCACGAAACTACTTGAAGTTTGTATTTTAAATAAAAAGTTGGGCTCAGCACAGTTTCAGACAGGCATGAGCAGCCTGGTTTTACTCTACTGCCTGCTCTGCACTGCTGGAAACTCCAGGGATTTGGGGTTTTTTGGGAATCCCCACTCTTTCTAACAAGAACTCCCTCACGACCAGCAGCACTTCCAGCTGACAGAGCTGCAGCACTGGGGGTTGTTGTGAGCCTTCAAAACCACACGCTGCTTTGAATAAGCAAAAAAGATGAAGTTCCTTCTTTATTTGGCACTGCCTACTTGACAGGAGATCACTGAGCACACCTGAGCAGAGATCAAACACTACAAAATCAAAGCCAGGAGAAAAAATATTAAAAAAAAAAGAAAGTCCAGACTCAAACATCTCCATCCTTTTAATTTTTGTTTTGTAAACAGGCTCTGACCTGAGACCAGTGAAATTCCTCCTTGGCCCCCAGCCCCCTCCTCCAACCACTGAGCCATTGCCTGGATCCTTACCAGCCACTTCCCACATTTTTGGATCTTCAAAGCCAAACACAAATGAAGCAAAAGGCAATCTGAACTTACTCTTTCCTGGACTAGTCTGGCAATTCCAAAGTGTTCAGACTGACTTTGAACAGAACAAAAATAACCAGCAGCACAAGAGGAAGGCAAGGAAGGACTCCAGGGCCTGCAGGTTCTGAGCACACCCATCTAGTGAAGGGAGTTTCTCCAGTGCCCTTTGCATTCAGGATTTTGTCCAAGCCAGGATGACACTTCCATGCAGTAAGTCCTTCAGTTTTGGACACAAAAAGTACAGCTGTGCCCTTCAGTGACAAAAGGAAAATCCTCATGGCTTTTTCCACAGAGAAGACAAGGAGAAAAGAAAGCTCCAGTCCCCCAGAAGCCAGCTGGACTTTTCCAGTCTCCAGAACATCTTGGTTCCATCCCTATTTCAGACCTTAGCAATGAATAAAAGGGGTCTCCCAACTCCAGACACCAACAGTCCCTGTGGATAACAGGTCTAAGGAGTGTCATGGACTGGCAACACCACCTGTGCCCAGGCCAGCACAGCTCCAGAGCCTCCACTGCCCATGTGCTGGTGGGTCTTTCTCCCCACGGTTTGTTCCTCTTACCCCCTGATGGTTTGGTTCCACCCCGGGCTCTCCCCTCCCTAGTCCTGCTGTCAGTCACCCCCTGGACACACCTTATTTACATGATGCCAATCTCCTCTGATTCCTGTGTCAGTCCACAAAAGAAAGAACAGTTAAATAGGGGATTGTGGGTGTCCAGGAGAGCTTTTCTGAAATCTTTTTCTGAAATTTCTGAATCTGATTCCCACATCTCATTTCTATGCAGAGAGCGACACAAGTCAGAGCTAGCAAAAAATGAGCAGTAGAATTCCCCGTGAGTCTGGATTTACCACCCCAAAGTTACACCTTTATCCAAGGATATGGAAAAGGAGAATTTTGCAGCAGAAACGTGCAAGTCCCCTCTACAAATGGACCCACAGCTTTTTTCCTAAGTGTTTTTTTCTCCTGAGTGGAAATTTATTTCCACCCTTGTGTACCCATAGTAAGATACTCAGCACTTTCACACAGTTCCAACCTCTCTGTCACTGTCAGCAGCCCTGTGACAAGAGGCAGCACCAAGTCACCACCCTGCCAACACCCAGGCTTAGCCACTTAACACAACAGCAAGAGGAGTCTCACTTTGTCCCCTACAAGTAGGAATATCTGACACAAGAGACTGGAGCTGTCCTAGGGAACAAAAGGTGGCAGTAACACCCCAGAAAAAGAATACACAGCTTCCCAAGGTGCTGCTGCTTCTCTGCTGCCTCCAGCCAAGCTTGTGGAGAGCCTTGGAAGTGGAGCCATTCCCCACTGAACAGAGCTCCCCAAGCTGTGTTTGGTGCTGTTTAAAAATAAATTTAAAAAGCAAAAATAGGAAAGAATCAGAAATGGCCACGGCTCAGTGAAGGGTAGGAAGCTTCTGCTGTTTTCTCCCGAGTCATGACTTGCAGGGTGCATCCCCACTCTGTGTGCTTTGGGCAGAGTGGCAGATACTGACCAGAGGGGACAGAGGGGACACTGCAGTGCCTTTACCTCACTGAGCCTCTTCTGTGTTCTGTGACAACAGGTTCAGCTCTGGGGCCACCTCAGACCTGCAGTCAAACAGCAACGAACGGGGACAGGGGAGGGAAGGGACAGCAAGGTACACAAACCCAGGCCAGCAGCTCCCTCAGCACCGAGCCCTTACCTGGGCACACCTACCTCTCTGCCCGGCTGCCCTGGCTCAGTACTCTGAAAAAAAGGCCATCAGACACACCATGCGTGACCCCAAAATAAACCCCACAGTCCTTCAGAGGAAGCACGAGGCCCTGGCACAGCAGCTGAGCTGCTCCTACCTCTCATCCAGCTCCTCGAGCCGGCTCTTCACCGTGTGCGCGTTGTTCTCCTTGGTGATCTTCTGCAGGAGGTAGAAAGTCTGCTGGAACATGCGGAGCAGGTACTCCTCGAACTCCATGGGCACGCAGTTCTTGGACATGAGTTCGTTGATGCAGGCCATGGCCAGCACGCCGAGCCGGCCCCGCTCCTGCCCCAGCACCGAGGTGTGGCTGCTGCCGTTCACCGAGGACATTTTGCGGGCGCGGGTGTCGCAGCCGAAGCGCGCGAAGTGGAAGATGGTGGTGAGCAGGGACGGGGTGATGCTCGTGGACAAAGGGATCCAGCTGAAGAGGTGTGCCAGGCACTCCAGTGCCAGGGAGCAGATGTATTCACTGTCTGTGTCCAGGATGGGGATGGGCTGGTTCAGCAGTTTGGCTGCGCTGGGGCTCTGCAGGAGGCTACTCAAGAGGTCACCTGGGGGAGAGAGCGGTGTCAGGCAGGGCACGGACCCCCAGCTGCCAGCCAGTGCAGGGCCAGGAGCTGGACTCTGATCAGCCTTGTGGATCCCTTCCAACTCAGACCATCCTGTGACTCAGTGGGTTATTTGTCTGAGAGGAACTGGTGATCTCTGTACTCAGGAATTAACCTCACACAACGCTTCTGGCCTTACCAGGCAGGGCTCTCGTGGTATTCCAGCAAATACAATGCCACGAGGTGTATTTTAGGAATTGATTATAAAATTCTATCCCCCCACAAGGCTGAGCATCCTTGATGTAAGCTTGGCGCATCCCTGTTACACTGAATATCACAGAGGCTTCTGCTGGCCTGTGACACTTCTAGTGATGTTCCCAGTCACACCAAAACCCTCACTCAGGGCAGCACCTCTTCCCAGGGACCAAAGCCATGGCAGGCACAGATCACACCCCCAGCCTCCTAACCACACCGTGACAAAGGCTTCCCAAGAAAGGTGGAGTCTGAAAATTTAACACGGCCTCAGGATTTATCTTCCATGACTTCCTCCAGCCTCCAACTGAAGCTATATAAAGTTAATATTTGCAATATCAAGTGACAGAGTTCCACAGCTTCACCATCAAGCTGCTTTGTTTGGGGTATGCCAGCTGCTAGTTTCACTTTCTACCCAAACAGGGAACAGAAACAATCCCTGCTTTCACTTTCTTTGTGTCAGTAGGCTTCTAATGCAGCCCCTGCTCAGTTTCTTCGACAGAAAGAAGGTTTTAACTTCTGTTGTTACTTACAGGGAAGCCACTCAAACCCCTCCATCACCTTTAGTGCCCTTCTACAAAGCCTTCATTGCTCCTCTGCACCTACTGATACTGAAAGAGCAGAACTGCAGCTGCCACTCAAGGTGCAGACGAGCCTCAGTTCCAGAGAGCAGCACAGCAGGGAACCATCCCTGGCTGCTGCTGGGAATTCTCTGCAGAACGATGTGGGGAAGCTCTAAAGTTGATCCTGCCTAGTCCAGGGTGAACTCCTCCCTGACAGCAGGAGCAGACCACATGCACTCACCTTGATCTCCCACCTCCAACCAAGCCATCAGCAACCCAGAGACTCCCTTATCCCTGATGGTCTTTGCTTCCTCAAAAGCTTCTGGAATCAGGGCCAGCCCCAGCTGGGCTGCCTTTCCCACAGATGCTGCCCACAATCTCCAGGACTCCACCTGCTGCAAAACTACTCACCATCCCCAGGCTGTTCAATACACTTCTCTCCCTTGACTAGCTCTTCATCTTTAATAACCTCTTCATCTTTAAAAATCTGCTGTGCTGCAGAATCTGAAGTTCTCAGAGAATCTGTGATTTTTTTATGGAAGTGAAACATCCTGACACACCAGCAGTGCCAAAGTAACAGCTATGATTTACTGAGCTACTTCCAACACACACAAGAGCCTGAGTGATGAACACATCCCTCCTAAGTCTTCATTTTTCACCAAGATTGACATCTTACATCACTAAATTCATAATTCCCTGCCAAGCCTTATCATTGCTTCTTTCTCCTGCACTCCAGAAACTGTAAGGCATCACGTGGTTATGGCTGAGCAAGACAACCCTGCCCTTCAGTCTTAGCACTGAACCCCTCTGTGGGGACATTCACACCTGGACACACCTGTACAGCTCATATTGTGCTTTTTCAGACCCCCTGAAGCTAACCATGGCCAAGTGCACCAGGGCTGGGGCAATCCCAAGCACAAATCCAGGCTGAGAGCAGCCCTAGGGGAAGGATTTGGGGTGTTGGAGAATGAGAGCTGGACACGCCCTGGCTGTGAGCACCCAGAAACCCCCCTGTGCTAGGTATGGGCAGCAGGGACGGGGAGGGGGGATTCTGCCCCCTCAGGTGAGACCCCACCTGCAGAGCTGCCTCCATCCCTGGGGCCCAGCACAGGAAGGACATGGAGCTGCTGAGAGAGTCCAGAGGAGGCCACGGAGATGCCCCAAGGGCTGGAGCCCCTCTGCTCTGGAGCCAGGCTAAGAGAGCTGGGGGTGTTCACCTGGAGAAGGCTCCAGGGACACCTCAGAGCCCCTTCAGGGCCTAAAGGGGCTCCAGGAGAGCTGGAGAGGGACTGAGGACAAGGGATGGAGGGACAGGACACAGGGAATGGCTCCCACTGCCAGAGGGCAGGGCTGGATGGGATATGGGGAAGGAATTGCTCCCTGGGAGGGTGGGGAGGCCCTGGCACAGGGTGCCCAGAGCAGCTGTGGCTGCCCCTGGATCCCTGGAAGTGCCCAAGGCCAGGCTGGACAGGGCTTGGAGCAGTGTGTGACAGTGGAAGGTGTCCCTGCCCATGGCAGAGATGATCTTTAAGGTTCCTTCCAACCCCACTATTGTTATTCTTTTAAACATTCAGTTCAGCCAACTCTACAAAAATCAATGAGAACTAAAGATTCTCATCTTTTAATCCACCCACCCCAGCAACTCTCAATTACGTTCCTGTAACTCACAGCAGCTGGTTCAAGTGCTTTGCACACAGTTAAATCACTGCAGCTCTGAGGTTCAGGGATTTTCCGTGGCTTTGCAAACAGGTGACAAATTCAGAGCATCAGCTGCAGTCGTGCCAAAGGAGGAAACTCCCAGTGACTGGCTCTGCAGCAGGAGAGCAGCCACAAATACTCCTGCAGCTCATTTGTTTGCCATAGGTGAGTGAATATTCCTGAGGAAGGGATTCATCAGGAAATGTGCTATAAATCATGCAAAGACAACATCTGGAGGCTGTGACTGCTGCTGAGTAAATCCTACACCATGGCAATAACTCAAATGTTGTCCAGCTTGGGACATTATCAGAGTTCCTTTGCTTAAGTGATGTGAGAAATGAGTTCAATGCTGTCTTTGAGTGCTGTTTAAAACCTATGCAAGACTTGCAAGTAACCACTTCACTCCACTTCCCACGCAAATGAAAAATAGGAAGCAGAGGTTTCCCAAGTTCCTAAAGAGATTTGGGCTCTGATGGAAGATATTAAACATTTATGGGGACTCAGGAGCTTGTTTTGCCTCCTGGATCACCTTTAATCTCACCTGAATGGAAAGAGTAAAGGGTGGTGGCCTCACTTAAGCAATGAAAACATGCTAGAGTCACCAGTACAAAGGATTTGAGTCCTGCATGAATTGAGTCTCAGGGAACACAAAAGGAGCAAGCAGTGGATCAGAGGGAAGCACCCGGTGTTCCTTTTGGAAGTGGTGCAATCATCATCATCTTTGGAAGTGTCCAAAAGCCACGTGGATGTGGCACTTGGGGACATGGTTTAGTGGTGGCTCTGGCAGTGCTGGTTAATAGCTGGACTCAATCTTAGAGTGTCTTCCAACCTTAGTGATTCTGTGACTTCAAGAAGTGGAATTTGAACATGGAGACAGCAAAGAGACAGCACGGAAATATAAAACTAAGTTTCACACAAACAAGTTTGCACAGGCAAAATGAAACCTCTGAAGGCACTGCCAGTGTGGTCCTGGTTCTTAGCAGTTATCTTGGAAAAACACTGTGTGAAAAGTTTGTTTGTTTTCCCTGAGAGGGGAGAAAGGAAAAGCCCAGCACAGAAGTGCAGCTGACTTCCAGTTTGGGAAACAGGATCCCAAGTCACGAGGTGAGCACACAGGTGGATGAAAGCTGCCTCAGCACAAGCCCCAGGGGACTGAGGGACATCTCCAACAGGCTTCTACGACAGCCAGCCCAGAATTTGTTCCACCAGTGCCCTCCCCCAGCACCATTCTTGACAACTGACACCAGAGGCTTTGATCTTTTCTGTAAATATTTCCTGTCCAAACTCTTCCCAGCTACAGCAAAATCCACTCTCCCCCTGCCAACCCAAAGGAATATTTCTTCCCTTTAAAGTTTGTGGTTTCTATATAAATATAGAAGTATCTTAAGCTCTTCTACAGGAAAGGAGCACTCGAAATGCTGCTCAAACTTCAATGTGAAAGGTTTAGCACCAAGCAAACAGTGCCAACAGCCTATCAGAGGCAGCAGTCTGGAGCTGCCTGGTGCAATCTGACCACAAGGAAGTGGTCTGTAGCTCCCAGGGAACTGTTCAAGGTCCCAGGGACAAGGAAATGTGTGCCAAGGACAAGAACACAAAAATGTGTTCTTCATTTCTGCGCTAACTAAGGAGTAGAGATGTAAATGGGTTAACATCAGATAAGCACTCAAACCAAATTCTAACAGGAATAGATAGAAAACAAACTTTCACAATCACAGAACAGTTTGGGTTGGAAGGGACCTTAAAACCCATCCAGTGCCACCCCCTGCCATGGGCAGGGACACCTTCCACTATCCCAAGGCTGCTCCAAGCCCCATCCAGCCTGGCCTTGGACACTTCCAGGGATCCAGGGGCAGCCACAGCTGCTCTGGGCAACCTGTTCCCTTTCACAGAGACTTGGCTACCTTTATTTTCTTCTTCCCAGGTAGGATTCGGTTTTGCTCCACTGGCTTTGATGTGCCAGCAGCTGGAATCCAGGGGACAGTGCCAACCCCATGCAAGGCCACAGGCTTGGGGAAGAGGGGCTGGGAAGATGCTCACTGCAAAAGTGTGCCCAGGTGGGCAAGAGGGCAGTGGCACCTGGCCTGGAGCAGCACTGGGGTGGCAGCAGGACCAGGGCAGGGACTGTCCCCTGTGGGGACACTGAGGCACCATCAGTGCTGTGTCCAGTTCTGGGCTACTCACAACACTGTGGGGCTGGAGCGTGTCCAGGGAAGGGAACAGAGCTGGGAAGGGGCTGGAGCACCAGGAGGGGCTGAGGGAGCTGGGAAAGGGACTCAGCCTGGAGAAAAGGAGGCTCAGGGGGGACCTTGTGGCTCTGCACAACTCCCTGACAGGAGGGGACAGCCGGGGGGGTCGGGCTCTGCTCCCCAGGGATAGGAGGAGAGGGAATGGCCTCAAGCTGCATGAGGGGAGGGTCAGTTTGGATATTGGGAAAATTTCTTCATGGAAAGGGTGGTCAGGCTCTGGCACAGCTGCCCAGGGCAGTGGTGGGGTCACCATTCCTGAGAGGATTTAAAAGCCTTGCATATGTGGCAGCTGGGGACATGGGTTAGTGGCAGCCTTGGCAGTGCTGGAGTAACAGCTGGACTTGATGACTTTAGAGGGTTTTTCCAACCTTAACCACTCCATGGTTTTAACTCACTGTCATTAGAGCACTTTGCACTGAAACTTCAAGGAGGTTTCTGCCATCTGAGGACAACAAGCAGCTCTGTGGGCACATTTTAATGACATTTGCAGTGGGGCGTCCCCACAGTGGAATTTGTTTCTTTGTGAAGGGTTTTTCTTTCCAATCAGGAATTTGCTGGCCTGTGAAAAGCTCTGGGAAAGGGTTATTAGGAGAGGTTAGGCAGTAAAGGAAGGAATCTGTGCCTGATACTGCAGGTTTAAGTACACAGAAATCCCACCTTGTAGCTTTTCCTTACCACTTTCTCCTGAGGTCGGGGACGGCGGTGGAGTGGCAGCAGTAGCACTGTGCTTATCCCAGATGCTCTCCAAAATACCTGGCCAAAGAGAGACCTTTCAGAAGTGCCTTCTCAAAGACACACTGATCCAACAAACACAGCACAGCCTGCAGGAGAACTTCGGCAGAACACACCTCGGGTGCTTTGAGAGGGACAGAAACACTCCATAATGGCTTTGGGCTCGCTAAGAGAAGCCAACTCCATCCCTCTCCATGGAGGGAGCTCAGCAGCTGCTCTGCTACACGAGTTGGCTCCTATTAAGTTGACCCAAGCACTGCAGGGCAGGGCTGAGTGCTCCCAGGGCAGCAGCACCCACTGCATTGGCCCCGTTTTGCTGCACGGAGCCCCTGGAGTGCCAGCCCAGCAGCACCTCTGGGTGCTGAGGGGACACAGTGCTGCCAGTGGCACAAGGGTGGCACAGGGGTGTGACTCGTACCTGTGAGGAGCCCCAGCACTGTCTGCACCTGGTCCAGGAGCAGCTTGCGCAGCTCCTCCTTGCGGGCCACGCTCAGGTCCTCGCGGGGACACGCCAGCTCCTCCGAGGTGGTTTTCAGCATGATCAGCCCCAGGGGAGTGGTCACAGGAGCCTGGATCAGCTGGGGAGGACAGGAGAGCAGTGTGATGACAACATTCACTGACAGGGCTTCGCAACACTACTTCCAGTTTACAACAGCTTCACCACTGAGGGCACTCCAGCTCCCACAGATGCGTTCCACTGCCCCGGACGTGAATCTCTGGTGTTGCAACAGCTCGAGCCCCATGGGAATCCTTGGGGTTTCAAGAGAGCTTTCATAATGTCATTGCACACATTCTGTGTCCCAGCATGGGACAGGAACAGCCTGTCCCTTCTGTTTGCTGCATCCCCTGCCCAGGACCACCTCAGCACCAGCAGCTCACACCTCACAGCCCAGCAGCTTCCCCAAAAATCCCACCCTTCCCAAAGGCTGCAGCCAGGCCACAGCTGAGGGATCTGACCTCCCCTTGCACCTGTACTGGATCTCAAACTGGAAATTGCATTTCCCTCAAAAGGAGTAACTTCTGCCCCATGCTGGAACGGGACTGGACAAAAAGCTGACTTGTGCCTTCATCAGCCACTGGGATATCAAAGACTTCTTCAAGTGGGACAAAGTTTTGTTTCCAGCTGAAGGACAGCTGCTCTTCACTGTCATCCAGACACATCCAAAGTGATTTATGCACTGCTCCCTCTGGGAGAAAAAAGTCCAAAGCCTATCTCAGTTGCTCCAAGTAATCCTTGAAGCCATAATTCTGTAATACAGGCTGACTTTGCCCCTGATCCCCTGACACTCCACAGCAGAGCCAGGCTGAGTTAACACTGCTAAAAACACAGAGTTTGGTGAAATATTTGGGGAGAAAATAGCCCAGCTAAAAGCTCTTCATCTTGGCTTTTGAAAAGGAAGGCCCAGACACAGGAGCAGATGGCAAAGAACTCAATGAAACACCCAACTTGTTGGTAAATTGTGAAGGGACTGAAAATCATCTCTCAGGATATTTTCTGACAAACCCAGGGAGTTTTAGCAATACCAGGCACTGGTACCTCAGTCAGGCTAAACAAATATTAAACATCTAAAGAACAGTACTTTATGTAGAATTACTGGCTTTGCATAATGACAATACAATATCCCAATTTACCTTTCTTTTCCAGCCCTCCAGTGGTTCAGTAAAAGGTTTAGAGACTACTAAGAGTACTGGGATACAATTTAATGCTGAAGAACAAAGAACATGCTGCAAATGATCTCAAAAAAAAGTCCTGAGACAGGGCTCATCTGCAATTCTAGTAGCAAATCATTCTGCTCCTGTGCTACTCTTCCTTCTGTTGAGGCCCTGGAATTCAGCATTACTGTTTTTCTTCCACTTTCTCTGAACATTTTAGGAATGTGTCTGTCACATAAATTAATTTATGGAAACATTTCCCTCCACTGCTGAGCTCACAAAGGAGAGGCTTAAGGGGAAAACAGATTCCTCAAGTGAGCTCTGCAATCCCTTAAGATAACCCCAGAGTGCTAGAAAGGCCAGGAGAGCTCAGGCTGCCTTTCAATTCAGATCCAGGTGAAATGAGAGGCAAAACTCTACCTAGAGACAGTTATCTCCAAGTATTTCTTGTCAAATTGACAACTGAGGCAAAAACTGCAGCATGTCCCACTCTAGAACAGTCAGAAAAGTGATTACACCAGCCAGTGATGAGCTCTGCAGCCAAGACAGGGTTTTTTTAAATTTTGCAATTAATACTAGATTCATTTGCCTTAACAAATAAACTCCTGCCACCCAAGGACTTGGATTTCAGTAGCTGCCTTGTGGCTTGGCCGTGGGCTTTGCTGCATTCAAATCATGTAATTATGTCAGCTGAAAAAGCCTGTGCAGCACTTCAGTTTACACTCAGCCTCTTTAAGCCAATTAGGAACAATTTTAAGGGAACTGGAGACAAAATATTCCAACAAAAAGAGGTTTGCACCAGCCTGGTGATGCTCCAGCAGCAGCCTGGCTCAGGATTCCCTGTAAGGATGCTGAGTTGCAACCAACATTCCAGCTAACAACATGGATTCAGACAGGATCCTCAATTCACAGCTCGGCCTTCCTGCAGGAGCCCTCCCAAACACCCCACCAACATCCCATTAGTGACCTTATTGATGAGGTACCAGAGATTTTGGGGTGTCTTTGGCTGTTGGGTGAAAAATCTGCAGCAGTCCCACTGAGAAACTGCCCTTTTGAGAATCAGTGACACATCCATAATTTTATTGACTTCTTTTCTGTTTAAAGAACAACCCATACTCCTTGTATTTTCAAGAATTAGCCCACAATATTTAAAATTCAAAGTGAATACTTGTGGCACAGTATTGTTCCTTCCTCAAAACACCTTTAACTCTGGAGAGAAACATAACACGGAAAAAGTTGAGGGTTACAACAAAATTAAGAAGGAATTTACAAAGCAGCATTTACTATTTAATCTTCCTCAAAAGAAATCCCTACTCAAGGGAACAAAAAGATGTTTCTAAGGGAAAGCCTGGCTTCACTCATGGACAGACTTGTTACCTGCAGGATGTTGGTGAAGAAGTCATGGTAGAACATGGGCCAGTCCTGGCGGCCGATGTCCACAATGACTTTGCAGAGCTTGTTCCTGATGAAGTAAGGCAGAGTTTTGTGGTGAGCCAGCAGCAGCTTGGGCAGGCAGCTCCTGATCTCCATCTTGTCCTGGGATGGGACCCCCAGCCACATCTTATTGATCAGGTTCTGGAAAAGCAATGGGCATCCCAAATGAGCTCATCTTGGACTTGCTCCTCTGAGGTGAAACACTGAGAGAATCTGGGATCCCAGACTGGTTTGGGTTGGAAGGGGCCTTAAACATCATCCTGTTCCAACCCCCTGCCATGGGCAGGGACACCTTCCACTGTCCCAGGCTGCTCCAAGCCCTGTCCAACCTGGCCTTGGGCACTGCCAGGGATCCTGGGGCAGCCACAGCTGCTCTGGGCACCCTGTGCCAGGGCCTGCCCACCCTCTCAGGGAACAATTCCTTCCCAATATCCCATCTAGCCCTGCCCTCTGGCAGTGGGAAGCCATTCCCTGTGTCCTGTCCCTCCATCCCTTGTCCCCAGTCCCTCTGCTGCTCTCCTGGAGCCCCTTTAGGCTTTGAAGGGCCTATGAGATCTCCTCAAAGCCTTCTCTTTCCAGGCTGAACAACATAAAGCAGGGACAGAGCTGAATCTGGCAGAGCTGCTGCATCTCATGGCCCAGGACTGGCAGTGCCACAATGGAGCTGAAGTTACTGGTTTAACTGGTTTTGGGTTAAGCAGAACTGTAGTGGCAGGCACAAAACCATTTCCTCTACCTTTTAACCCTGGGCACCGAGGGTTTCCCCTCTGAAGGGGGAAAGCACAGCCTTGGATGAAGCAGGAAAAGAAAACCAGGGAAGGAAGTTTGGTTTTCCACGCCTCTGGTGCCAGCCAGGTCTCCTGAAGCTGAGCTGGAAGGTCACTGGAGCAGGCACTGCCTGGCAGGGACAAGGCACCACTCACACAGAAAGCTTTTAGTCCACTTAAAGCCAGACAAAATCCAAAGGAAAGCAGAGCTGCAAAATTGCTTCCCTGCCCTGATCCCATTTAGGGCTCTGGAGCATTAGGAGCTGAATCTCTTGGGATAACCCAGAGAGGAGGCTGAGGCAATGTCTGTGCCCATCTGCAGGATTCAGCCTGGAGAAAGAGAATGCTGGAGATCACAATCACAGCCTGGGTTGGGTTGGAAGAAACCTCAAATATCCAAAACTGGAAGGTGATATTTGGTCAAAGGAGATGCAATCCACGGCAGGGTGGACTGCACAGAGACATCAGCTCCCAGTGGAGAGCTCCTCAGGGATATTTATACAGAAATTCCTCAAAGAAGTTGTTTATGGTGTTTTCTAGCAGAGAAAATCCACAAGTACTGCTTGAAAACAATGGCCCAACCAGCTGAGGGTTCCTTGATGCAAGTCCAGAATCCCAACAAAATTAGAAGATGTTTTAGCTTTAACATCCATCCTTTCATGCCCACTGTGTTCTGTCCTACTCCTCCCACCTGCCAGCAGCAGCTTTCTCCCCGTAAACGTTTTTGGGAAGATGTTTTCTTTTCCAAAAAGGAAGAGGTGAAAACAATTCATCTGGAAGGGGGTCAGGAGGAGTTTTATTCCAAATGCACTACTAACTTCCTAAGCAGTTTGGGAAATCCATGTGTTCACACCCCTTTGACTGATCCAGTACCCAGCTGGGGAAGCTGCAGACTGGGACAAACCACAGCTCTGAGGACCAGTTCATGTCCAGCACTGCACCAGTTAATTTTGGGAATTCAAGCTCCTCCATGGCGAGACCCTCATCTCCCAGCTGGGCTGGGGACTCCTGTCCCTCCCTCTGCACTTGCACAGTGATTTCTTTATTCTGGGCACAATTAGGTTTTCCAATGCTACTTTTTCCCCTCCAGGGAAGCAGAGGCTCAGTAACCAAACTCCATAAAATATCCTGAGCTGGTAGGATCCACACAGGATGATCCCAGGGATCACTGAATCCACCTCCTGGCTCTGCACTTGTTTTGCTCATCAGGAAAATCAGTGGGACACCATCCCCTGAGAAGGAGTAATTCCCATGTCACTTGCCATGATCGCCACTTTTTGAGGGGAAGGTAAAGCAGATTCAATTTGCAGATGGGGTCCAGACTCCCTCTGCAATCCCTAATTAGTAAAATAAATATTTAAGAGAAGAAATCAACAATGATGCAGATAATGTGTTAAACCAACACAGCTTTAAGAGCAGAGTTTTTATCTAAACATGTATTTTATCTAAAAAGTGGCCCAGTGCAAAAGCTACAAACCCCTCTGATTTAGAGGCACAGCTCAGAGTGCCCACCCAGCCAAGAACACAAGTGGCCCAGACTGAGGTGTGACATGGACCAAATCATCCCAGGACATCCTCAGGGACAGACACTGCACTGGTCACTGAGAAATCAGTGACACAACAGTGTTGTTCACAGAATACTTCTGCTTATTCCAGTAGACATGGAGATCAATATCAAGGCTTTTAACCCAAATTTTCTTCTTTTATAAGGTGAAGAGTGGCATGTGGCTAAGAGAGACCTCACCTCCCCAACCAGCACAAGTTTGCAGGATGTAGTTCAAGAGCATCAACCACAACTACAAAATGTCAGAAAAATAAAAGCAAGTTTGCCTTCCCTCTCAGCACTCAAAGCCTGCAGGAGCCAGGAGCAGGTAATCACCCCCATATTTCTGATCATAAAAACAGCATAAAAGCAATAACACCCTTAAAAGCATCATGCAGAAACTCAAGCAGCCTCTGAAACTGGAGGTAATTTGTGCTTAGAGATGCCAGGAAATGAATTCTTCAATTTGTGTACAAAGATTCATATTCTCCCACTCTGGGCCTGCCATTAAGCAACCTCTCTGGCAGAGAGCAATAAAAGCATCCTTTATCACTGTACTTACCAGGGATGCCATTTCAGACAAACATTTCCCCCCAAAAATCGATTGCCAGATCAAACTGTGCCAGGCAGAGAATGCACTGAGCAGGCAGGAGCTCAGCCCTCACCTCAAACACGGTCAGGCTGTACATCATCACATAATCATTCCTTGTGCTGGACAGGAAGTACAGGCAGAATCTCCAGGCTCCTATCTGCTGGGCAAAGTTATTTAAAAGCTCCTCTGCAAAAAAAACCATAAAATTACTTTAAATTGTACTTCGGTTTTAATTTGACTTTTGATATAAAATATTCCATTAAAATTCTTTAGCTGTAAACAAAGCCAATAACAATGTATTGTGACAGCACAGCAACTGAGCAGGGAAGAGACCCTGTGTTCAGGGAATGACTCAGCCTGGAGGAGGGCAAAAAATATAATGAAATCACATTTTACAGTGTTTAAAGCAATGTAACAACAGGCTATAATGAAAACAAAACAGATGTGTCATTATAGAATCAGTTTTGACATAAATAACTGCAGCAGATAAGAGGTGAATATTAAAACAAATCACACAGCAATTGTATTATGAGCATTATGAGTTATTTTATCTGTAAAAGCCAAATGTTAGGAGTTCAGGTCACTGTGAGAGAGTAGGAGCACTTCAGATCACAGTGTTCTAAACCCACCTTCTTCTAATGCAGCTCCAAGAGCTGCTGACTTGGTGGAAGTTCAGGGTGGCTGTCAGAAACCTCCCTGAACGCTCAGGGAAGGATTTGGTCATCTCTCATCAGGTGACAATGTGACAAAAAGAAAAGCCACAAGGGCTGCTTTACAGGATAAGCAAATTTAAGGTTTAATTAATTGTTTTCTTTCCTGCAATTTAAGCAGGAAAATGAGGGATACCTTTTCCACAGCAGGACATCACCATCAGAATAAGCACAACAAAATCCTTGTGTTGTTTATTTTACAGGTCTTTCATGCTGATCACACTTGTGCCATGAGATGGTAGAAACAGAACAATTCCAGAATGGTTTGGGTTGGAAGGGACTCTAAAGTTTATCCCATCCCACCCCCTGCCATGGCAGGGACCCCTTCCACTGTCCCAGGCTGCTCCAAGCCCTGTCCCGCCTGGCCTTGGACACTGCCAGGGATCCAGGGGCAGCTACAGCTGCTCTGGGCACCCTGTGCCAGGGCCTGCCCACCCTCCCAGGGAACAATTCCTTCCCAATATCCCATCTAACCCTGCCCTCTGGCAGTGGGAGCCATTCCCTGTGTCCTGTCCCTCCATCCCTTGTCCCCAGTCCCTCTCCAGCTCTCCTGGAGCCCCTTTAGGCCCTGACAGGGGCTCTGAGGTGTCCCTGGAGCCTTCTCCTCTCCAGGTGAGCACCCCCAGCTCTCCCAGCCTGGCTCCAGAGGGGTTCCAGCCCTTGGAGCATCCCTGTGGCTGTTTGGGAATAAAAGGAATCTGCCTCTTTACAATCACCACCAGCACAGGCAGCTCCCCCAGAGCACCTGGCAGGATCTCTGCTGCCTTTCAGGACCTATTTAGTAACCCCAGCCAAAGGGAATTGCTGTTATTCCTGCTTGTCATTCCACAAGAACTGGGACAGCCTTGCTTTGCATTCCTAATGCTGAAGGCCGTGCTCCATATCCAGGCAGAGGCTTCCCAGGACACACAATCCAAGAAAGTACAGAGGAAACGTCACTGGTTTATCATCCACAGGAGCTGCCACAGATTCCCTGGAACCCCAACTATGGAAACCTTTCCTTCCAGTTCCCACCTGAGCAGGAGAGGGGAAGATGGCAGTTCAGTGCAGGCAGAGCAGTGCTGAACACCACCAGTCCCCTGCTGGGGGCTGCAGGCAGGACCAGCACCAGGAGCAGCCCTTGGGAGGGGCAGGAACTCACCTATCTCACGTTTCCGCTCATTTGTCGTGCAGTTGTGGAAAAACTCCGTCATCAGACTCTCCAGAGCCCGCAGAGAGGCCTCTTCTGATGCCTGGGAATGACATTGAAGGACAGAGATTAAACTCATTCCCACCCTGACACAGGAGGGTGGCACAGGAACATCACAGATGCACCAAAATCCAACAGGAGCAGGAGCAGTGCAGGGCAATGGTCTGGGAGCTCAAACTGCTCACTGGTGTCAAGGAGCAGCAAGATTTCTCCACTGCAAGTGAAAGCTTTGGACATGAAGGACCATTTGCTCAGCTCCATTAATAAGGACAAGAACACAACAAAATTCCTTTATTTTGGTGGCGTTCAGGAATTTTAAGGCAATAAATAATTCTCACAAAGACAGCAAGTTTGAGTAAAGATGTTTTCAGATGTTTAGAAACCATAAATATCCTATTATGGGAAGCATAAACTTTGAGAGGATTTCTCTTGGACAGCAGGAGGAATTTCTTGTCAGAAAGGGTGATCAGGTACTGGAATGGGCTGCTCGGGTGGGTGGTGGAGTCCCCACCCCTAGAGGTGTCCAAGAAAGGGCTGAATGTGGCACTCAGAGCTCTGGGCTGGTGACAAGGTGGGGATGGGTCACAGGTTGGACTTGATGATCCTGGAGGTCTTTTCCAACCTCAGTCATTCCATGATCCTGTGACCCCTGACACCTCTTCCTGTCTCTGCCTTGGTACCATCCTGCTGCTCAGGAAGCTTGAAAAACTAAGGGATTTCCAGCACTCTAAAAAGCAATATACCAGTATTCAGCAATCTGATTCAAGAACAGCACCTCTCCCTCCCACCCCAAATTTAGGTTTTATTCTTGGAAATGACTAGTTACAGTTTTAAGTCCTAAAGAAATTACCAAGATTAGCATCCAGCTGTAGTTTTGGAGCACTCTGGAGTTGGGATGATTTTATTCTGGCAAGGTAACAGCCTTAGAAATAGCCCTGCTACAGCACAGACCATGCTGTAGCTGTGTCTCCAACCCATGCTATCAGTAATAAATGCACCAAGATTCAAGCCCAGACCTTCAAGCCCAGGAACAAAGTAAACATTTAAGAAAACTGAAATTTCTGCCTCAACAAACCCCCCGAACCAGAAACAAAAGCCGTGCCTGGCCGTCTCCTGCAGAGAAGAGCATGTGAGACATCCTGCAGAGACACTCCAGGCTCCTGCTAATTCCCATTTCCATGCACAGCAGTCTTCCCAAGGGCCAAGCAGCAGGAGCCCCTCCTCGCTGGATTAACCCCCAGGAGCACCAACAGCTCCACAGTGAGGGCTCTGCTCTCCAGCAGCTGGCAGTGGATGCTCTGCAGGGCACTGAGCACTTCCATTACCAAGGAATACTGAATTCCATCCTAGCTTTCCTCTTCCTACCCTGCTTTTTCCTTTTTCTCTTGTTATTTAAAGCCCTGCTCTAGAAATCGAGGACTGTTTTAGCAAGAGATCTTGGTAGTGGGAAATTGGCTTAAAAAAAACAACAATCCAAGCAGAGACATGTCTGCAGCTCAAGTTTCCACCTTTAATCCATTTCTGCTTGGGCTGCAAACTTCCCTTCAGCCACGGATCAGCCTCCTGCCAGTCACCATTCCCAGATAACAGCACCTCTGTGGATAAGAGCCTCACTTTAAAAAGAAATATCTAAGTGATGCCCTTAATTACTTAGGATATGGCCACACTGCCATTTGTGGGAGCTAGGTTGTCCTAAACTCCTCCCAAGCAGATCCACACATACAAATCCAGTATTTTCCTAAATCCCTGCAATTTTGTTTCTCTGCTGCTCAACACAGAGTGAGTCTCACCAGCAGTTTCTGATGCCAAACCCCCAAAGATGAGTTTCCAATCTCAATTTGATGCAAATTCCTCCAAGAGCAGCACCGCTCTCCCACTCCACCTTCTACCATCCAAGACCAAGATCACCTTAATCCATGAAAAACTCTTGGTTCTTCACAGGGTGGAAGGGCTCAGACATCTTTGGATACTTAATTCAGCAATCCTTCTTCAGCAAGAGCAGTTGACATAAGTACATTTCTTCCAAGATTCAAGATTTACGTCCTGCTTTTGGAAATACATTATGGAGTTCTTATAAATCTTGAGCATCTGTCTTGTCCTCCACTTGCTTCAGCACTAAGATTTGGAAGATCCTATTCCTTAGGAACACTGTTAATCTTCCAAAGCAGAACACCATGATCACGATGTTCAACATGTCAAAAGCAGGGAAAAAAAGAAACCAGAAAGCACAACACGAGGATTTCATGCAGAAAAGCCCAGGCTGGAGAGCACCCAAGGCCACCTTGGGCACAAAGACACAGTGGGACCTCCAAGATCGTTCTCTCCTCTTGTCTGACTTCTTGTGACTCTTCAGGAGGTTTGGCCAAAGGAAGGTCAAGAAGGAAAAATTGTCTGAGGTAACCAAAGCCCAGCTCAGGAGCCCCTTCTAACTCCAGGCTGGACTTACCAAGGACCTGCATTTGCTGATGCCTTTGGGTATTCCTCAAGTTCCCCAGATGCTGGAGGCACGTGGTCATCCCCCAGCTGTCCAGCAAGGCTGTGACAAGGAAGCCACTGAGATAAGGAGGTCACATGCTGCGGAGAGCTGCAGGGGAAGGTGGCTGCAACCTGGACCCAGACACCTGGGAAGTTGATTAGTGGGACTCCAATAAAAGTCCAGCTGTTTGGAGCACCTGGGGCTGTACCTGGAATATTTCCTAGTGTTATTCCCATGTTAACAAGCAGTTTGCTTTCTTTTAGGGCTCCCTGTTTACTCTGCATTGAGGAGAAGGACAGGCAGGACCAGCAGTGCTGAGTTCAGGTTCTGGTCTGAAATTCTGGGTCATGCACAGATTTCATATTCCAAGGTTTTTCAAGGAAAGTGTGGACCATCAGTAACAGAATTTACCCCAGTTTTCTATGTCAGGGCTGGCAGTTTGCCTCACCTCCATGAAGCATTACTAAACATACAACTACTGAAACAGAAACACTTCCCACTCTTTCAGAAGTCAAACCTGACCCCTCTCACCCCTAGTGTCTCCCAGGGCTGGATCAAACATCAGAAAACACTATTTCTCTCTTCTGCCAACCATTAGAGGAAAATCTATTCAGTTCTCCAAGTCCTGCTTGCAGAGCAGGTATCATGAGCTTTTCCCCACGCAGAGAAAACTCTGCAGCTCACAAAAAGCAGGGGAGATAAGATGTGTCACATCACCATCCACTCCTGCTCCACTGCCTCAACACCCTGGCTGAGTTCTGACCCCCAGGAAGCTCCTGGCTGCCAAATTCAGCAGATCCTGTGGCCAAAGGTGGTGTCCTTGTCACAGCTCCCTTAGGGGAACACGGTGAGGTGAAAGCAAGCAGGGCTAAATCTAACACAGCCACAGCTGCAGATTCCCGTGTTCAGCAGCACATCCATACTTTGACCTGGAATTTGGGTCAAAATAGCATCTCTGGGAGATGTGTCACAGGTCACTGTCCCCAAAATAGGTGCCTCTAAGTGCTGAGCTGGGTCCACACCACACAGACCGAGCAAGCAGCAGCTCTGCTCCAGCTCTGCTCTTCCTGGAACTGTCCCATCTGATCCGAGCAGGACTTGCTGTGGGTCAGGGTGGGACAGAGCCACTGTCAACCTGTGTCCTTCCCACCCCCTTTCCCCTCATTAGTTTGCTAAAGGTGTTTCACACCACTATCAGATAAGGGGTGGAGCTGCTTACTCATTCCAGTTATCTCTGGACTCCAACCCTCTGTGCCCTCCTCCAACCAGGAAAATGAACTCCAACAGCTCCTTTTCCTGACAGAAAATACAAGATTGCTACCAAGAACCTGCACGTCCAACAACATTGTCCATCCACCAAAGCACCACAAGAAGGACCCACCCCAGCAGCTGATTTCAGGGCTATCCTCCAGTTACATTTTAAGCCATATGAGTCATTAACTGATTTCTGCTGATTAAAGGGGAAAAAAAGCTGCCAACCTCCTGCATTTCAGGCTGTTCAATACTGCAGCTGCACCTCAGTGAGGCTCTGGAGAAGCAAAATCTTTGTACCCTGCTGCTGACTCCATCACAAGCTTAGATGTAGACTATGACTAAAGCACTGGGGCAGAACGAGTCACTCATCCAGCTCCAGCAAACAGAGCAGTGATCCTTGGGTTGTAGTTGAGACACTGCACATGCACTTGAAGAGCAGATACAATGCTAATTTTAGTTTGCATATCACCAAACACGACCGTAGCCCTTAAAAAAGCACCTGCTCATTCTGCAAGACATGGTAGTGCTTTCTAAAGCCATTTTCTCCTCAAGCGCTTTCATTTAGAGTTCACTTCCTCTTTTTTTAAATTTCATTTTACGCTCTCTGAAGGGATTTTTTCGTTGAGGGGAAAGCTTTTCTCTACTGCTTTGCCATAAAAACACAAGCTGTTAACCTCGTAATGTTTGCCATTAGAGCATCCATCACACAAACGATGCTCTAAATACGGCAACTCGGCTGAGAGAAGGGTTAGGTCTGTTCAGTTTTTCCCTAATGTGTTTGCAAATGGATATCACTCCAAGACAAATTTAAGGCATTCCCTCTCCAGAGCTTTTTTTAGTAAGATGTTAATTGCAGCTGCAATGTTACAGAGGTGACTTCATCCTTCAGGCAGCGCTGGAGCACCTTCCTGATGAGGAAGGATGGATTTTACACCACACAAGCTCCCAGCACCTCCTCCAGCGGCAGGGAGGAAAAGCCCTGCTCTGCTGCACCTCCAGGAGCCCTCACAGCAGATCGAACCCCCCTCCTGCATCTCTGCTGGTTATTTAAAGCCGGGAGTTCTGTCGGGGAGCTGCCCCCACCCCCTGCGCCCATCCCGGGGCGGATTCCGGCGTCCATCCCCGCCGGCAGCCCCTGCGCAGCCGCCGCTGCCGCTGCGTGGAGCCCCTCGCAGCCCGCCAAGCCCCCGCGCCGGGCGCTGACAGCACACGCGGCTGCCCCTGCAGCTTCCTCGCTTTCTGGAGTGTGCCTCTCCCTCTCCTGCCATTCCCAGTGCAAGACACACAGCCCAGCAGAGCTCAGCCTCCTCCCAGCTGTCAGGATTCAGATTTTATCACATTTAATTGATCTTTTTTTAATGTTAAAAGCACTATCAGCTACGTCTACCAGCTTGTGGGCAGCTCTTCAGCAGAGGAGGGACTGCAGGGGAGCACACGAAGAGAATCCTGGCTGATGGAAAAATTCCTGGCTGGAATTGCTGTACCACCAACAAGCCACTGCACAGGGTTAAAAAAACAGACAAGAATCAAGAAATTTCATTCACAGCACCTGTATAAATTAACTCATCATCACCCTGTCGTTGCTAATTGCAATGTCCCATCTTCTTCCACCTCGGAGCCTTCTGCTT
Organism: Promerops cafer; assembly: GCA_013398275.1. Lineage (NCBI taxonomy): Eukaryota > Metazoa > Chordata > Aves > Passeriformes > Nectariniidae > Promerops > Promerops cafer. Next base: position 125,615 of record VZSE01005943.1, read on the forward strand.
CCAGTGTTGTGCAGTTAATTAACAGCACAGTCACACACCTAAAAATACACACAACTCCACTCCAGCTGCTGAATTTTCTTCTTGCTCTGTTATTTATGGTCAAGCTTAACTTAATGATGCACACATGTATTGTGAGTATCAGCAATACTAACATCTCCATGTACTGAGGTAGTAATTTACTCATTGAAGGATTACCAGGGTGTCTTTCAGAGCCCCTCCCTGCCCCAGCCCTAACACAACATGGTAATGAACAGGTAAATTAGAAATTGCCTCTCAGAAACTTGGGGGTCATTTCAGGCCCGCTCACAAAAACTTGGAGAATCCCTGGGTCACTCAGGGCAATAATATCATGGAAGAAGTACACTATTACTTCTAGCAAGAAAAGCAGAATTATGAAGAGTTTTTTAAAAAAAGTTGTAGGAAACCCAACACATCCTCCAGAAAGATAAACACACACTACAGGGAAGCAGAGCTGGGAGCTCAAAAGCAGTGTTACTCATTATATTCAAGCCTTTCCAGCAAAAATTGCAGAATTTGGGGGTTCACCCTCATTCCCAGGGTCTCTTATCAGAGGTCTGACACGAGGAGCCCACAGCATACGTGCTCCCCAGCAGTGCTCTGCTGATGCTATCAGGACAGGGCTCAGCCTTCGTTCTCAGTTTCCTTGCTGCACTTTAGAGATGTTTCTGTGGTTTCAAGAACCGAAAGCAGACTGGGCCCTGTTCTGAGCTCAGCTCCTGGGGCCATGGCAATACAGCTCTGGCTGCAGAGCTGACCCCACTCCTGGCTCACTCATTTCAGAGACCACGACTTCAGCACATCACTAACAACATGGAGATTTTGCAAACTCGATTTTTTGCTTCAGTTGTGGGATAAAAGTCACAGATTGCTGTTGTGCCTCAAGGCAAGTGGCAGAGGAGCAAAAGCACCACGCTCCTCTCCATGTCCCTGAGGTCCCAAAGCTCAGGGCCACCTCCAGAGCTGCTCAAAGCCCTCCTGCCTGGACAACTCCCTCCTTCAGGAACCTGGCTGCACTTCAGGGATCAGAGTGTTTAATTTAAATATCAGCGAAGGACTCAGCAGGACCGCAGGCTGAGCAGTGCTGTGTGGAACAGGCCATGGAGAGCCAGCAGTGCCAACCTGATTTCTGCACCAGAGATCATCTTACCTGGAACACTGCCTGCTCCACGAGTAATCAGCACCTTTTTCAATACCCGAGGGATCTGATTTCTTAAACCCTCTTAGACAGGCAGATTCAGTTAACCAGGCATCAGGTTTGAAGGTTGAACTTTGATTAACAGGCTCAAGTGTCTGAGTGTGATTCTTTCTAACTCAGTAACTCTTAACCCACATAACCAAGCCCAGCAGGCAGTGTGTCCTCCACCTAGCAGTTCCCAGTGGCTTCAGCACCCAGGAATTCTCTTAGAAATGCAGCAAAGGAATACAACAACCCCAGCAGGCTGGAATAAGCAAAGGGTGGTGGAGGCACAGTGCTGTTTCAAGCCACGCTTGCTTAAGTTGAGCTCAAGAGCAATTTCTGAGTCCCTGACACCCAGGAAAAGCAGCTGGTCACGTGCTGCTGACTTCCTAATTGATTTCTTGTGGTTTAGCTGCTGGAAAGGGCTCAGCAACACAGTATTTTCCCAAACGAGCAGTTGCTAAAGTAACAATACACAGCTGAGAAGTGCAGAAGAACCCAAAGCAGGTTCTTCAAGATCAATACCCTGCACATCACCAAAGCGCAGCAGGCAGAGGTGGCTCTGGCTTTTTGGACTTGCAACTTAAACCTGACAATCCAGCCACAGCTGTCAGACTTTCCTGAGCAGACACCTGGCTCAGTCAGTTCTCAGCTGCTGGCCACCACTTTTTAAGCCATTAATGATAATAACTTTTCATTTTGTGGGTTATCAGCCAAACCAGCCAAATAAAATCTGCTTTTCAGACAGACACAGCTGAGCATCTGCCAAGGGTGCTCGGCTGGGCAGGAGCTGCTTCCAGAAGTTAAAATACTGCAAGGTGACTCTGGTTGTGTCAGTTCAGGATTCAGTTCAGAATTAACTGAAATTCGCCCCAGTGAGGTCTAGAAACTCACACTTCTGAACTGCATCATTGCTTTCACTTCGCACTCTCCCTCTGCTGGGTTCCCCAGGATGCCCCACACTCCAAACCAGCCTGGGACCCCTTGCAAGGAGATCCCATCCTTCCCTGTAAGGCAATACTTGTGCAGGAGCCCCAGGACCACGGGCACAAGGAGCAAATCTCCTCCCTCTTCTCTACATAAACAAATCAGGCAGGACCACGGGGCTGCCCCAAATGCAGCTTCCCTTTGAGACACGTTCTCCAGAGGTTCAGGTGAAGTAACCCAGCTTCTAAACAGGCAGGTGGAAAAAAAGATCCCAAGGAATCCTTCAAAGATGAGTATGTTGGTGAGGAAAGTATTTGTGAAGTGAATAAAAAAATCCTTATAAAAAGTATTTGTAAAGGGTGTCAAGAAAAACGCCGTTATCACCTTACTCCAATGGTCCAGAAATCAAGAGATGAGCAGCAGCATCAAATGAACTTACACTGTACCCAGTACAGCCTTCTTTAAACTGTCTGTTTAAAAACCCCACAGCTATCACAGAATCATGGAATGATTTGGGGCAGAGGGACCTTAAAGATTATCCATTCCCATCCCCTGCCATGGGCAGGGACACCTTCCACTGTCCCAGGTGGCTCCAAGCCCCAGTATCCAGCCTGGCCTTGGACACTGCCAGGGATCCAGGGGCAGCCACAGCTGCTCTGGGCACCCTGTGCCAGGGCCTCCCCTCCCTCTCAGGGAACAATTCCTTCCCAATATCCCATCCATCCCTGCCCTCTGGCACTGGGAGCCATTCCCTGTGTCCTGTCCCTCCATCCCTTGTCCCCAGTCCCTCTGCAGCTCTCCTGGAGCCCCTTTAGGCCTTGCAAAGGGCTCTGAGGTGTCCCTGGAGCCTTCTCCTCTCCAGGTGAGCTCCCCCAGCTCTCCCAGCCTGGCTCCAGAGCAGAGGGGCTCCAGCCCTTGGGGCATCTCCATGGGCTCCTCTGGACTCTCTCAGCAGCTCCACGTCCTTCCTGTGGTTAGAATGACTCTTCCTACAGAGAACACACTTCATGCTCTTACAGGTGAAAATCTGACACTAATGCCAAACCCTCGCTCCTCCCCACTTGGACAAACGTAGCAGACCAGAGAGAAGACAAGAAAAGAAGATGCCCAAGTGACAGGAGTGAAGAACCTGGTGTGGTTGTGTAGCAGCTCTAAGGAGTCCAAGATGCACAAAGAGATTTTTAAGAACACTTCTCAAATCCTTCACTGTCAGCAGAGCCACAAATAAACCCTTATTTATCTCAGCCTCCAGACAAGTCCCAGTAATAGCAAGGGAAAGACTCTGAATCACAGTTGTTTGTAGCCCCAAGTGAAGGAGTCTCTGGAATTATGCACATATGCAGAGCTGGAAATGGGAAGCACCAGGGCAAGCAAAAAAAGAAAGTGAATGTAAGAAAAAATCAAGTATTCAGCATATGTCTTAAAGGGGCACCTCTACTCAGATGCAGCTCCAGCTCACAAATCCTGCTGATTTTTCTCCAACATCCACTTCTGCCTAGCAGGATTAAGCCCATTACCATGGGGAAAAACTGTCCCAACATCTGGCTACACAAAGTGAAAGGTTTAGGGCAAACTTGGGGGCAGGATTATACCTTATCCAATACATTACAGCAGCCAGACCTGATTTCCAAGGAGGTGTGACTATACTACACAAAAAGATGGAATTTTCAGACCCTCATGCCTTGTCAAAGAAAGGAAAAGAAGATTGTGATACTCTAAATTTCATTCCTGGCAAGAGCACTAAAACTTGTGTTGGGCATTTAAGAGTGTATAATGAAACTACCATGGGAAACACCACGGGAATAACTAAGATTTTTGTTAATTAAAATGTTTTCATAGGACAGCTCACGCAGGGAGAACATCCAGTCCAATTAAAGAAAAACAAGATCTTGACATCTGCAGTGCTTCTGCACTTTGGGGGATTGCACAACTGCACTTTGCTGCTCACCCCTGCAGCTCTGGGACACCTGGGGTGTCCAACCCCTGGGGAAGGTTCCAGGCTCTCTGTCCACAGCAGGAGGCTCTGCTGGGCCAGCCTGGGGATATTTGTCCTGGGGGACCCAAAGGGTCACCACGACCCGACCACCTCCATCAAGCACCAGCAGAAAACAGGAAAAGGCAGCTTTTGAAAGCCAAAGCTGCCTTTTCCCCCTGAAGCTTTCCCCAATCCCAAACCCAGCAGCTCCTGGGATGAGAGGAACGGCTGGTGCAGCCCCCAGCCATGACTGGGAGCAGGAACTGCCTCCTGAGCACTGACCTTACACTTCCACATCAGAGACTAGAGGTCATGGATCACTTTGTCCTCCTCTTCACACTTGCAAAATGAAAGCCAAGGAACTGTAGAAAATACAGTTTTATCCCCCATAACCAAAGGATTAGGGAATGGGATGAGGAACAACAATTGGAATTGCAATGCAGAAGAAACCTGCTCTGTTCTTACTCAATGAAGCAGCAGGGAACCAGCTGAGCACAACACAGATTTTTCAGGCAAAACATCTCTCCAAAGGAAAAAAAAACCCTCATTCCCCTCTGGAAAGCTGCATCCAACGCTGGCTTTGGCATCCTGACAAACCAGTACACAAAACAGATGAGCACATCCTTGCTCCAAAGAGGGGACAAAAAGGAACAAGGACAATCCCTCTCGGGAAGAGCTCCACACTGCAATTAAAGCCCTAATAAAATATTAAGTCAAAATGCTAAAAATGCACACAGAGATCCAGCCACAAGCTTAGAGATGCTGGAACAAATAAAAGATAATTTAGAGCGTGAATGCAAAGGGTTAGAAATGGGAAAAGAAATGGAATTCTGGGCATGATCCACATAGGAGAAGGGTCAGGGAAGATTGGGGGGGGGAGGTAAGGAATTTGTGGTGTTGCTAGAAGAGCCTGGAATAGTTCTGGTGGAGTGAAAGTATCCTGAGTGTAAACAGAAAAGAGAAACATGGATAAAGAAAGGAATCAAATGTGTGTGGAGGGAAGATAAGATTGGAAAAGAGTTGCTTCACCATAAGCTGTAGGTGCTTCTTAGCCCAGGAGAAGCTGCATCATCCCAAAATTCCAGAGGACAGAGAAACCACAAATAAACCCCAGGGGGTGCCTGGAGGAGTAGCAAAGTCCTTGACCATCAGAATCAGCAGGGGAAAAGCCAATCCCTTTTCCTCTACCAAAATATCAATATTTACATTTTGGTTGGAACAACGAGACCTACAAGGGAGAAGGCACATGCTGCACACTTCATAAATGCTGGAAATGGGATTCCAAAAATTATTTGATATAAATGGGAGTCTAAACATTTTATTTTGAGAAAACAAAGCAGCAAACACCTTCTTTTCTTTCTCACAAAGAAGAAGGCTGACATGTTGACACCTGGGATGCAGAGAGAGCCAAGGCAGCAGTGACCCAAATATAAATATAGTTCCTAAGAGGAAATATCTGCTGTCTGATAGAGGATAATCATCTGGAAGGATTTTAGGGCACATTCTACCAGGCAGGTATCAGCCTATGCATCTCAAAGCTACATTTTCTTCTACTTTGCATATACTAATGTATAAATCCAACATTAACAGCAGCTACTTTGTTCCTAAATGACACCACCGACCAATGTGCAATTAATTCACCCAACTGAACCCCCAGTTCTTGGAGTTTTTGGGTGTCCATGCATGGAGTGATCTCTGCACAGATGAACCCCATGGCAGGAGCTTTGTGGTACCTGCCAGATTTTAATGCTTTTCTGCTGAAATAATTACAACCACCACCACCCATCCATCAGCGACAGCCAGTGGAAATGAGCTTTTCAAGCTCATTTAGTGAACCTGGAGGCTCAACAATTTTGCCTTGATAGCTTTTAGTCCTCTTGCAGCCTACATTTAGCTACCCAGGTCTTTGAAATATGGATGTATGGGAATTATTATAGGTCCTGAAAGGGATTATGTGCAACCATTCTGCAAAATGAGCTGTTTTGTACTGAGAAAATGCTCTGCTTTTGGAGGAAGGGTCCAAGCAGAGATCAGCTCTCCTGCTACAGTTCCCATTCCTGGTTCATCTCCAGAGCTACCCAGGCCTTGCTGCAGAGATGGGAAAGTTCACCAGCATTAATCATCATCTTCAGTTTGATGATTTAATAGAGGGGAGATAACTGGGGGGCACAAAGTCACAATATGACTTCCTGGCCAAAAAAGGAAGCCAGATGTTGGAGCCGAGGCCGGAACTTCCAAGTTCCTACTCTCTGGTTTCTCTGCTCAGCAGCTGATTGAGTCAGAAGGGTTCTACACAGGGTTTGCTTGAATTTCAGCTGCACATGAAGGGGATGCACTGAGAGCAGACAGAACCTCAGGCTTAGGGGTGTAGTTTTGATGCTGCACCTCAGCTGGCACTGCTGGGGGACAGAGGGAAGGGACAACACCCTCAGCCTCCTCTTCATCCCAAAACCCTGCTGTAAAGCTGAGCCCACCTCGCCATGTGCCAGCACTTCCTGCCTGTGCAGCAGCAGCAGCAGCAGCACCCTCCCCATCTCCTGACAGCACAGCATCCCTGAGCTCACCTGGGACAGGGACAGCAGCACAGCATCCCTGAGCTCACCTGGGACAGGGACAGCAGCACAGCATCCCTGAGCTCACCTGGGACAGGGACAGCAGCACAGCATCCCTGAGCTCACCTGGGACAGGGACAGCAGCACAGCATCCCTGAGCTCACCTGGGACAGGGACAGCAGCACAGCATCCCTGAGCTCACCTGGGACAGGGACAGCAGCACAGCATCCCTGAGCTCACCTGGGACAGGGACAGCAGCACAGCATCCCTGAGCTCACCTGGGACAGGGACAGCAGCACAGCATCCCTGAGCTCACCTGGGACAGGGACAGCAGCACAGCATCCCTGAGCTCACCTGGGACAGGGACAGCAGCACAGCATCCCTGAGCTCACCTGGGACAGGGACAGCAGCACAGCATCCCTGAGCTCACCTGGGACAGGGACAGCAGCACAGCATCCCTGAGCTCACCTGGGACAGGGACAGCAGCACAGCATCCCTGAGCTCACCTGGGACAGGGACAGCAGCACAGCATCCCTGAGCTCACCTGGGACAGGGACAGCAGCACAGCATCCCTGAGCTCACCTGGGACAGGGACAGCAGCACAGCATCCCTGAGCTCACCTGGGACAGGGAGCACAGCCCACATGGGGCCCAAGTGTCCCCAGGGGGATGGGACAGCCAGGCCAAGGGGCTCTGCAGGACCAAGAAGCTGCTGCTCCCTCCTGTCACAATGTCCTAGGTCACCTGCAAACAGCAGGAGTGCTCCCCAAAGCAGCTCTGGTTCCCAGCCACAGGCTGAGCCAGCCTCAGGGCCACCAGCTCAGCGAGGCTGACACGGAATAAACAGGAGCTATTCTGGTAATTGAGCAGGAGCTCCTTGGCAACCACAAGCACCAGGATAACCCAGGGCTTGCCAGCCTTACCTGGCAGGATGTGCTGCAATCCACACACACTGCACTCCTTGCTGAATTAAATGCTTCAACCATCACCAGGCAGCTTCAGGCACAAGAAAACGACAGCACTTGCTGCTAAAAAACGAGAAGGTGCTAAGAGAGGCTATGGAATAAAAGCCAGGAGGCTGCTGGGGGAAACTCAGAAACATCCAAGCTGCAGACGCCCACTGCCTGCTCCCATTTCAGCAGCTCCGTGTGCCTCACACAGAACAGGGACACGAGATTCAGGCAGCCCAGGAGCTGGGCTGCCACTTCCATTGTCTGCTTCCCGCGTGGCTGCTCGCCTGGGAGGCCCAGGGACAACCTGGGGGAAGTGCAATTTCTTCTGGAGAAGCCTGGCTGCAGTTCTCCAGCATCTCTGCATCCCAGACCTCACACAGCAGCATTTCCTGGAAGTCCCTGTTCCTAAGCTGTTTTAGTTGCTGGCAGGATACAAATCCCACATAACTGAAGAATGTATTTCCTAGGAGGCAATCACCAAAATTCCAGCCTCACACCGGAGTTGCAAATGCAACTCCCAGGTGAGTGGTTTGCTCAGGGGGTCCCAGCTGAGCTCCCAGGGCTTCAAAGATGGTTCATCTTCACCAGTGGAAGGAACAAAGGTGAAGGAAAGAGGGATGAGACAAAGACATGGCTTCTTTGGACAGAAAATAAATCCCTTCAAGGATCGCTCCATGAACAGTATTTACTTTGAAGCTGGTCATAAAATCCTCTAAAAGGATCCTAAAAGGTGAGGAGGAAACAATGTAATAATTTGTGGTCTGTGGAAGAAAAGCTTGAAGCTGGATCTGCTCTGTGTGTTTAGAGATGAACTCCACAGAAACCCACCCGGATTTTGCAATATCCTGTTTTCCCTACAGACACCACAGCATCCTCACCCCCTTTCCCTCAGGAAGCCCCAAACTGGACCCTGCACAAGCACTATTTACACACACAGCAGGCAGGAGCAGCCCCAGAACCACCCCACAGAGCTCTCTGCAAACACCTCTGAAAGCAAAGAAAGACTAAAGCTTCCTCTGAACCCAAATTTTGAGTGGCATTAAGATTTCTGAGCCCTGAGTGGCAACTAAGCCCAGCAAACAGGCACTTGTTCCACAACATTTGTAGTGTCTGAGCTCACTGTGCATTACTGCATTCCCTCCTGCCTTCCCAACTTCCTCCCAAAATTCCTGCCCAGTTCATCAAGCTCTAATTCATCCCTGCTCATTCCTTTCCACATTCAACCCAATTCAACTCCACTAAGGAAAATCTGCTCCCAGCAGCCTGTTATTCTGGAGCAGTGTTTAATTATGTTTTATTTGTTCCCTGTGTGCCTTCCAGCAGCTCATCTTCACACTTTCCCAACTGTTTCCGGGAAGGAGGGTGCACTAGCAGCAGAACTTGCCCATCTGTAGGCTCCAGGGAAATGGGAACAGAAGGAAAATCTTGCACAGGAGTCACATGGTGAGTTACAACAGTAAATCCTACAGCACAGCCCAGGGACTGCTTCTCAACCTCCACAGGCAGGACTTGTGGCTGAGCCAAACAGTGGATGTTCAAGGCAAAAAAAAGAAGAAAACAGTGTAGTCAGGAGGAGAAATGTGTGTGTCCACAGGGAAGCGAGGGGGGAACTAACGAGTCCTTTTGCCACCTGCAATGTGAAGTGCACACCCTGGCCTACCAAATCCTGCCAACCATTTATTCACCTTTTTGAACCTGGGGCATTCACTAAGAAGAATCCACCTCAAAAGCGTCACCCTTTGCCTGAAGCTAAAGCCACAAAGAGCTAGGACACGTGGCAGACACATGAGCAGCCCACCCTGAGCACCCTCAGCCACACACCTGCAGGCTACTATCATAAAATACTAGCAGTATTTCCTGAGGAGACCGTGTCCCACCCCAGCACATCCCAGGTGGAGCAGCAAAGCCTCTCCAAGGGACTGAGGAAGCTCAACAAAGGGATTACAGAGATCAAAGTTTCAATAAAACACCAATCATGTACCGGGAGCAAATCACACAGTGAGCAGATGTGATTATCTCAGCTCTTGGGTGAAGAAATTCACAACCAGGATCCCAAACTCTGGAAGAAAAGGGGTGCAAAGCCTGATCCTACATCACCAAAGGCAGGTCAAGCTAGAAAGGGGTGAGAACTAAGCCAGAAACTCCAGCCTGTGCTCAGTGGGACTCTGGGTGAGCCAGGGCAGAGTCCCAGGAGCAGATCCAGGGCTGCCAAAAGCATCTCCCCACTCCCTGCCCACCTGCAAAGGGCACGTTTGTGGCTTCCCTTTGTCATCCCAAGACACACTGGGATGCGAGGTCTCCCTGTGGGTAGGACAAGGGGAAAACAAGAACAGCAGCTCCGGGATGGTGACAGGGAGCAGCACCCCGATCCCCTGGAGGCAATTCCCACCTCCAGCCCGGCTCTGCGGGCACCCAAACGATCAGAGACCTCTGCTCGGGCTTCTTATCGAGGGGAAGAGAGGAGTGTGCAAATCACAGCGCAATCTGTGGGTTTGTCCCTGTGTGTCCCGCTGGCCCCGGCCGGCACTGTGGGGAGGCAGCTGAAGGCCGATGTCTCCAGCACAGAGCAGAATCCAGGTCATTCCTACAGCTTATCCAAGGCTGAATTGGAGGCCGTGAGGGCAACCCACAGCTGCCGCCGGAGACTCTTAATCACGAAATGGTTTGGGTTGGAAGGGACCTTGAGGCTCATCCCGTTCCACCCCCTGCCACGTCCAGGGACACCTTCCACTGTCCCAGGCTGCTCCAGGCGCCGTCCAGCCTGGCCTTGGGCACTGCCAGAGATCCAGGGGCAGCCGCAGCTTCTCCGGGCAGCCCCTCAGCACCCCCGCTGCTTGGAACGCCATGAAACCTGTAATTCCCAACACCCCCAGGCACCAACGCTCCCAGGAGAAATTTGTGCCTTCCCGGCTTTTTACATCCTGTGACTGCGGCGGCTCGGGGGGTGCAGCCGCCCCTCAGCCCCGCAGGCTCCGCTGTCGCGGGCCCCGCGGGACAATCCCCCCTTCCCTCCATCCCTCCCTTCCGCCCGGGGCCCCGCTCCCCCAACTCACCATGGCCGCGGCGGCCCCGGGGCGGCTCTAGGCAGGGCGCCGCGCTCTGCTCATCTCATGGCCGGCGGTGGCCCGGCGGGGCCCCCCCGCCCATGCACCGGCGAACCCCGCCGGCCGCGCAGCCACGGGCACCGGAGAGCTGCC
>VZSE01005943.1:136869-149813 GCA_013398275.1 Promerops cafer
GATGGGATGGGATGGGATGGGATGGGATGGGATGGGATGGGATGGGATTGGGCATGGGATGAGATGGTGATGGGGATGGGATTGGGGATAGGAACAGGAACAGGAATAGGAATAGACCCAGATCTGGGCCTGCAGCTGGAGCCGGAGCTGGCCCTGGATCTGGCCCTGGGCCCCGACCCCAGCCCAGCCCCCAGGGCTGCCTGTGCTGCCTCCTGGCTCCTGCCCCATGAGGAGCTACCAGAGCTCCGGATGTGGCTGCTGGCTTTGTGCCCGTGTCGCTAATTAAGTAATTAAATGAACCAGGGTGAGGCAAACCCCCAACCCTTCCAGCCCTCCTCAGCAAGCACAACAAAGCTCCACGGCATGGATCCTTTGGCTGCTCCCACGTCCCGGGTTTGCCTCAGCCTGGAGCTCTTTTGGCCCTCAGTTTTCCATTGCCTGACCCGGCCAGGAGCGAAGACCTTAGCGGGGAGATCCAGATCCAGTAATCCAGGGGATTCACGTTAGGAAGATTGAAATCCAGGCCCTAACTGCTGCCTCACAAAATCAAGAAGCTGGGAACCACTGGAACTCCAACCAGTGAGGCTGATACAGATGAAAATATTCCTTTCGGTTCCCAAGTTCCAGCGGCACCTGCAGTGACAAGAGGAGGCTCAGCCTGGTGGCTTAACCGGCTTTAGAGGGGACAACAACAGCCCTGTGGGGACATTGCAAAGGCTGGCACTTTCTTCAGAGGATTAAACACCAGGCGGAGGGGGAATAAACCATCTGTGGGGCTGGAACTGTCCCCAGGGCTCCACAAGGAGCTTAGGGCTGAGCAGTCCCCTGGGGTCTCCAGGAGGATTTTCTGTCACGGAGGATTTTATTTCCGCGCTCTCAGCAGAGCAGTGACCCCACCTGGCCCCAGTCCTGCTCATCCCCCCAGGGGAAACAAATCCCTCCTGGGCCAGGCAGGGTGGTGGAACCGCCCAGGGGGAGCAGGTGAGGAGACACGGCCTGGATGTGCTGGTGGATTGTCGTGTGCACCCCCAGGCAGAGCCCCGGCTCCAAAACCTGCCTCTGCATCACCCCCAAACCTCCCCAGAACCTCCAAACCTCCCCAGAACCTCCAAAATGCCCTACAATACCTTCCAAGACCTTCACAACCTCTCCAACACCTCCACAACACCTCCAGCACTTCCAGAACTTCTCCATCACCTCCAAAACCTCTCCAAAACCCCTGCAACCTCTTCAAAATCTCTCCAACCTCTCCAAAATGTCTCCAACACCTTCAAGCACCCTCCAAACTCTCCAAAATCTCTCCGACCTCTCCGTTATTTTCAACCCCTCCAATGCCTCCAAAACTTCTCTGACTCCTCCAAAACCCTCCAAATCTCTCTGTTTTCTCCAAAACTCCTCCAAGACCTTCAAAACCCATTGAGTACCCACAAAACCTCTCCAGCCTTTCCCAAATCTCTCCAACATCTCTAAAACCCCACTGAAACTTCCCAAATCCCTCCAACACCCTCCAGTGCTTCTAAAATCTATCACCTTCAGAATCCCTCAAACACCTCCAAATGTCTCCTAAAACTTCCAAAATATCTTCAGCATCTTCAAAGCTTCTTCAACACCTCCAAACTTCTGCAAAATTTCCACCACCCCCAAAATCTTCTACTGCCTCCAAAACTCCTCCAACACCTTCAAACCCCTCTGACTCCTCCAGAACTTTTTGAAAACCCCTTTAACACTTCCAAAACCCCTCTGACACCTCCAAAACCCCTCCAAACCCTCTTCAACATTCCAAACACCTCCAAAACCCCTCCAGCACCTTCAAAATCTCTCCAAAACCCTTGCAAAAAACCACTCCAGCATCTCCAGAACCTCTCCAAAATCCCTGCAATATTTCCTACACCACCAAAACACTCAGATGCCTCCGAGACCTCTCCAGCACTCCCAAAATCTCTCCAACATCTCCAAAACCTCTCCAACACCTCCAGAACTCCTCTGACTCCTCCAAAACTCCTCTGACACCTCCAAACCCCCTCCAAAACTTCCCCAACATTCCCAACACCACCAAAAGCCTCCGATGCCTCCAAAACATCTCCAACACTTCCAAAACCATTACAACAACACCTCCAAAATCTCCCTAACACCTCCAGAACTCCTCCGACTGCTCCAAACGCACTCCAAGACCTCTCCAAGCCCCCGGCTGAGCCGAGGGGTGTCCGTGTTGATCCCAGGCTGGAGCTGCCCGGAGCGGGGGCCTCAGCAGGGCTCCGCTGGGCCGCAGCTGCGCGGGCTCGTTGCCGTGGCGATCATTAAAGGGATAATCTCAGTGTCGCCCTTTGTCACCCCAGCAGGGCTGGGCCGACACGTGCTCCGAGCAGCGGGGACAGCAGGGACAGGGATCTCCTGAGCCTCCCCAGGCAGGGGACCTGCTGCTGCCACCACTGAGGGGTTTTTTGGGGCCTCCAGAAGAGGAGCGGCTCCAGGTCCCTGGGGTGAGGAGGGAGGGATCCACAGGCACGGAGCAGCTGATGGGAGCCTAAAGAAGGAACCTTCTGCCAAAGTGCTGGGTCCCTGCAGGGAGACTTCTCCTCTATTCCACTTATCCCTGCAAAGGCCAAGGATGTGGAACAGCGTTCAGGGATGTGAGGCTCAGTTTTGCAAGCCTTTGCTTTAGAAACCTCTGTCCCAAGGTAAAGGAATTATAAAGCATGGAATGGTTTGGGTTGAAGGGACCTTAAAGCTCATCTCATCCCCCCCCCTGCCATGGGCAGGGACACCTTCCACTGTCCCAGGCTGCTCCAAGCCCCAGTGTCCAGCCTGGCCTTGGGCACTGCCAGGGATCCAGGGGCAGCCACAGCTGCTCTGGGCGCCCTGTGCCAGGGCCTCCCCTCCCTCCCAGGGGACAATTCCTTCCCAATATCCCATCCAGCCCTGCCCTCTGGCAGTGGGAAGCCATTCTCCATTGTCCTGGCTCTCCAGGCCCTTATAAAAGGTCTGTGCCCATCGTCCTTCCAGACCTCCTTCAGACACATCAAGTGCCTCACACAGGAAACACCAGGCCTCACACGGCCCCATCAGGGACCTCCTGTTGTTGTTGATCCATGAAGAAACAAGGTGGGAATTCCACATCAGCCTCCAGCATCACTGGAGCATGAGGAGGGGCCTGTCCTGGGAATGTGGCCATGCCAGGCCCCAGGCCTGCTTTATCCCATTGTTGGAAGTGTCATTTCTTAAAGAAAATCAGCAGTCCCCCAAACCAGTGACTGTGCCAGCCCTTGTTTCAATTTGGGGCTCCTCCATCCCTAAAGAGGCAGCAGCAGTGCTTGGACTGTGCCTGGACCAGCCCCGAGGCAGGAGAAGCCATCTACTTTTTAAAAAAATTTATTTGGTAACTTTATGCTTTAAAAACACAGAAAGAATGGAAATGCCATGGAGCTGAACAGCTGTTTGGGGAGATGAAGGGAACGAGATTTGCAAAAATAATTTGTTACCACATGGTTTATCTCTCAATTTTTCTTACAAACAGGCACTGAAATGCCTGTTCTCCAAGCCTCCTGCTCTGCACCAGCCTTGATTCCAGCCCCTTCAATCCCACATTCAAATATTCATCACATTTAATTGCTTTATTCCCGTTTTGCAGCGTTTGGGTTTTGCCCTCAGGGTGAGTGTGAGCCTCACGCCAACCCAGCAGCTGGCTGTGCTTCCCCTCACCTCCCTCCCCTCTGTTCCCATCTCCTTTATTGTTCCTGCCACGAACCGAGCTGTAACTCATTGGGAATGCCATGGAGAAATGCCCTGCCACCTCATGCAAAGCAATTTGATGGAAAGGGTTAAACTGTGTTTCATAAGTCCAATAAAGCAGCTCGGAAAAGTTTTGTCCACAAAGCCCCACGGCTCCCCACGTCTCCCAAGCTCCTTGGCAAGGAATTTGCTTATTTAGCAAGCTGTAAAAACCCAGCAGGTAAAAATTCCTGAGTACAAATTCCTGAGGAAAGTACAAATGTGGATAATTAATGATATAAACCCAGCAGAGCCTGGGCACAGGGAGCTCTTCGCTGGCACGGGTATGTGTCCTGTGTCCTGTGTCCTGTGCCCTGTGTCCTGCCTTGGTGGAGAGTGCTCAGCTGGGGCTGGCATCCCACCCCATCCCACAGCCCCGTGCTGGGCAGACTGGTCAGGGCCAGCCAGGGTGGCTGTGGTGGCTGAGGGACCTTTGTGGCTTTGTGGCCACCACCGGTCCTGGCCAGGTCTTCCTGCCTGCACCACTCCTGCTCTGCTGCCCACCCCACTGGGACGCACCTGGGGCTGTGCTGGGGTTTTGGCAGTGATTGTATCCCTGGGAATGGCTTCCCAACTCCCTTTGAAGGGTGGCTGCTCCCAGCCTGGGGCTGAATGAGCCCGTGGGGACTGAGCAGATCCCCAAAGGACACATGGATGGGGAGCACAGCAAGGCCAAGTTCAGCCAGGCTTTGTGGTTCTGATGTCTCGAGAGTATTTGAAAGGGAACCCTGGAAATTCATCCCAGTGTCCCAGCCACCCCTTCCAACAGCTCCAGAGCCAGAGGAGCAGCTGGAAGCCTGGCAGTTCTCTCCCTCTGCTCTCTTGCAGGTGGGGAGAGAGGACTTGTTTAGGCTTCTTTTGAACCTCCACGAAGTTCAGTCTGTCCCAACCTCTTTCCCAGATCTCAAATTCCCCCAGACTGCACAGCAGGATGTCCTGACCGGCCCTTCTGTGCCTCTCCCTGCTCTCAGCATCCCATGGTGTCCCATCTGTGGGACACCAGCAGAGGTGCAGCTGGTGGTGGAGGAGGATGATGGAACCGGAGTTCCCATGGGCAAGGTCTCATCCCCAGGGGTCTGTCCCTCACCAGGAGCTCCTGTGCAGATCCACCAGGAGCCGCATGGATTTGTGACCGGCCCCTTGCTCCAACATTGGGGTGGGATTTTATTTAGTGAGGCAGGAGGGTCCCGTGAGCCAAGCGAGGTTCTCTTTTCCCAGGAAGCAGAGGGTGGAGGGGGAAGCCAATGGGGGCTCCCCAGGCCTGGGAACTCTCATCCTCTTCCCTTTTCTCCAGGTTTCTGCTCCACTCGGCTCAGCCCATTAGCCAAGGCATTGCATTTTAATATTTTGTTGCTTCTGCAGTGTGTTCCTGGTGAGTGGGTGCCGGGGTGGATGCCAGGGCCCTGGCAGCAGGGGACCAGGGGCCCTGGGGGACCTGATCCCATGAACTGCCTCAGTGCAATGCCTGGGGGATGCTGGTGCTTCTTCTCCCAGCACCCAAGGACCAGCATGGAAAGAGGATCTCTGCAAACACCCTGCACAGCCCCAGTGGAGCCAGGCTGGGAGAGCTGGGGGTGCTCACCTGGAGAAGAGAAGGCTCCAGGGATACCTCAGAACCCCTTCCAGGGCCTAAAGGGGCTCCAGGAGAGCTGCAGAGGGACCTGGGACAAGGCATGGAGGGACAGGACACAGGGAATGGCTTCCCACTGCCAGAGGGCAGGGCTGGATGGGATATTGGGAAGGAATTGTTCCCTGGGAGGGTGGGCAGGCCCTGGCACAGGGTGCCCAGAGCAGCTGTGGCTGCCCCTGGATCCCTGGCAGTGTCCAAGGCCAGGTTGGACACTGGGGCTTGGAGCAGCCTGGGACAGTGGAAGGTGTCCCTGCCCATGGCAGGGAGTGGAACAAGATGGGTTTTAAGGTTTCTTCCAACCCAAACCATTCTGGGACTCCAAGATTCCGTGAGATAAAATTGGGATCATCAGAGTCTCCTGGGAGAACAGGACCCAGAGCAGCACAGCCAGGAGCCATGAGGAATTAAAAACCCATCGATTTCTGCCATTAGCGGGGGTGTGGCCGGAGCAGACGCCACAGGCAGAGCCACTCACTGAATAATTCAGGGCGAGAGATGACGAAGCCCAAGGCCAGGCTGGGGAAGCCTCTCCCTGTTCTCCTGCTCCAGCTTCCCAAGGACATGGCTTTTGCTCCTGTCCCACTCTGGGCGTGGGCTGGTGGGACAAGGGACCAGGATTCAGTCCCAATACCTGGGGCACGTGTGTTGGTCCCTGAGCCAGTCCCAGTGGATGGGGGACAGTGACATGTCAGGGCCATGCGAGTTCGGGGACTCCTGACCCAGCGTGGCCTGGTGTGTATCCCTGGAGCAGCTGGACACTGCCTGCAGCAATGGTCCATTTTGGGGCAGGGTCACTCGTCAAGGGGCAAAGGGACACTGCTGTGGGGCAGGGACGCATTTCTGGGGCAGGGACACTGCTGTGGGGCAGGGACACCCCTCACAAGGCACCGTGGGGCTCCTGTGCTGTGCCCTGTCCCACCGTGCCCGTGCAGGGCGAAACATCCAGGGGTGGCTCCCAGGCCACCTCCTCCACCACCAGCAGGCACGGCCACCCAGGAGCACCCAGGCTAAGAGATTTCCCCCCGACTGTGCCACGTCCCCCGTGCCAAGGCTGGCCAGAGCCTGGGGATGTCGGACAGAGCCCTGGGGGACAGAGCTCGGGCTCCTCGGTGACTCGCGGTGCCCTGGGCGGGCGGGCTCCGTTTGCCTGGTCTCAGCCCGTGCTGGCGAGCCCGGAGGCAGCAGCGGGCACCGGGAGAGGGCGGCTGGAGCCCGGGCAAGCGGCATTCGAGGAGTTAACTCGCAGCCTCGCCGCGGGAGTCGGGAGCTATTAATACTCGCACGCTGCTTTAGCTGTCAGAGCGAGCGGCTGCTCTGCCGGTGAGACGAGCCCGCGGAGCCGCCGCTCCACGACGGCACAACTTTCCCCCTCCGTCGGTGTGTTCGGCTGCCGGGCCCTGCCGGACCCTTCCAGACCCTTCCAGATCCCGTCAGGCCCCGCCGGACCCCACCTGCTGCAGGGGACGCTTTCCCTCTCCGCGGCACGGGCACTGTCCGGTGCCACGGAGCAGCCGCTTCCCGCGGCCTCTGAAGCTCCGCAGGGCTTGGCCGGTGCCTCGGCCCACCCTGCCGGACCCAGGTGCTGGTGATGCCATCCCAGGCCCCTGTTTGCATCACCTGAGGACTGGCAGTGCCGCCGGCCGGGCAGCGATGGGTGCCGGGGTGGCACTGGGCATCACTGGCCCCGGCATGAGGGCGACGCGGGACGTGGCAGAGCCCGGAGCCGCCTCCGTGCCCGGGGAGCGGCCGGTCCCGGCGCTCAGCCCGGCCGTGTGACCGGCTCCCCGACACCATGGCCCCAGGAGGACCAGCGTGAGCCTTGGGCCACCGCCGGCCCTGGCGAGGAAGATGCCAACACCCCTCCGGCACTGCCTGCCCTGCGGTCGCCCTCGCCCGGGCGCGGTGGGCACCGGACCTGAGCGATGGATTCCTTCTGCTTCGTCTGCTTCCAGAAAGAGGAGCTGCAGCCCCTGCACCTGCACAGGTCAGTGCCACAACCCCGGGCGGCCCCGGTGGGGACAGAGCCCTGGTGGGGCCACGCCATGACCCCACGGGAGGGCACGGCACGGGAGCGGGGCACCGAGCTGGGCTGGGGGGCAGTGCCCGGCGCGGGCTGTGCCAAAGTTTCCTTGGGAGCAGGCGCATCCTCTCCTGGCCAGAGGAGTCCGGAGCCGGTGCTGCGCAGAGCACGTGTGTCTGGGCGGGATGTGCTTCCCTGGCAGCAGCTCTCCAGGGAACCTGGTGGTCATCTCGTGCCGTGCCGTGCCGTGCCGTGCCGTGCCGTGCCGTGCCGTGCCATGCCGTGCCGGCTCAGCGGTGCTGCTGTGCCCACGGGAGCACTGGGGCTGTGAGCAGCAGCGTGTGCACCCTCGGCCTCCCGGAGCCATCCCAGAACCATTCCCGATCCATCCTGGAGCCATCCCACCCATCCCTGCTCACCTGAGCAGGGTCCCTGGGCAGTCTCTGCTCCTCCCTGCCTGGCTGGGGCCGGGGGCCCAGTGCAGTTTTGGGGTCCACAAGGAGAGCCACGAGGCTCCCCGAGGCCTGTCCCTCCGGGCAGCAGCACCGGCGCTCGCCTCCCCCGTTCCCGAACTCTCCTCTGCCATCGGCGCTGCTGAGCGACAGCCAAGGAGAATGTGCTGGTGCCGGAATTAGCCGGGCAGCCGGCAGGATGCGAGGTGTGAATGCTGGCACATGTTGTGCCCAACTGCTCCTCTGTGGCACTGAGCCACTGCCGGCTCCTGTCCCACGCTGCCAGCCCCGAGCAGAGCCCCTGTCTGCTCAGCCAGGAGCCCTCCGGGCACTGGCTGTCCCCAGCGAGGTCTGGGGGCCTCAGGGCCATCAGCTGGATCAATCCAGGCAGTCTGTCCTTCCTCCCGGGTTGCAGGAAGCTGCAGGATTTGTTTTGGTGTAAATCATGAGTTTTTGGAGCCTCAGCTCCCATGAGTCAGTACCCAGGTGGGGGAACAGGGATACGAGGGATAAACGGGGCCTGGGTGTGGATGCTGCTGGCTGGGGGGGTGCACAGAATTCCCAGGGCTCCTGTCCCACAGCCCAGCCCGGGCTCGGAGCTCACCAGTGGCACCCAGCCTGTGTCAGGCCACAGGTGGCAAGAGTTTGGCATTCCCAGCCAGGGAGGGAGCGCCCGGGGTGCCAGTGTGGTGGCCCAGGGTCCCGCGTGGTGGCTGCAGGGACCGCCCCTCCCTGCTCGGGGGACAGCGATGGACGGACACCCATGGCTTGTGCCCAGAGGCTTCTCCCTGTCCTGCCCTGCTTCAAGGTGGGCTGCACTGTGTGTGTGTGTGTGTGTGTGTGTGTGTGTGTGTGTGTGTGTGTGTGTTTGTTTGTGTCCGGTCCCTGAACACCCCCCTGGTTGTCACCAGCTTGTCCCTGAGTCTGTCTCCATCCCGTGGGGACACAGCTGCCATCGCCTGTGACCTCCAGCACAGCCCCACCGGGGTGGGCTCCCCGGGGTGACAGGAGGTGCTGCCAGAGGTGCTCCCTGCTCTGTCACCGCCCCGGCTCCCGGCCCTGGTCCTGCCCCTTGTGCCAGGGGCAGTGCGTGGGCCCCTCGCGTGGGTGCTGTGGCAGTGTGTCTGTCCCCCATGTCTGTCCCGACGTGTTTGTCCCTTCATGTTTGTCGCCCCGTGTCTCTCCCCCCGTGTCTGTCTCCCTGTGTCTGTCCCCGTCCCCGTCCCCGCGTGTCTGTCCCCCCGTGCCCGTCCCCGCAGCCTCTAGATGGTGCCAGGAGAACGGGCAGCGAGCGGAGGCGGCGGGCGGGCGGTGCCGGCTACTGTCGGGGTACCGGGGTACCGGGGTGCCAGGGCGGTCCCCGTGGCTCTCCCCGTGCCCCCAGTTCAGTCCCTCCTTCCCCTCGAAGAAACCCGTTCTGCTTCTTTTCCCAAGCAGCCCGTCCCGAAGAACGCCCTCCCGTCCCGTTCCATCGCAGTGCCCGAGCAGCCGTCACTGCGCTCCAGGGCCAGCACCATTCCCGAAATCCCGACTGCGGCCGCAGCCCGGGCCGGGGGATCCATCCCTTGGGGCGCTGTGCCCCCGCCCGGCTGCTCGGCCCCTCCGAGCCCCGGGAGCTCGGGCCGGGCTCCGGGCCGGGGGCAGCACCCCGAGGGTCGCTGGCAGGGGCTCGGCGTGTGCCCATCGCCAGCGGGGCTGTCCCACGGCTGCGGCCCCTCCCTGACCTTGAGAGCAGCCACCGGGAATCTCCTCCCGGCTGTCACCGCGTGGGATGGCAGCACGGGGGGACACCGAGCTGGGGGGCTCTGAGCCCCTCGCCCCGCGCTGCGGGAACCAGCTCCCACCACCCCCTTTCTCCTGGGAACCCCCGTGGGTGGGCTCTGTCCCCAGGAACCGAGGGGACACCCGCCCCCCCGACACGGGTGGGGCCCCCCGGGCTGGGCGGGGGGTGCTGGCCCCGCAGGGGCGACTCGCCGGAGCCCCCCGGGGTGAGCGGGTCCCCTCCGCCCGTGCTGCGGCTCCCGGCGTGCTCCGCTCCCGCCTTCCCTCCCTCCTTCCCTCCGCTGCTGCTTCCCAGCATCCCCGCAGCATCCCCGGCAGGTTTGGCCACTGTCACCGGAGCGTGACAGGCGCGGGTGGCCGTGGGACCCCGGCCCGCGGCCGTGTGGGGCTCAGCCCCTTGGCTCCCGCTCTGACCAAGCGATGGCGAGGGGACAAGCGACCTTCTCGCTGAATTCCGAGGGGATTTGGCACGCTGGGAACATTTTGGGCTTTCCAGGTCATTTCCCGCTGCCCACCCTGTCCAAGCACATCCCACGGCACGAGCCGGGTGTTCCCTTTCCGAGCACAAATCCCAGGGGCACTCGTGGTCCCTCGGGGAGGCGGGGGCTCTTCGCACGGTTCGGGATTGCACGAGGCGATAAACATGTTTGATCTGGCTCCTTTCATCTCGTTAATCTTAATTAGTTATTAATATTCCGGGAGTGCTTTGAAGACCACGAGCTCAGTGCTGGTACAACCGGTGTTACTATGGCTCGGTGTGCGTGTCACCCACGTGCCACCGAGGGGCAGGGACGCCCCAGAGGGACCTGACGGGCCCCACGGAGCCCCATGGAACTCCCCGGAGTCACAAGGAGCCCTGCTGAGCCCCGCTGAGCCCCGCTGCAGCCCCTGCAGCCCCGATGAGCCCCAAGGAGCCTACAGAGCTCCCCAGAGCCCCATGGAGTCCCAAAGAGCCCTGCTGAGCCCTACAAAGTCCCACGAAGACCGGCTGAACCCCATGGAGTCCCACGGAGCCCTGATGAGTCCCATGGAGCCTCACAGAACCCCACAGAGCCCCACGGAGCCCTGCCAAGCCCCACAGAGCCCCACGGAGCCCCACGGAATCCCATGAAGCCCTGCCAGGCCCAGCTCAGCCCCTGTGTACCCAGGGCACAGCACCAGGATGGCGACACTGGGAGCTTGCCCACGTGTGGGGCGTGTGGCACTGTCCCTGCAGCCCCCTCCTGGTCCCCGGGCTGGCTCCCCGGGCACCGGCACCTCCTGCCTGACCTAGAAACAGCCCCGAGCTATAAATAGGGAGAGAGTTGACAGAGAGCTCGGAGGAGCCGCTCGGAACGCCGCGAGCGGGAGCTGCGGGAGCCAGGATGGCACCGCAAGGACAGGCAGGGGACACGGGGAGAGAAGGGCCTGGGGAAGGGGCGAGGCTGGAGCCACCCCATCCCTCGCGGCCCATGGAGAGGGGCGGGCGAGGCAGGCAGCTGTGGCTTTCCGCGGCCGTGTCTGCTGCTGCAGTGACACAGAGAGCGCCCCAGCCCTGCCCATCTCGCACCGCTCTCTTTCGCACACCTCCACTCCTCAGAGGCTCTCCTGCCCTGTGCCAGCCCCGTGCCAGCCCTGTGCCAGCCCCGCAGCGGCCGCTCGGAGCACCGCCAGCCCCGGCTGGCCGGGTCACTGCGCTCCAGCATTTCTCCTCCCAGTGCCATTCCGATGCCTCCACCCCATTCCGGTGGGAATCATCCTCACTTGGAGCATCCCAGCCGCAGGAGCCGGGAGCTGTGGCAGGAGCGGCGAGAGGAGGGGGATGGAGGGGACCGGCCCCGGGAGCCGCAGCCGCCCCTCCCGCGGCCCTGCCCGTGCGCAGCTGCCGGGCGGGACGAGGGTGACAGTGGCACAGCCAATGCCGGCACAAATTAAAGCGGAGTGTCGGAGTGTGATTCAGCCTCTTGCCTTAAAGTCATTCATGAAAAGACTTAATTGCTCTGCATCCTCAGCGCGAGCAGAGCAGAGCCATCAGTGACTCACTGCCGATGGCCCCCCGGCCCCCCCGGGTTGTGGGGCCTCAGGGGACAGCGGGACGGCCCCGATCCCAGTGGAGCGGGCACAGCTCATGCGTGGGAACAGTCCGTTGTCCCCCTCGAGGGTGGGGCAGCCCCACGACTGTGGGTCCCTTTAAAGTGACATGGCGGGAACGAAGGGACTTTGGGAAGTCCCAAAGCAAATCCTGGCCTGTGTTAAACATCCCTGCTTGGCCTTGGTGGGCACAGAAGGAAATGTGGGAAGTCAAAGTGTGTCCAGGGATGCTCCAAGAGGGAGCACGGTGCCAACCCCTCGCCTTCCTCTGGGAGAGCTGTCACTGTCCCCCAGGCTGGAGGTGCCTGGGAGCTCCTGGTGCCCAGCTCTGGCATCACTTGCTGAAAGCATTGCCAAATTCAAGGCACCTGAAGGGAAGCCTGCGTGATGTCTTTGCCTCATCTGGCATTCCCTGGCTTGGCCTGAATGTTCCCACCATTCATGAGCCACAGGGGAAGCCACATGTCCTGCACACATTGAGGAACAGCATCTTCGGGGGCTGTCTGTGCCAAGGTGGGCGTCACCTGTGCCATGGTGGCTCAGGGTGCCCAGAGAAGCTGTGGCTGCCCCATCCCTGCAAGTGTCCAAGGCCATGTTGGATGGGGCTTGGAACAGCCTGGGATAATGGAAGGTGTCCCGTGGCAGGGGTTGGAATAAGATGATCCTGCAGGTCCTTTCTAACCCAAACCATTCCCTGACCCAGGGTGGGCATCACCGACACCACAGGGGCACCTGTGCCAAAGGAGAGGGAACAGAGTCTTGGAGGCTCAAGGACAGCAGGGCCCAGGGAAGCAGCGGGCAGCAGGACATGGTCCTGTGCTTGGGCATTCCGGCTGCACAGCGCTGGTGACCCCCACGTGCTCCAAGCTCGGACTGTCGGGGTCCTCGGCTGGGGTAGGGTGTGAAGCCGCCCCCTGCGGAGCACCGCTCCCATCCCCATTGTCCCCAGCGCCGTGGTCTGCTCCGAGCCGAGCCCGCGGTACCGGAGCTCCGCACCCGGCGGGGAGGGGGCGGCTCAGCGCCGACCCCCCTTTCCTGGGCTGCTCCCGCACCGACTCCCCCCGGCTACATCGGGGGGGCGGGGACAAGCAGCGCCCCGCATCCCGCATCGCTCATTCCGCATCCCCCCATCCCCGCGGGGCCGGCGGCGGAGCCCCCCCGCGCCTCCCGCTCCTCCCGCTCCGCGCTCCCTCCCCGGGGCGGCGCCGGTGCCGGTGCGGGC
>VZSE01005944.1:0-48733 GCA_013398275.1 Promerops cafer
AGGTGGGGTGAGGAAGTTGTTTGGTGATTCTCCAGAGAAATTGGCTTGAGTCTGCTGCATTCAAGGGCTGTCCCTTAGGACTTCAGACCCCTAGGACTTCAGCATGGCTCAAGTCAGTCTCATACTCAATGGCTTTTAGTGGCTGGTTGAGTCTCTTGTGACTCTAAGACCTCCAACTGTTCAATTTGAATGCTCGTGATGACACAGGAATGGACAAGGAGAGCCTGTATTATTTTAATATTGAACTCTAGATGTGCAGACCCAAGGCTCTATGCTGATAGCCCTGGGCTTGTGGTGCATGTGAAGAACTGATGCATCAACTCAGCTCACATATGGAACTGCTGAGCTGTGGCAGTCACCTATCTCCCAGACACTTTTAATCTGGGGCCTAGACCTCTCTCCCTGTTGCCTAAGGAAGAGGAATACAGCATGGTGATTTAGAAACTGGAAAAAGCACTTTAAAGGTCTTGCCAATATTGGGTCCAGCCCTTAGCGCATTTAGATTCACATTTTTTCTGTGGTAGGGAGCACCAAAACAACGTGTACTCCTCACGGCAGCTGCTTACCCTTCCTGTGGCTACTGGAAGCCTTTAAACAGAGATTATGGACTAGCTTTTATACCCATGACACAGGGTGACTGGCCATGGGAGAGCTGACTGGAGCCACTGCAAGTATTAATCAGGTGGTGCTGGCTCAGGTGGAGCGGCCACTGGGTGGGGAAGACCTGAGAAGAAATCATGCATTGAATGTTTGTCAGGGACTCTGCACTGGGGTGTCTAGAGCAGTGCTCTGGGGGATGTGATGGCCAGACCAGGGGGCTCCTGGGGGAGGTGCTGGCAGGATACTCAGGGTCTTGTGGGTACATCATGAGTGAAAAAGTGCTGCAAGTCGAAAGATACTCTGGGGATCTGAAGTTTGGGGAGAAAACTCAGAAAAGAGGCAAAAGAGGGGGAGGAAAATTCTTTGGGAACTGTTGTCTAGGTTTAGCTTTGGTATGAAACCAAAGTTTCCTGTTTCCTCTGAGAGGTACCCTGAGGCAAGGCCCTAAAATAGACTTGGGCATGTTCCAGGCTCTCTATGGTGTGGTGAGTACGTATCACACTATTCCCTGTCAGAAAACTTACTGTTAAAACAAAGCCAAAAGTCTATTATATTTCTGCATTCCCTGACAGTCAAAGTTTGTATTTCAGGAACAAACTCTTGGGGTTATAATCAAACAGCAACATTAATCTCCTCTGCTAGATGTGGGTAATTGATTGTACTAAGTAATTCTTTGTGGTCTGTTTTAAGGAAAACATGTGGCCCAGTGTTCAGTGGGTAGAACTGCTTTCACTTACACTAGCTGAACATCTCATGTAGCTTCTCATCTTGGCTGCTTTTTTAAAGCAAAGCCTAATTTGTGATCTCACATCCAAATTTTGATTATGAATGCTTTGCCTACAAGGTTATCAGAAATCATATTTCAGTAAAAATTGTTGTAAACACTGTGACTTCTGTAGTTTTGTTAGTTCATTGTAGAAATAGAGCTGAAAGATGGTGACAAATGCATCTGCAGATGCTTTGCTGTTGTTCCTGAGTATCTAGTGGTTAACGTGGGATGAGCAAAAGAGCAGAATCATTGTCCATTTCTGTTCTGATATGTAGCTTAGTTGTGCAGTCATGTACTTAAACTATGTTCAGTTTTGTTTTCTTTAAAGAGGCTTTAATAATGCAAGGCACCTTAAGAAAATATATAATTGTGTGCAATTTGCTGCTGAAGAGTACATGGTGCTTCCCATTTGAATTACTGCTACCTTCTGAAAGCAGGAGCGAGGAACATGTATTCCTTGAATTTGAAAGTGTTTTTCTCCTATGTGCAGAGTGACAGAATGCATAAAGCTGGTCTTTGGGACATGCGTATGCAAAGTGAGATCGTGATGAAGCCTATTTTGAAGTCAGTTTATTACAGCTCTTCTGTATATGGCTATTACCTCCTGTTGTAGAATAATCTCTTCAGCCTCCTCAGTAGCTGTTTCTCTGCAAACAGATCCTCCCCTTGTTCGTCTTTGGTTCTGCCGGCGTGAAGCTGGGCTTTTGCTTTTACTTGCTTTCTTCCAAAAAGCTCTTTTATATGATGATCTCATGAGATAATCAAGGAGGTGCAAAAACTACTGAATCAATCTGATTTTACCTTTAAATTCTACCAGTGTTCAATCTTTCCTTTCTTTTAAAGGTTAAAAACCCTGAGCAGTGTGATGTAGATCATAGTGACAGTTTCACCTCATCTTATATGCAGCCTACCATGCTGGTTCTGAATTTTGCTTGCTCCTGAAGTTCCCAACTGTCTGTGAAAATAAGTACATTTGATGTTCTGAAAGCTTCAGAGGCCTCCTGCATCTTCTAGACAGGCTGTGTGCCGTTCTCCTGAAGATCTAAAATGTGTTTCTATCACCTTGACTTTTTCCATGGATGCTGGGTTATTTTCATGCATTGTACAAGACCTGTAATTTAACCCAGGAAGTCAGGCTACTAGAGGAAGCACAGCCTGTCTATTAAGTGGTATATTTTTTGCTGTGGGCTTGTGTTGGGTTCAAGGCAGTGATTTTAATTTTCAGGAAATCAAATGGCCCAGGCATCCTGATCTGTAAGATTTTCCCTCTCTTCCCTTATGCTCTAAACCACAGAGAACCAGCATCTGTTCCAACTCTCAGTCTAATGAAGGAGAAATATACCATATCCAGAAGATTCCTACGAAGGGGTACACAACCTGGGATAATCATTTTAAAGAGACAACATTCTTCAATACTCCAACACAGTGCCACTTTAAATATGCCTGTAGTGCAGATACTCAGTGGGAGAAGATGCTGTATTCAAAGAAGCTTATTTGTCAAAGTAGACATTTTGACTTTCAAATGTCATTTTTTCCTTTCTATAAAATAGGAATGATGATGGGTTTTGATCTTTCAGTACCCTCTAGGTCAGATCTAATCTTAGAAGAAGCTTGAGGACAATGGTGGTTGTTTTTTTCTCCCAGCACGCACAGTTTAGGAGACCACAGAATTAGACTCCAGGGGTGAGGGCAGGGCTTTGAGATGGCTACTTTTCCTGGGGGGTGGCGTGCACAAATTTCAAGCTTCTTTACTCAAGAATTCCAGTTGCAAATCAAACAGCATCTCCTGCCTGGCTTCAGCCTTGCATGCTTCTCCAAATGGAGACAATTGCTCTTGTGCTAAGGAGTGGCTGCAGCCAAATTGTGTGACTTTCTCATGAGGGGGAGAAACGGCAGTGACTCTGGTCACTGAGATGTTTTGGGGATTTTTTTAATGCTACTCAAGTCTAGATTTTCTTAGCTAGTTTACCACATCAAGGTGCAAAGCTTCTGCCTTGCAATTTTTCAGTTTTGAAGACTACTAAAAACCATTCTGGTCAACAAATGTCAAGTTTCCAGTAAAAACTTGGTACCCTCCGAAGTGGCAACTCTTATGGTGAAAAACCACAAACCCATTTGGCCTGGCCAGTTGCTTTCATCTCTTGTTCAGCTGAGTAAATGGTTCCTATGGCTCACCCCCTCCCCCTGCTTATTTACTAACACAGGAGAAAGAGCCAAGATAGAGGGGTTAAAGAAGAGAAAGAAACTAGGGTTTCTTTAAAAAAAAAAAAATTGTTTTTCCCTCCATTTGAGGACTTGACCCTTTCACATAAATGTTTTTTGCTTTCCCAAATTCTAGTCCCATTGTGGAATGTATACAGACAGCAAATAAATGATACTTAAAGTTACACAATTACATTTTTAGTAAATATGAAATTATCTTATTAGTGTTGTAATAAAAAGACTACCCACTCCTAGGAGAAAAGGCAAACCAGCACTGGCTCAAATAATGACAAAAAACAGTAGTAAACAATGTGAGCAATTAATGCTTTTGGTATCTGCTGAGACAGTAAAAGCTTGCATTGGCTATATAAAAAGTGTCTAGTTCCTTTTGGGTTTTGACATTGCAAATTATTGCAGCAATTCAAGTTTCTGCATCAAAGGTGATGAAGCAGACTTATCCACCAAAAGTGAGAGGAGGGCCACTGCAGACTGGATTCAGATCTATGTTAACTCCTTTTGAAGAGAAAGTAATGAGCGTGGGGAAACGGTGTTCCTCGGGATGGCTGGGAGGGAGTAATGGTCAATGGTGTGGAAGAGTTGCTACCTTACACTTTCTCTGGGTGTATAGACATTTGAAACTCTTCAGCTGGGATGGAACAGAGAATACTGGAAAATATTTGGTTTCATTCAAGTCTCTTGTGAATGGTAAAGTAGGTGAGCAGTAGGACGAGCAGAGCAGCCACCCTGGCTTTCTGTACCTTGGAGGGAATCTGACTTGTCCTTTCGTAGCAAAGCTCATCAACAGAAGTGCTCCTTCCTTTGGTCTTCTGTGGAGTTATCCTATCCTTTAGCTGTGCCTGAGACAAGAAGGGGCAGGCTTTTATTACGGGTCAGTTGTCTGTTGGCTGTGGACTTCCAGCTGAAGGTCTGTCTCTAAGGCTTCTGTACAATAAAATCTGCTCCCTGGACAAACAGTGGGAACAGGGACTGGTCCAAATGGGCTGTCCGTTTGGATTGTGTCGTGTTTGTTTACTTACAGCAACAAAACTAAACCTAGAGAAAGGGACAGTTTTCATGGATATGTGAAGAAGTAGGAAAATGCTAGTCTTGTGTATCCTGTTGAATTGGAGGGAATACTAGCTAGTTAAAAAAGCCCAAATGTAGACCATTTATGTAGAAAAAAAAGATCCATGTACAATAATGTCAAAGCAGCAAGAATGCAATTTTAATATAAGCTGTTGCCAGTATGATGTGAAATTTTTTTGTTGTTGTTGTTATATTAGGTTCCAAAGAATCCAAGGTCTCAGCCAGAGAACAGTCTGCTTAGTTTATATTTTTCCTGTTTTACAAAATTTGAGAAGAAAATGTCCTGTTGGCATTAGAGCAGCAAAGGGAAAGAGTAATAAGTGATTTAAGATGCTCTGTAGGCTGGTCCTCAGCATTTCCCACTTATGTGGACCAACATGTTTACTCTTAAATTTCTGAATAATTATAATCATATTATAGAGTTACATTCCATATCTTTCAGAAACAATAGTAAGCTATCAAAGGGAATGCATGTGTCTATATGCTGCTATTACTATCAGAGCACTACAGCTTATCATGCTATGGATTTACACTGTCAGCAGTGCTGGAAGA
The DNA here is from genome assembly GCA_013398275.1 of Promerops cafer. Lineage (NCBI taxonomy): Eukaryota > Metazoa > Chordata > Aves > Passeriformes > Nectariniidae > Promerops > Promerops cafer. The sequence goes on from VZSE01005944.1 coordinate 5,210, forward strand.
CAGGGATGTAACTGTTGGCATGGTAAAGCCACAGGCTGAAGGCCCCACAGCTAGGACTGACAGTCCCCAAGAAGATGAGGTGCTTCGTTAACACAGAACACAAACTTGTGTTAAATGAAAAATGAAGTAGTAAGAACTTATGGAGCTTTGAGTGTGATGCTATGCAGAGGTGAAAAAGATGGGAGACTGTGAATATACCAGCAACTCTTCTGCATGAAGCAAGAACTTTGCTCAGCCCCTCCTTTATGTTCTTCCTCTGCTCTCTCTTCCCTTGGTTCTGGCTTGGAAGCACAAGCAGTGTTTTCTCTTTCTGAGCCCATAGAAAACAGCACAGTGTGTTAGAAGTCCTGGGATGAGGTAATGGTGGAGGCAGAAGTTTGCTCCAGGCTGAGGTGCTGAAGACATTGTGCAAGCAAAACCAGATGATTCTAAGAGGAGTGAGCCTCTTCAGAGAAGAGTCCTAGTGGACTTGCATGCATCTTAAATGCGTGCCTGGTGATGAATGTGCTGCAGAGGAGACTTGAACATCTGGTCACTTCATTCTAGTATTTCTTAATTTATAAGGATATGAAAATTTGAACATGATATTCGAGATAAAGTTACCAACCTGATAAGACTGTCATTCCCCATGAGTGAGCATTGTTCTTGTGAATATGGGATGGAACTATTACTGTATCAGCTGTGCCTGTAGTTCATTAGCAATGTACATTTCTGAGCTGAAAGTCTACTTCACTTATGACTTTAAAGTTGGTGTATGAGTGTCCCAGGCTCTCTACTTCTGCCTCGTTCATAAAATTGCAGAAGTGCTACATATCCAGGAAAAACTGTTCTCCAAAAATATTCTGTATGTGCGGTCTTGTGAGCAGCTGACTTCTTATTTTAGGAGTCAAAACCTTTGGCAGATGAACTGTTGCATGCCTGGTATGTGAATGTGCTTTCAGGAGTGCTATTTTTCTGGGAGAGAAGTGTTGGAAAAGTGGCAGGCTACCTCTGGGATGGTCAGTACCAATTTGCAGCTCAGATGGGAGAACATTTCCAAGTTCTGGCAGAACCTAAAACCAAATTTTGCTGATGCCAGAATAAATGCCTGGGTTTAAAGACTTCTTTAATTTTTTCTTTTTCCATGGGAAGAGAATTACTCTGCTAATGAACATTAGCAGTACAAACTCCTGGTGGTCCTGACCAAGGGAACAACATCTATCCAGTGTCTACTTTTATTTCTGTCTTTAAAAACAGACCATCTCCTGCTTTTGTTTAAAACTCTTCCTCCGTGTCCATCTGTCAGCTGAAATGTAGCCTATGGTTTCTATAAGGTGACGATTTTGTGTGATGCCAGCATCCTAATTGTGGACAAAGGCATCTGTCTGTGGGATGCTGGCAGAGACCTAGGGAGATGCCTTATTTTTAGACAGCTGAGGGTGCTTGAAATACTTGCCCTGTTGCAAACTAGAGGTCTCAAGGTAGCACTGAAATGATTCACTGATCAGTCTCTGTCCTCTCTGTGCTGATGGCCAATTATGGAGGGTGGCAGCAAGGCCTGAGACAAGATCTTTGGTTCCCTATTCTTCCTTGTTCGTTTTTCCAGAAGACATGATCCCAAGGTGCCTTGTTACTTATATAAGATGTGAGGCCAAAATAAGACATGCTTGCCGTTGAAGGAAGCCCTTTAAGGCAAAAAGTGCATGGCTCGTGGCCTTGGCTCAAAATAATCTCTCTTGGTGGCTCTGGGCCAGCTTCCCCTTGTGGTCCTGGCCAGTTCTCCAGCACGGCAATCGCCCCTTGGCACCTGGCAGCAGGGCCAAGGGGAGCACACCATGCTGGTACCCCTGGTACCGCAAGGTACCATGATTGCCTTGAAGGGAGGAGAACTAAAATGCACAAAGGATGAAAAAGTTAACCGTATAATTCTGTGAGAGCAGCAAGCCTGACTTGACTCCTTAAGCTGCTGCTTTCATGTTATATTTTTTTCTGTGGATTATGAAGAAAAAAGAGCTAAGGTTGGTGGTGATGGTTTGGAGCCAGGATGGGTGCAATCATCCTGGAACAGACAGACAGGTTGTTGGCCCATATTTCTGAAATTTTTATCCCTAAGAGCACAGTGCTTGGGATTGTGGTGGGTTAGATTTTTTAATTATTATTTTTCCTCTTCCTTTTCTTTTTCCTGGAGATGAAAATGTTATTCATTAATGCTTACCAAGGCTGAGTGCTCTTGAAGAAGATTGTTTTGCTAATTGTCATATTATATAATCATGCTTTTTCTTTTTCCTTCTTCTTTAACTTACCACTTAGTGCCAATGCTTGCTCGAGTGCTGTGTGGCATGGGGAGGAGCCTCTTGGATCAGTAAATTTGGTCTGAAGAACATTTTCAGGGCAGAAAAGCATGTTCTTTCTCCATCCTTGCCCCATAACAAAATTACAGCAAACTAGAAAAGAGAATTCTGTTAATCAGAGTAGTCAATTGGGGAATCATTAGCTCTGATTTTAAACACTATTTGTAATTTGCTTTAGGGTCTATAGCCTAATTCTTTCCTTTGAGTTAATTAAAATATGTTTGAATGTGACAGACATTTCCAAATCTTCCCACAGTCCAGGAGGAAGAGTAGGTTTTTTGTCATCTTCCATCAAGTATAGAGGCTCTGAGCGCAGAAGAATTTCACTACAATGCTGCAAGGTTGTTTACCTTAGCTCCTTCACAAAAGATAATCCAACAAATTACATTAATTATAAACCAATATGTTCTGTTCAATTCCCACATGAGCCAAACCTGGGTATGAGCATCTGCTCTTATTTTCTGAGCTGGGTTTTGAGGACAAGGCTCACAACAATGCTCAATCCATAATTAACAGAAAAATTAAAGATGCAACATCCCTTGCATCCTGCTTTTTGAAGCAGCATGTTTAAAAATATACATGCACTGTCCTGGCAGTTTTTATTCAACATAAAAAAACAATACTCTATTGTTACCCTGGTGTGTTTTTGTTTGTTTAAAATATTTACATTTATGTTAGGCTTAAAATAAACATGTAAATACTTTCCATAAGAAAAAAAAGGTTCATAATTCCCTCTTGTGCTACATTTTTTCTTTTCAATTGTTTCTCTCCCTCCCCCCAAAGATGACCTCTTTTCATAAAATGTGGTTTATTCTGCATTAAGCATATTGTTTTCTTTATGAAAAAAGGACTGGTTGGGCTTCTTCTTATTTTATTTTTTTAAGTGGCATATTTTTTCAGTTTCATTTCATAACAGGAAACAAAAGAGAACGTGATTGTTTGACCTGGTTACCAAAGAAATATTTGGCTAATAAAAATCCCATTAGCACGATGCCAAGTTCTGCTAGTTGTTTATGGTGAGCATGCCTATACAATTATACACCATTTGCATGTCGAAGGAGTGCAGGAAGGAGCGCTTTTGTGGTTTAGGCACTAGACTGGCACTTGAGATACGAGATCAGTTCCCAGCTGTGCAACAGACTGACTTTGAACAGACAGCAGATTTCCGTGGCTTACTTTTGCTGAAGGGATTAATAACACATCTTTTTTCCCATCTTCCATCTTGTTTCTGTAGAAACCAAACTCTAGAAGGCTGGTTGCCCTGGTGTGCAGTACTCGGCCTATTCTGGGCCCCCTCCTTGTCCAAGGGGGATTGGCTGTGTGGATGTTACCTCAGCCTCTTGCAGGAGCAGGACTAAATTCATAATTCCACAGGATTTATTAATTGGTGCTTAATAAAGCTCCTGCAGCACAAATGGAATAAAAGGTAGTGTGGCTGCTACCATCCATTCCAATTCTAGGAAGGCCAAGCTGAGTTTGTGATAACAAAGGTCTTTCCTTGGTGCCTGCGTTTCCTTGGGTTTGCCCATGGCCGTGTCTGATAGTGCTGACATCTCCATGGCCACTCCTGGTCTGGAGCAGCCCCTTGGCCTGCCCTGGCTGTGGCCTGGCCCTCCCTGCCCAGATGTGCCCTCCTTGCTGGGGACCCTGTGCTGTGCCGGAGGCGGGAGCGCTGTCGCTGTCCTGGTGCAGTCATGCTCCTCGTGTGGCCGTGCTGGGCAGCAGCCTCTGTAGGCTTGCTCAGCTTCCTGCATTTCATGCAAGCCTTGTTTTAATGATTAAGTAATTGACAAGAAAACAATAGAATTTCATTAACTACAGGGGAAAAAATAACACGGAAAAGTTTAACATGTTGGGAAACATTTCTTCTGGAAAGAGAAAAATAGAGAGAGAGACCATTTCTTTGAAAGCCAAGACATAGTCCCTGGAAGTTTAGTGATGTTTCTTCTCTTGCCTGAGCTTATTCATTCCCCTGGGACTTGCAGCATGGATTCAGCTGTGAACATGCTGCAGAGAGCAGGATGTGGTGAACCAGAGGCTCTGTGGGCTCCCTGCTTGGCAGCACAGTCAGAGCTGGTGGGGCAGTGCAAGGAAGGACTGTGGGAGCTTTTCTGCAGTGACTGGTTGGTGCAGAGGATTTTTCTTGTTTAGCCTTTCTTGTTGGAAGGGCCCTGAGCCTGAGTGTAATGGCCACAAATGCCAGCTCCCGTTAAACATTCAGATCCTCCAAGGTTTTTTTCTGGGGTTCTTGGTGTTTGTTTGAAAAAACAGGAAAACTGCCACCCCTTCCAGTTAAGGGAGTAAGCTCAGAGTGAACAAGCAAGAATAAATCCTCAGTGTGTTAAACATAGTGGTGTGTGGGCTCAGAGCTGGCTGGTGAGCTCTGATACTGGACACAGAGGTACCATGAGTAACATGTTATATGGGAATGGAAGGTGCTGCTGCCCAAAGGAGGGGGACTGGGTCTGATGAGAGGTGCTCCCAGGGAGTTGTCCACCTTGTTCTGCAGGGCCAAAGAAGGGGCTGCAGTGTAAGGCAGAGGCCCTTGTGCCTGGGGAACCATTCGTGTGTGGCCCATGCCACCCACAGAGGTAGGGAGTGCTTAAGCTGCTTCTGCCCCATATGGGTAAATGGTGGCCCTGGGGTTGGATCTTCAGATATGTTTTTCTACAGGCAACATCTGTGTCTTCCTGGGCTGTAAATTGGTAACTACAGTGTCCTTGGTAAGAGAAACTTTCAGACAAAGGCACATCTCAACCTTCTTCCAAATTCAAAAAATAATCATCAGGCAGCTCTTGGTCTTTCTCACATCTTTGATTGTTTCTCCTCCCACTTCAGCTGTTCTCCTTGAATTCTGCGACACACATGCCAAAACCTCTTCCTTTGCTGAGAGCATGAAGTTTTCAGCGGCACAGTTTGCAGTGTGCACTGGAGAAAAAGACTTCTGCCTTCAGTACTGCTCATGGGGAGAAAGATGTGTGTTCACTGCACAGCTAAGGCATGTGCTGTGCAGCAGCCCTCGCTTGGTAGGACTCCGAAAATTACTTCAAAATGGCACAGTGTGAACGCTGCATGCCCGACGTGTGATATTAAAACATTTAGAACTGGATCAAATCAAACCCAGTTTTTACCACAAACGCGCAGAGGCTGTTCTTCTTGTTTGAAGACTCTTTTCTTGCCAAATTCCATCTTTCCACACTGAGCTGCTTAAAAAAAGCCTTGTGGATGTATATATTTATATAGCTGAATGTTTTTTTGATCACATTTTATACAAAAATATTGCCTTTTGGCAGGGAGTCATCTAGTAGGTGTCGGATTCAGAACGTATCGTAAAGTTGCGAGTGACTGCAAATGACATTTACGCTCTGTAAATCTGGTAGGGATGTGTTAGGGTCGGAAAAATAAAAGGGCTTCAAAGCTGGGAAATGACAGAATTAATAATTGAATTGAGACTGAGATAGCAGTGTGGTAATGGGGAAGCATGGACATAACGGGGGAGCAGTGTGTGTGTGTGTTAGTGGTGTTCCCGTGGGACCTGCAGATACCTGCAGAAGTGACTGAAAAGCCTGCAGCTGGGGTAAACAAGTTTCACTGGATTTCCCAAGACAGAATGCACTAGCATTCCTCAGATAAAAGCTGCAAGAATTGCCCAAATTTAAGGAAAAGTATATTACTGCACCTGCTCTGAGTCCATGCCAAGAATCCCTAGCCCAGTTTTGAAGGAAGTTGTCTTTTTGTTAAACAACCTCCAAAGAAAAGAGGTCCCCTATCCTCCCATAGAGGTTCAAGTACCAAGCTACCATTCTGTTTGTTTTTTTTTTCTCCCTAATCATAATCAAAGTGACATTTGCTGTGAATCAAAGCAATTTCTTTCTGTGCTAGTCCTAATATTGTTGGAGAGCAATTGCTCAATGTCTTTTTCTTAACCTCCTTGGAAGAGCCTTATCACATTATCTGTTGTTTCTAAACAAAAGTTTACAGTGAAAGCTGTCACTTGGAGCAAGGGCTCACAAAGCAAAGGCACGTCTGTGCCTGTGTGTTATTTCATTGGTTCTGCATTGCAGAACCTTTTGGAACCCACCACAACTTAAAAGGAAAACCTTATAAAGCATTTTTATATTATTGGATTTTGGAGTTATTTTCAGTTTGGGGGATATTAGGTTTCTACATATTATAGTTGGCTTAAGCTTTCTTGTTTGCTTGAGGTTTTCTCCTCTTCGGATAGGTTGTTTTTTGTTTTTTTGTTTTTTTTTTTTTAATGGAATTTTTCTTTCTTTTAATTATTTTATTTTAAAGCAGTGTGCTCATTGCACTTGGATCCTTATTTTGGAGTCACTTTACTAAAAGATTAAATGGCATTTTGACATGTGTAAGGAATTTAATAGAATTGAGTGGCATTTATTGAATGATCTTGTTTTTATTTATTCACAAAGTGCACCAGGATATTACTCACTAAGGCTCAAGTCTGATTTTTATCTGAGGTCCTGGCCTGTGCAAGAGACAAAAACACGAGTAAATTAAACAAGAACATCAGTAACTATTCTTTAAAATAAGCTTGTAAAGTAAATAAGCTGTGAGTGAAGTGGAAGAAAACTAAAAGAGAATGAGAAGACCCAAGTCTTCTCACAGGTTTGTAAGAAGAAAGTAGGTGATAGTGTGATTGGGGGTAGAATTAGTCCCATCTGCCAAGTGCCTCTGAGCAGTAGAGATGTCACCTGCCACCCGCTCCCCAGCAAGGCTTTAGGCCAGACTCTGACCTGATTTTCACCCTGTGCAACACTGACTGCAGTCTGCCTGCACAGATACAAGTTAGGGAAGAGTTTGACTGGGTGGTTTTCCAAATATAAGTAAATAAAGGAGTACTGTTTGTGGTTTCTGGAAGTTCTGAAATGATGTTTGCCTCATGTGATGGTAACTTCCTTGCAGTGCTTGCTAGAGGTGCCAGGCTGAGAGCCCTGGGCGATGTGTCCCTCGCAGCAGCCGTGCAAGCTTTACCAGGCTGTCACAGTAAACACTCCTTCCCTCCAGCCAGTGAGTTCGGTCCTCAGGGACTCTGCTGAGAGTCAGAAACTGGGACCAAACTTACTAATCTAAATGAAGTAGATGTACGACACTGCAGTTTGGCAATGCAGAACTGGCTGCCTATAAAACTGAGCTGCTTCTCCTGGTAACTCTCTAAAAGGATACAGGTACCTCCCAGTGACGGCTGCGCTGCCGCGTAATCTGCAGCTCGTGGAAATCACTGCAGGGCTATTAAACCCAATATATGTCAGACTAGCAGAGAGTTTGTTCTGGGTTATGTCTCTTGGCTTAGGAAGGCTTCAAATATGATACAACCCATACTCCCTTCAGGTACCCACACTGACTGGCTCAGAAGGTGGAGAAGGGCTTGACTTGTGTGAAGGCATTTGTAAGGTGTAACTTTGGTATCAAAATTAACTGCTGCAGCTGAGATACCAACACAGTAAAGAGCTTCCTTTTTGCTACCAGTTTCTCTTAGAGAAGCCAGGCTGCCTTGATTTTTGATGACCACCCAGGGAAGCTGGCTCCTGGTACCAGTGTGGTACCAATGACTTCAGGGAAGTGTCATGAATTACCCCCAAGCTCAAAACTGCTTGCATAAATCCTTGTAGATGAGTGTCTTCTGATCCTCCACGGGTCTGTGTTGCCATTGTTGACACAGATTTCTGGAAACCAGTGACTGCTTCAGTCATACCTTTGTTACCTTTTATCACTGTAAAATATAATGTGTCCCTTTTATTGCATTTAGAAAAATTAGTCTGTTCGGAGACAGCTGGCTGCTTTGATGGTGTGCAAGTATGTGTATGACAGAACAGGCTTTTACTTTTTAATGAACTATTTCCCCTGGCTTCGTCTTACTTCCACAGTCTATTTTTGTTGTTATAATGACACTGGTCAGTGAAGCTCAGAGGAAATCAGTCATCAAGATGCATGGTGCTGAAACAGTATTTCTGCTGTGATGGGGATTGCATTAATGCCTTTGGAGATTTCTTGCTGTTGTCACTGCTGCATCCACACCATAATGCAGAACTACCTAAATTGAACAAAGAGGCAAAATTTGGAGCTGTGTAACTAAGTTAACTAAGAAAAATTTCTTGGGACATTAATTTTAACTCATGCTGGAACAGTCAAAGTGACCCCGAGTATGTTCTGTTGGGATGCCTGGCATCTGTTGTCTTACTCTGACACACAGGATTTTCTTCCTCCATTTCCTCACTAGCAAAAGTGGCCTGGAATCTGTGAAACTTTAGAATTTTGGAGATACAGAACAACAACAAAATAACCAGGTTTTGGAAATAAAATTCTTTTAAATGGTCACATATGATGAGATCAGTGTTCGGAGAAAGGGTCCACCCAAACTGACCACCTACAACTGGTCTTGTGCAGCTATTTCATAACTTCTCTCTTTTGCCTTCCTTTTCTGGCAGGTGCCCCTTTTCCCCACTGTTTTGAATGGCATTTCTCCAAGTGTTCTGGTGTACGTAAACCTGGTCTATGAACTGTAGCTCTGCAGTACTCACATCATATCAAATAAATTTGGTTTCCTAAACCCTACAGAAATACCCATAGTTATCTTCCAGCAATATCCTCTGATTCCTTTATCCCTGTGGCATTTATAGGATATTCCTCTTACTTCTAAAGCCTTCATTTGCTTAATTTCTTATCTCTTCTTATCTCTTATTGGTTCCTTTGCTTCTTTTCAGAATGGCCTGAATACAAGCTTAGCCTGTGGGGGAAAATTAAGGACAAGCCCAAAGTTAAATGCTGTAACAATTTTGCTCAGCAGCCTGTGGGTGGCTTGGAGGGCCAGTTATTCTACCTCTGCTATATCGGGGGTTTGTGTATGTTCAGCATATATACTTCTGTGTGCATAGCCCTATATGTAATAAATCTAATTGTTCTTAAGTTTTCTCTTCAGAGTTTCTACCTCAACAAGCTAGGAACTTGTAGGAATGCAAGCAAAACCTAGTTCTTTAAACTAGTAGTCTCTACTGCTTATTTGCAATTGTAGTTGTTTTTATTTTTTTTTTATTAGTTACACAGTGGATTTATTCAGACAGCATACCATGTATCTGGCATGATTGCCTATCAGGATGGACAGCATGAGTGCAATTAGTCTTAATGCTCATGAAATAAAATCAAACTGATATTTGAAAATTCTTTTTTAGCAGAGAGAACTGGTTCTTTCCTTCCTTTTTAAGAAGTAACAGTAAGACCCTCATGATATTTGAGACTGCAAGTGGGAAGTTCTACTCATTTTCTTTCTCAATTTTTTTGAATTTGATTATTTTTTCACCTGAAACCAAATTTGTCAGCTTTGGATACCTTGTTAACATAAAATTTAAACAACAACAACTTGTAAATTGTAAAATTTATGAAAATAAAAATGGATTAATATTTTATGATGCATCCATAAAAAGAGACTTAATTGTTCATATATTATTTATGAACTTTTGGGAACAATTTTTCTTGTTTTTACCTTTCAGAACAGCCCCTGAGAGCTGTGGTGCAGAGACACCTCCTTGAGTAGGAAGGGTTAGGTTCCTTCTTCCTAGGGGCTCATTTACTCCATAGCTATGGGCAGAGAAGGAGCCCTTTGGTAGTGCCAGGACCTCCCTTCCCACTGCTGGTCTTCTCTTGCTGTCCTTGGCAAGGGCTCAGGCACAGCCAGACTCAGGCCAGAGGTGTCGGGGCCACCTCTCCAGGGCGGTAGCATCAAAATTGTTCTGCCTTCATGAGCAACCCTTCTGTGTCCCTTTGGCCTTCCTTGCTGAGGTTAGAGTCTGAGGGGAGACCTTTGTGTTGCAGAGGAAATAAATTGCAAAATCTGCTAGAAACCTTTTAATCCATGATTAGTTTGGTTTGTGTCTCAGTGTGCATGTATAGAGGCACTCTATGCCTACTATGTGTGATATGTATGAATGCGTTGCATTATGAGCAAGTCATACTCTTATGGATTCATAAAAGCCATTTTTCCCTTTCAGCTGCCCTGATAATATTTTTCTTTCTTTTTTCCCTCCCTCCCACAGTCTATTCATAGAGAAGATCTGGGTAGAAATTGTAGATGAAACCTCTTCTTTTCCTTGGGAAATCAGAAAACAGAACTTGGCAATGACTGTCAACATAATAGAAAATGTTCCCATGTTCCACCAGCAGACAAGTAGTTAAAGAGGCTTCTCCTTAGTGAGTGTTGTTGCAGGCAATAATGTGAGGTGTAAAAGTCACTTTGCCAGAGATCAACTTTTGATAAATATATTTTAATTTCTTTATTGAGTTTTAAAGTATAACAACCACTGCTGAATAGGTACAACTGAAAACATGTTAAATAGCCTTCAACTCTTCACATTTGTATTGAGCATCATCTCCAGGAGTGACATTTCATGTTACCATGGAAACAAATTTGACATTTCAAAAATACATTTATTCCTGGGTCACTAAGATAGGAATTCTGAAAGAAAAAAAGGTCAGAAGATTTGCCTGTCTCAGAGATGTTCTACAGTTTGCTGTATTCCTTTGGAGGAAAGAAATATGTGGTATCGTTGTAAAATAGCACGCTCCAGCTTGATCCAGTTTGAAAATATTTTGACAAGATGGTGGCAATGTTACAGGCCAATAAAGCGTGTCTCAGTCGCTGAGATTTTGCAAAGTGATTAAAACTGTTTCTTGGATCAAGACCTTTTCTGGATCAATTCTTCTTCCTAAGGACTTTCAGTCATTGGCTTTCATAATCCCAGTAGCTCTGTAGTAGTTTATTAAAGCAGTTCTATACTTTATAGTTTCTCCTTGTAGAAAATATTCAAAAGATTGATATTAAGATTTTATACTCAGGAAAAAACACTGCGATCTTTAATAGGAATTAGGCTAAAGTTTTATCCCAGATAATGCATTTCATAGAAAGTAGGAAATTGAAGAATCAGTGCAAAGGTTTGGTACTGAAGAATGTGTGCCTGTATTTAAAAAAAATAATTATGTAATTTAGATAGTATTTTATTAAGATGGATCAAATGTTGTTTTTGTATGCTTTGGTGTAGGTCTGTGGTAATACGTTGTAAAATGAGGGTGGTAAAGTGAAAATACTGATTGTATAAAATGAAATACCATTTTTTCAAGAGATTTACCTTTTATATGGAGTCATTGAAAGGTAATCATGATTGCAGAGTGAGTTATGGCATGCAGCGAGGTCTTTGTCATTTGTACTAGCAAGTAACTTGTTTGAGCAAGGAAAAAAGTGAGGGTTGAGGGAATGTGATTTTGGAGAGTGCAGCTCACTTAGTGATACCGAGCAACTGGCACAAATGTCTGTGTGCAGAGGTGTGCATGCACCTGCCCCTGGTGCCGAGTTGGAGCTGGCTGGACAGGAGTCAGCTCTGTTCTGTGTGCCCTGGGTGCTCCTGCTCCCTGTGACACTTTCTTAGGAGGGCTGGTCAGCTTCCAGTCAGAGCTGGCTTGTATCTGGCCAGGTCACCAGGCATCTGCCTGCACCCTTCTCTGTACACATATATCCACAGGGGATCAACAGACATGTATTTCATTAGGGAAAGAAATACTTCTGGGGTGAGTGTGCTCTGTTCTTCTTAGGTCTGTGCTTTTGCCACTTTGTCCCACAAGTATGTTTTCTGAGCATCGGGAAGGAAGGGAAGAATCATTTGACTCAAAGCCTTTTCAGAAGCAGCATTAATTACCGTGCTGAGCTGAATTGTCATTGTGGTGTGTGGGGACTGGGGAGGAGTACCTCCCATTAATATCAATGGACTAGTCCTGTGTTGAAACCCTCAAGGACCACACAGAAGACTGACCTACTTAGGTATTAACACTGCTGTTGCTAGACTTGTACCTGCCTTGGAATGCAACAAGGGTTATTAAATTAAAACCATCTAATTTTCTAGTAGAAGAGGAAAAACTATCTGCATGAACTCTTGCCTCTGATCCCCAGGGAGGACGGTATGGGTAAACAAGAGAATTTTTTTAATGGCCTTCTCTTTTTCTCCTGGTTTTTATGGTGAATGCAGCCCAGGCAGAGTTCTGTTCCTCTTTGCATATAGACTTGCAGGAAATCAAACTGGACCAGCAGTTTGCCTATTCAAAGTAAAACATAATTGGCAAACGTGGAAAATATATATATGTGTATATATATAAATCACAGGAGGTGCAGTGTGTGTGTATATGTGTTACAGCTAGATTGTAGTCACTGTGCCACTCATGCTGAGACTATATTCTGTGTTCATGGTGCAGGGGAATAGGTCTTTGTTTTCTGCTGGTTCCTTTTAAGCACCTCCTATCTATTCAGAAAGTAAGGTGTTAAATACTTGCAAATGCCCCAGCTGTGCAGGCAAACATGTTGTATCTTGTCTGACCTTGGGCATTAGAGACTGTTTCCTGAGAGGGGATGTTGTCCGGGACACAGGGGTTATCCACCCTCTCCAATGGCTCTCCTACAGCTTTGACAGATGGGAGGACTTGGTTTCAGCATCGTTTCAAACACAGTGTTAATGCTACTGAGGCAGGGACGCTCAGGAGATTAATGCCTCTGTTTATGATGTTGAGCAAAGCCAAGTCAGACTTTGAATATGAAGACACTAGTTAATATTTTAAATAAAGCCTAACTAACTGCAAAGATAACAGGAATACTTTTATGGTATTGGCAGCTTTAAAGTAAGCTGTGACAGTCTGGTACAACTCCTTCAGGTTCTTTGGAGCACTCCCAAACTGAGTTTGGCTCATTCAGCATGGCATGCATAGGACTGCAACCCCCAAGTTTTTAACAGAATCGTAATCTACGTGCAATAACACACGTGATGGGATGCAGTCAGAGCTGGAATCTCCAGCTGGACCCCTGACAAAAAGGCAATTCCTCATGGTCTGCCTCCTGCCCCTTCAGAACAAGGAGCTTTGGTGAAGGCGCACACCTGTCTCCCCTATGTCCGTGCTGCTGAGACTGCCCATCCCTGTGGGAAGGATGTGCTCACATTTATTAGACTGCACACAAGAAAGGACAGCCCTAACCCAGTAGCTTGAGAGGAAGATGGCTTGAGCCTGTGAACATGTGTGAATGTGCATGGCATACTTTACTTTGTAGATGCAAAAGCTATAATCTCGTGGGAGTTATCAAATCCCAACTGACCTCCTGGTACGCTTGCTACTCTATTTCAGTATGAAGACATGCTCACTGTGATCTACTGTGATTTGCTCTGAATTAATTCCAGTTTGAATTAAAGCTGATCTTTGAGGGGTAGTCTGTCAAGAAACACAGTCACATCACTGTTCCCTGCTTAATTCCATGCTGTCTGCTGTTAACTAACTGCATCAATTAGTACTTTGTTTCTATTTCACACTTTCCAAATCTTTTTGGTTATTTTTATAATTCTCCTACAAAGCTGTTCAGTTCTTCAACACCTTCAGTCACGACACCAGATAGCACACAGCAATCCAGCAGCAGTTACAGCTGGTCCAAAATAGTGGGTACCTCAGGGTTCCTACTTCTCCTGGTGATGCTCCTGCTTCTGAATAGAGGAGGATGTCCATTCTTCTGGCTGCATCCTCACTGTGAGAGTTCCTGTGCAGATAATTGTCCACCAATTTGCTGTAGTTATCTCTTAGAGTCAAAGGTAGTCTTCTCCCTGTGCCCAGGAAGTACAACTCACTTTTTTGTTGGTATTTGCATCCCATTTACAAAGCAATCCAGGTTAGTCTCTCCCTTATTTACCACTCTTTCACTTGTATCATCAGTGTCCTTTATCACTAATGATAGGTTTTCTACCAGGCCACAGAAAAGCAGAGTGTAGGGTTGAAAGCCATTAGGGCCACATCTGCTCAATGAGATCTTCCTTTCCATTATATTGTGATTGGTCAGCTCATCATTCTTAAAGCATTAATATGTGCCAAGCTGACTTTTTTTGTGTGTTGTGCTGGTATCTTAATCAAAATGTCATGCAGTCCGCTGTCTTCATAGAAATAGATATCTATTACCTCAGTACTATTACATTTATTGGCAACAGTAATTTTATTTAGAGAAAAGATGTCAAATTAGTTTGAGGAGCTCTGTTTTCCATAAACCTTTGCTGCTCAGTATTAGTTATATTACCTTCCTTTAATTTTTAATTGATTGAATCCTGCATCTGCTCTTCCATTATTCTACCTGGGATGATTATTTTTGTTAGTTAGTATCTGCTTGGGCCATTCCATTTCTCTTCCCAAAGCATTGTCTTGACATTAGTTTTGTTTCATTGACTTTGTTCTGTCTCAATATCCAAAAACATCCTGAAAATCAGCTTTAGTTTTTCAAAGAGCCCTGATCTTTACTTTGAAAATTCATGAGTGAGAATTTTTGACATTAACTTAGTTTTAAAAAATTAACCTTAGCAGCTGCTTGACTTTTGTCCCCTTTGTATAGAATCTAAATATGTATTTGCCAGTTAAATATTTTCTGGGTAATTTTGACAGGTCTGCCTACTGTTCCCCGATAATGATGTTTAATGAGTTTTTTGCAATACGCCTGGAATTCTCTATTGTCCTTCTTGTATATTCTCTTGTGTACTTATAATTTTTCTATAGTTCCTAGTTTTTTTATTTTTATTTGTTGCTCACCACCTTTTTGTGCATTTCTATTTTGGTGTGTGCATGTGTTTCATTTATTCTGGTTGCTCTGACTTCCCCTGAGCCAGGTTGAGTTCCTAACCAATATGGCCTTTTTTTGTTGACTGTGGCTTTTGGGCATCTAGTAATACGTCCTTAAGTAGCTCCCAGTTATCATTCATGTTTTTCTATTTAAATTCATTTTCCTAACTGATTTGGTCCATAATTGTTTTCAGCTTTGTAAAATTGTCTTCTTAAACTGCCATGTGTATAACTTACTAGTTTGGACTTTATTGTGTTTGCATATATATGCAATCAAGTCACAATCACTTGCATGTAAGCTACCACTAATTTTTAGTTTGGTGATCAGTTCTTCTTTATCTGTCAAAATGAGATCTGGTATAGAATTCCCCCCTGCTGGATTTGATTTTTATTGAGTTAGGAAATTGTCAACTATAATTTTTTGAAATGTCTAGGATATTTCATTACACAAGACCCCCAGTGTGTTGCTCAGGTTGGTGTACTTCATAGTAGTGTGCACATGTCTACACACACAAGCACATCTCTATATAGGTAAAAAGTATAATTTGTCTTTCCATAAGACTATGAATTTCTGGAGGAGCTTAGGTTGAATTTAAAAAAGACTCCAACAGCAAGAATTCCATTTCTGCTTTGTTTGTAGGCTATTTTGGATTTTGTGAGGATGGCAATGTTTTGAACAGCTACTCAAAATCTGGAAATGCAGAAATCCTCCAACCTGTTTGTGACTCCATACAAATAGGTAACACTGGTGCAATTTCATAATTTATGATTGATGAATTCTTATTTATCTCTTAAAAATTAAAAAAGGCCCAAAACTGTCTCTGCAGCCCAGATAGAGCAGAAACCATTCAGGTGTGCCAGCAGAAGCCATCAGTGCCGTGTGGCTGCTCTAAGGCACCGCACAGCAAGAGTTGTCATCGTCAGATAGCATCCCATGAGTCGAAGATTCTTTCCTTAAACTATTTGGCAAACACATCTGTGTAATACTCAAACTTCATATCACTCACAAATAGAAGCTCTGCTTGTAAATTGAGTTGCATAGAAAAAAATCCCAGGGAATCTGTTAGTGACCCTTATTACAAACTATCACAGATAAGTGAACTACTTACAGCTAAGCGTACACCCTGGACTCCATTCATATGATGTAATGCAAAGAGACTGTTTATACTGAGGGAAAGGAAGATGAACTGCTGATAAGGTCTGAGAACTTATGCTCATCTCCCTGACTAACAGTACTACTGGGTCATTCATTTCTCCTGTGTTCAGAGTGCCTGGATTAACTATAAAATATTTCCTTGCGCTTCTCAGGAACGCTTCTAGAATACAGTAGCTTTTAGCTGAAATGTTTAGCAAAAAATCCTGCCTGTTTTGTTGCTCATGGAAGTTCCCAATAGCTGTTCTTGAAAGAACTCTGTGTATCTCACCTTCTCCTGGCCACCTGCCTCCCACTCTAGTCCTGGAATCCTCAGCTTCCTTAGTAAGCTCCTATTACTCTGCCCTTGGGGATGGGGCACTACCTCCTCCCTGGGCCAGCAACGGTACGTGGAGAAGTTCCCCCGTGTGAGGGATGCCCTTCTCTGTTTTCCCTGGCTAATGAGCACCCTGTGCTGCCAGGAGTAGCTGGAGGGAAATTCTCTGAGCCTCCTGGTGTACAGAGGTGAGAGGCATTCGCGTGCCAAGCCATTTGCCTTAAACACACATTCCAGCACCTTCGCTGACCTCTTAATGGCTCACTTAGTGGAGGACTCAGGGCTTATCAATGAGTGTGTTTGACAGTTCCCCTGTGCCTAGAGATTCGGCCATGGTAGGGGCTTGTTTTCCTGTACCAAGCAGGAGAAGTACTCTAGGGGTTTTGGGGAAAGCACAAACAAACAAAAACCCAACCAAAAAACCCCACAACCCCTCAGCAAAAACAATGACAACAAAAAATATCCACCCAACCAAACCAACTATGCAGAAAAACACATGCAGAAGAAATTTGTCAAGGTGGATGGAAGTACAAGGGTGGTTCTGTCAGTCCCCCCAGCATCACATATCAGAAGCAGAAACTGCTTCTGTTTCTTTGGCTCTTGGGGCTCAGGACTGGTGCCATACTCAGAGCATGTTAGTTTTGACAGCACAAGAAAGGTCAAGATCTGTCAAATTACTTTAGCAGGCAGGGGACAGCTTTAGCTTCTGCAGTTGAAAGAAAGTGTTTCCTCAGCCAGAAGGTCCTTTACTGGGACAGTGTCTGCAAAAAAAGGGGCAGCAGCAGTGGTGTGACTGAGAGGATGCAAAAAACACCAAAGGTGACATAGGTGAAGAGGCATCAATGGACAAAGTGTAGTGATTTGGAGACACAGCAGATACAGGTTAGGAAGGAAGGTTGGGAACACCAACAGTCTGCCAGGACCAACCCCAGTATCAACGTACTTGTGTATTTTTGCAGTTTTTTTGTAAAGTCAGCTATTTCCTATGAAAATATTTTTTGCCCACAGCAGGAGAGTGGGAAGACCAGGAATTTCTTTAGGTTAAAATGTTGAAATGCTTCACTGCTGTTGTTAGCTTTGGTGAGAGAAAAAACCCTCCTATTCTTTACTCTTTTGCTTTCTCTCTTCCCTTTTTCAAAGAAAAGGCAGATACTAAAAAGCCCATTTATTAACTTTTGAATAAGGATCTGGCAATGTTCTTGAGTGTAATCACATCCCTTTTTACCTCTATCATGCAATATTTTCTTTGCAGCTGGATTGAAGTGCCGCCACATAGTTATTGAGGAACTGTCAGGACCTACTTCAGAGTGCACCAAAGTGGGGTTACTGCTCCCTGCACTGGCTGGGCAGGAGCTGAAGCCTCCTGCTGCTGGGATGGGTGGGCCAGGCCAGGAGTAGCCTTTGCTGGGGCAGAGACCCTCTGCCTTTCTGCTGTGTGTCTCTTACCCTTAGGAAGGACGGGCTTTGAACAGAGTGATGAGTTGCTCATGCTGGCTGTTGAAAGTGGATTCCCAAGCTCAGCTGAGAAATGGACAATGTGGGATTTGCAGAAGGACCTCTTTCGTTCTCTGAAGCTCAAGTGTCTGCTTAGCACAGGGTGTCTCTACTTCTTCACATCTGTGCTTGCCTCTGGTGGCACTGCCTTCCCTGCTGCCCGCTGCCCAGAGGAGCAGTGGCCTCGTGCGGCATCATGAGCTCACCTTAACTGCAGGGTCACAGCTCTCAGCTCCAAGACAAGCATTTTTCTCCACTGGCAGCTGCTCCTGGACTGCTGGCCCCACTTGCTTCTCAGGCTTTTGTTTAAAACTTGGACGGTTTTTCATCTTTGTTCTAGTACTGGTGCAGCTCCAGAGAAAGTAACAGTGGTGGAAACAATGGCTTATTCATTTTTATCACTCCTTCCTATAGCTGTGTGGTGTTATCCTTCATTTTTGGCTACAGGCAAGGTAAAATGCTTCAAGGTCAGCTCTGAGGAGAGCCAAAAGGCTTGTGCTGTGCTTGGTGTCTAGAGACACTCAGTCTGTAGAGGTGTTTCCCAGTCTGGTACTGCTCTCCAGCTGGCATGAGGCAGCCTGATGCAGTCAGGAGAAGCCTATGACACACTGCCCAAACCCAGGCCAGGGTGGCCAGGTTGAGAAGTTGTGCTCTTTCTGCCCAAAACCCTCCTGGGAAGGAGGTGGCTGTGCCAGGGATTGGATGGCCTCTGCTGTGAGATGAAGGAAAGGAATAGAACTCTTTTCCCATCACTCGCTTGAATGCAAGGGAAAGGGAGATGCAACCCCAACAGGCTGATCCTTCTGCCAAAGCTGGTGGGTTCCTTCCATGGGATGGAGCTACCTCAGATCCCTGAGTCTAAATAATCAACTGAAAAGTTAGGCAAATCTAAGGAAGTGATCTGGTCAGAGTCTTGCATATATGACCATCCCAGGTGTTTCTTTAGGGGATGGCAATATTTTCCATTAAACAGATTAACTGTTTACAGATTAACTGAAGAGCAAAAGGATAAGTAAAACCAAAAGGACTTCTGCAGTGTTTCTGGTGAAAGAACAGAGAAATAAAAAGGCTCAGAGCAACTTTTAGATGGATCTAAGTAAACCTGGGAGCATGATGCTCTTCTTGTTGGCAAATTGCAGGTGACAAGCCACCCATAGCCCTCCCCATTACCAGCTACAGCTCCAAGTAAAGTGTTGCTGCCTCTTTGGGGCAGCTGCATTCACCACTGGGGCACTTGCAAGGACCAGCCCAGCAAATAAATGAAACAGCCCCTACTACCCTGGTCAGAAGGCAGCATCTCCCAGTGGCATTAAACCTGTTCCCCTTTCAGAGGGACCTGTACACTTCAAAGAAAAATGGATTTAGTAAGCCACAGGCTGTATTTCAATAAACCTTGCTTAAATTGTTATTTTTAATTGGGGGGAGGAGTGGGGCAGAATAAAAGCAACCTGAAATAATAAAGGACTGGGTAAGCCCTGCTTTGGTAAAGGGGCACATGAGAGGGAGGAAAGAGGTCCATGGTTTTGAAATCCAGCTTGTAATGTGGTCCTGGATGCAAAATATAAATAGACTTTGTGTGGGTGCAGCCCTAATAGGAAGTGAGTGTTCTGTCCACATTTGGCTGCCTGGAAAGTGGTGGCTGTGCTGGGCTCACCCTGCCCCTGCTCAGCCACAGCTGCCTGATTGTACATGGCATGTGAATCTGAAGCCATGCCTTGGGCTTCAGTGCTGCCCAAACACTTGCACTTTTCCTTTCTGTGTTTCTTTTTTCAGGAGCCTGCAGGCTCCTTCATTGCTCTTAGGCAAGGATTTGGTGCTCCAAGCAGCATCGTCCAGACCTTTACTCACACAGGAAGGAGAGTTGCATCCAGTGGCACTAGATTCTGCTCTTCTCTGATGACAGCATTTGCAGTTTAGTGCCATGCATGGTCATATGGGATCACTTAAGAGTATATGTCTGTATGGTTTTCAAGAGGATGCTCATGGTGTTACTTCATTTGTTTAAGGATCAAGTTTAATTATCTCTTGGTACCTCTGTGCTCTTCCTGCCTGTAAAGCCAACCTATGAGCCATTTTCATCTCTTTTTGTGGATCTGATAACTTTTCCTTCTATCTATTTTGATGTTTTGTGGAAGCTATAATGGTTATTCTGGTTCATAAACCCAGTTTAAAAATCAAATATTAACTTGGTGATTCAAATATGCTCTTTTTTGGGCCACAGAAATTCTCCTTGAAACAAGTCTCTTCCTCTCACTGTTGCTAAAGATCATGAGGATTTGCAGTCTAGGCTTCATTAATACTGCCTGCCCATTATTCCAGACACTCAGTACTAACTGATGGCAGGGAGGCTTCTCAGGAGAGAAAAAGGAACAGAAACACCTCCAAATATGAGTGGGCTGGGAGAGGATCCCTTTTCCCATCACTGACTGGGACACTGGGCACAGAGAGGAAGTTCTGTAGGAATGGAAAGGAGCTTGGTGCTTCAGGGAGGAGAATTAAGAGATTTGCAGGGAAAGCTTGGTGTGGACTTGGAGAGAGCCAGAACACACAGCTGGACCATGATAACACGGCTGCCTCTGAACTTCATTTCACACCTCCCCTTTTACAGTAAGATGCTGCCAAAGAGACATTTTTGGTGGTTGTGTTCTGCCCTCCAAGGCCTGGCCTTCAGTGACCCCTGCAGCCAGCTCCAGCAAAGAGAGTGTGTCGTGGTCTCCTCTCTTTGGTGTATCTGCAACAGCAGGTGAGCAGGTGAGCTAAGTGGACAGGTGGCTCAGCCTGTCACAGCTCTGAAAAGGTTTAAACCAACCTGGCCTGTGCCAAAGGAGCAACAGACCCTGAGCCATGATTATTTTGCCCTCATATCTTAATATAGACATGTAAAACCTCCTTACAGTGCTATAGAGTTGCTCTCTGTGTTAGTAAGCTAAATTCAAGAAATCTTGAGCTCTTCTCTGTCCTTGAACTTACTTCTTTTGTTTTCCACTAAGTGTTTCTTTGATGCTGCTTCAAAACGTGTGGGAACCATTTTTTTCCTACTGCCTACCACCTTGTAATTTACACTTTAGCAGCATTGTTCCTACCAATCGTTTTTGGAATAATCTCTTTCTGTTAACTTTCTGTTAACTGTTCTTTTTTGAGAAGAAAACTCATTGGGAGATTTCCTAAGCCCCATTTATTTAAATCACAAACCCTGGTCACTATGGGAGCTACATCTATTTCCTTGATGAAATGGTAAACTAGGACTGTGGCCAACACCTATAAAAGCGGCATTAGTAGAGTTGTAAGAGTCTAATGGCTGTGAGTTTAAACGCCACGTATGATGCAGTAAATTTTACAATCCACATTTTCAATGTAAAAATGGAAATGAGATACAATAAGCAGCTCCCCCAAGGTAGCTGTATAAAATCTACAGTAAATTCTTATAGCACTACAGGAGAAAAATCACAGCTAGTTGCTAGCTACTGTACTGGGAGGAGTTTACTGCTCACCTAACATGGGGTTATCTCTCTGCATTTCTGGCCCTTCTGGTTTGTAGGTTGTTGCTAAACACTGCTCTGCTAGTTTTGCATAAAAATGCACAGTCCAGAAATGTGTCTGCTCTGAAGAGCTGGAGTCAAGTCTTCTTATCAGAAAGAGGAGGGATGCTGAGCCGAGTAGGAAACTGTCTCTGAGCTTAGGCATCAGCAGAGTCTGCAATCTCAGCGATGACCTGCAGTGCTGGTTTTGGGAAGCAGTGGTACCCCAGGGGAGGACAAGATTAAGCTTGGCCAAATACTGTAAAAACAGTACTGGGAGATCCTTTTCTAGATTCGTTGTCATGTGGGTCCCCTTGCATGGGGGAACTTCTTTTTTACTGAACTCGTGAGTAAAACAGGCTAGTGTGGGTTGGTTTTTCCCTCTGCAAAATTGAGTACTGGTTTTTTTTTTTTTTTCTTAGAGATGGGAATCTTTTACTGGCTATATAATAGATAGTACTGTGCTTATTGTCAGTTCAGAGAAACTGTTTCTGGTAATGACAACCTGACTGGATTTGCAAAATAGTGTGTTAAAATATTCTGCAGGAAAGTTAGTATGCTCTTTTGGCAGCTATAAAGAAAAGTTGCTTCTGCTTGGTTTTTCCTCTGGGAAAGAAGTCATTCTGGGTGGGATATTTTTCCTTTGTATTGGCCCTGCCACTCTCCAGGGCTTGTGGGGAATTGCTTATAGGTGCATAGACCTGAGAAGACATGTGAGAGTCGGTTCCCCACCTGCCAAGAAGTGGGGAACCGAAGGCTGCAGATGCCCGCTTTGCAGCCAGCATAGCCTGTGCTGCAAGGTTGCCCTTTCTGCCACCTCCCCCCCGCCAACTTTTCCCACCTGCTACCCTGTCCCACTCAGGGTGAGGTAGCACAAGGTGCCTGCCCAGGTTCTCAGCAGAGATGCCCATGCTTTCCATGTCCCAGTCTTGCATGGGCATGACAGACAGTGTGACATCTACTCCCAAATATCTAGATGAATGATTATAAAAAAGTGCTATTTTTGAAGGCATAGCAGTCGATTATGCATTTGACAGAAGGTTTTAGGAAATAGGCAATGTGGGATGTACTGGGAGGAAAAAAAAATCAATCTGTGTATTTGTCTTTTAACTAGTTGGAGACACATTGGCACATATTTTTGGCACATTAATGAATTCTGCCTTATTTAATCTCTGCTACTCTTATAATATGAATTTGTGTTCCATTTGGGTGTTAAAAATCAGAAAGTCAGAGAGTTAAGTTTCTAGAGGAAGTTATAATCACTTTAAGCTCCTGAGCTGGAACGAGGAGGCAGCCACAGTTGCTCTGAAGGAGAGCGACCAGACAAAAGGCTTCGTGGCGCGGTTTGCAGCACGTCCCCGTAGCTGTGCCCCGCGTGGCAGCGCAGCTCCCCACAGCCTCCTGGCAAGCCCCACGGCTCAGCCCCGCGCTCCAGCCCAAGCTGCCGGCTGTGCCGGAGTGCACAGGCCAGGGAGCGCTGACAGCCTCAGCAGGCATGCTGGGGGTTGCCCTTTTTCAGAATAAGCTTTGCCAGTTTATTTGCATCTGACTCCATCCTGCTGTAAAAGTGCAAGTGCTCCGTGCTTCTTATCGATGACTTATTTTCAGTAAATGTATTTCCTTTTCTTTCTTTCTTTTTCCTTCTTACCGTACGTCCACTTCAACATGTTTTTTTTTAGTTTGAATGCATACAGAACTGCCGTGTACAAAAGATCTTACCGTTTTAGCCAAACATGGCTTAAATAAGAAAGTATTGCATATTCCACAGAGTAAGGATCGGTTGGATGTTTTTTTCCCCCCCAAGGATGACTATTTAGGAAGACAAAAGAGGAAGATACCGAGGAAACAGCACTGTTTTGAGCATTAGTAACAGCAATAGAGCTGGGATGATCAGCAGTGCTATGAGCATTCCCAGGGAAGCTCGAGAACAGCTTGGTGGAACAGTGTTAGGCTTCCGTGGCGTGTATGGGAGGATGGCTGGGGTCAAAGCTGGCTGCAGTGGGTTAGCTTGCATAGCATGGGCTAACAGCACATTTTAGAGTTTAAACTAAAGGGGGCCCACATTTTTCCATAGTTTCAAAACATTTCATGAGAGCCCGTAAACTGTTGATATTTGTGAGGTGAAAAAATGTTGATTTTTTCCCTGCTTCTCCCACCGTGTTTGACAAAACAATTTTGTTTTGACTCTGTTCAAATAACAGGCTTTAAGAGAATTGTTTACAAAACTCAAAGAAGTGATTTTGACAAAGCCATTTTCTTTGTGTGTGAAATTGTCACTTGAATAAATATTTTATATAAAGTTTCTAGAAAAACTAGAGTTAAATGGGGCTGTTTAATTCTGAGTAATTTTGTCTGGTTTCCAGTATTTTTTGTGATTCCTCATACCAGTTCCTTATCTCACAACTCTCTTCCTCTACCTGTTCATTCACAATAAGGTTGACTCATAAAAGCACATAGAGTTTAAATTCATTTTACAGGAAACACTGAAAATTTGGTATTTGTTTTGCCACTTTTGAGACAAAATATTTTGAAAACATTATCAACAGCAATGTTAGACACAGAAATTGTTTTTATTTTTATATTTTATTTTCTGACTGACAACAAAGCCAAACTTCAAAATCAGATTGGATTTTTTCATGAAATGTAAATGTTGAGGTCTGGTCTGCCTTAGGGTTTTTGGGTTTTTTCCCCCTATATTTCTGAAAGAAAAGGATTTAGCAATATAGTTATGAATGATTTCATTAGTGCTAAGCTGAAGTGAAAATGGTTTTTAACCTATAAGAAAATCCAAATTTTTTTCAGGCTTGGAAGGGTGAAGAGGAAGGTGTGAATTTCAGTTTCCAGCTACATACAGTGTCAAATACAGAAATGCAGCTGATCCCCAGGCTGAACAATTTTTCATGAATGAGGAAGAAGGAGGGGAGGACACCAAGCTTCCACCACAGAAAGTGGGAATGTGGAAAATTTAAATACTGCCCAGGCGGATGCTGATACCCCAGGGAGTGCTCCCCTGGGTAGAGCAGAGCAGAGCAGCTGGGGAGGGGGGGGTGTTGGCCTGATGTGAGAAGGGTTTGTGCCATTCTCCCTGTGGAGTCACCTTGTCTGTGGCAGCGTGGGTCCATTTCTGGTCCGACTATCGAGAGCCCACGTGCCCCACTTGCAGCCTCACGCACAGGCACTTAGTGATTCCATTTTATGTGAAGTCCAGCTGTCCTCATTCTTTGAAGTACCTTCTCCAGCATTAACAGATGTTCAGCATCACTTTGCTGCTGTAATCAGGGTGTCCTTGATCTTCATTACAATGCACTGAACCTCTGTGAGTGATTCAGTGTGTGTTTGTGTATATTTTTTACCTGGTCCTCTGGAAGATCACATCATGGTGGAAGTTGCAGTCCCAGGGCAGATTTGGGTGTCCGGTTGAACACCACAGTCAAACAAGGCAGCAGCAAGTGGATGCTCAAGTTCATCACAAATGTACCCTAGGAAAAAATTAATTTTATTTGTAGAACTATTTGGAAAAGCCTGGGTGTCTGTATGGGTTTGTTCCATCTGACATCTGAATTGCTGTGCTTTCCATTTCTCGCTGTTATGTCATTTAAATTCCTCTTTATTTTGTGGTTTCTTTTTAAGGAAGGATTGATATTTCTTGAGGTTGGTCAAGTGGCACAGATCAGCTTGTTTCTAGGACACTGGTTTCAGTTTGGTCTAGATCACCAGAAACAATCATGCCATTTAATGACTATTCAGTGTATTTAAAATGAGCAAATACTCTCATCCCATTTTCCAGGGGAAAATAATTTTATCAGAGCTCCCTGGGAGGAAACTCCACTCTGTAAACAACATCCATTGGCAATGGGAGCAGCACCTGCCTACCAGTGCTGTTACTATCTCCACTGGTACCACATTGGCAGCCTAATCACTTCTGCACATCAAGTACCTTATTCCTCCTACAGCAGTAAGTCTTCCCATTAAATGAGATGTACCTTTTGGCTTTTGTTTGCCTTTTACTGAGGTAGATTGTGCTACTATTAAATAATGATAGATGTCCTGCTGCTGATAGTGATGGGGAGGGTAATGCTTTAGTACAAACCTGGTAATAAGAAAACTATGTATTTAATTTACTGCAGTTTATTACCTATTAAATTAATGTCCCATGCATGTGGAGTGTGGTAAGTTTGTCTGAGTTGCTTGGTAGGCAGGTTTTCCTGAGTTCACATCCTGTATCACGTTAGTGTAATATGGATAATGGACACACACTTCCTAACAGCAGTGGAAGCTGCCCTTGTCTTCCTTCCTTATTTCAGGTCTCCACTGCACTCTTTTCTATGAGGTACCTGCTGCCATGGGTGCTTAAGGGTCTATGGTGGGTCCAAGCCTAACTCCTGGCACAGCCTCAGCCCTTTTCTGCACTAATTTTCTTTTTCTATGAAGACAGAGGTTCCTTCTAAATGTGCTGTTTTTCTTAGGATATAGAATGAATTTTGTGAGTTGTAAAAGTGAATCTATGTTTGTTAAAACTCATCAAAGAGTTGTTCCTTGCTAAATTGCAGTTCATCATCCTGTTCTGTGTGATGCCAGTGAGCCAGAGCAAACACTTCAGCTGTCTGTATTGTTAGATGTTTGTGTTGGCTGTAATGAAGAAAATCTCATGACTGGTATATTGATGACTGTTACCTAATTCCTGCTATGAATTTATTACAGAAAACAGGCCCCCCCAAACTGCTGTTGCCCAAAAGAGCTGTAGTACTGGGACTGCAGCAGCTGCTGCTCCAGACCAGCATAGGTACTGAGACAGAAATGCAGAGGGACATTGTACCTCTCTGAAGAGCTCCTTTGGGGAAAATTTTACCTAAGCTCTTGTCCTTTAAATGCTTTGGGGCCTATGGCTGCCAGGACCAGGAAGGTTTGCAGGGATGCCACTTGCTTCCTTGAGACAGGGTAGGGCAAAGTATTGTGGGAAGAAGTGGGGTAGCCTTGAAGCTGATGAACAGAGATTTTAGTTGGTGTTCCCAACTCAAGCAATGCCAGCCTTGCTCGTGCAACTTATCAACAACAGAAAAGAAAGGACAAATCTGCTCTGCAGAAGCAACAACTTTTTGAATGTGTCCTTTGCTCTTTACTAAGAAGGCACAACCCCTCTGGCAAAAAGTATTCAGATACTCAGTGTGCTGTGCACTGGGGTGACCACGCCTGTGACCCAAGGCACACTGGTAAAATGAGGCGTCCCCCACAGCGATGGACTGGGGATGGCTTGCCCATGTTAACTTTTTTTACTAATTTTGGTCTGGCATGAAGCTCTCAGTTCTGAGACAGTTATTAGGAGAAGACTGTCCAGTTGCTAAGGTTTTCAGAAAACTTATTTGGAGATTAGTTGTACATGGAAGACTGCATGTGAGAGTCCTACAGCTCTAAGGTTACCCTTGGATTTGTGGTTGAGAAGGTATGGTGGTTGTCTTCTTTTAGGGCTTTCCTTCCCTCTGCTTAAGATCTTGCCATATTTTCTGTGTAGAATTCAGAAACATTTTCTGAGACACAGGAGCATGCAAATGAAACAAATCATTGGTTTGCCCTGGTTGCTTCAGGGCAAAAAAATGAAGGAGACAATGGGATCAAGCAATAAAGCTTCAATGAACTTAAAGCTAATAAATCTTTAAAATCAATATTCATTGGCTGAGAGATCACAACTACTAATCATATGGTTGTTGCTTGGCGTGTGAACTGTACAGCTTTAGAGTTCTGAGTTGGAGCAGGGTATGCCCAGAGATTTTGGAGACCTGGTTTCCTTTCATTTGCCATTTTAACTCTGCAGTTGCTGATTCTGTGTACTCCTGCAAGCAGTACCAAATGCTCCTGCGTTCAGTTAGTGCTCAAAGTACTAAAATGGTTGCTGGTTTGGGTCCTGGGCAGGGTTTTTCACCTAAGTCAGATATTCATTTTTTTGTACTCTCTGTAGAGCAGAGAATTTATCCAGTATCTGCATAGAAAACTTCTTTAACCCTTTTTCTGTCTTAGGACTTTTTATAGTTAGGAGATTTAGTCCTTTTGCTCTGTGATTTTAAGTTTGTTGCAGGGTAGTTTGTGACCAGCATGAGGTGGAGATGTTGGAGAACCCCTTGCAATAGCTATATAGAGAATAGGTAGCTGTATTTGCCAATCTCCACTATACTTCTTGGACTGAAGTTTTTAACATCCCTGTAAGGTTTTTATCTGTAAAGTACTGACATGTACTTTCATTCTTCGTTTTCAATTTATTTATCATACATACATATGTATGGGTGATGTCTTGAAGCATTTAAGGTACTTTACTTGTTGATCAGGCATCAGTGATTTTCTTGTACCTAGGAATTGCCTCCAAAATAAAATGTAGCTTTTCAAATACTGCCTCTGGGGATTAATTATTCTGTTTTTGTGCATGATTTGCACTGAAGTCAGTGGGAATTGCTATCACAGAACAATGCAGACCAAAACCATGGACCCCGAAGCAGGAAAATGGTTTGTCCTATGCAAGATGTTGGTCAGAAGGGCTGTTTTCGCCTTATTTCATAGTGGTCAAAATACAAATGCTAGTTAGATTTTATATGGGCCACAAAAAATTATTAATTACTCAAGTGCAAGCCCAGCTTCTCCTGACAGCTGAGTTTGGTACAGTCCCAGTTTGGTGGGTACATTGAGCTCTTGGAGTGCCAGTGAATGGAATGGGGATTTGCTCCTTGTGCATAACTGCCCTGGACCATCACATCTGCAACCTGCAGCTGCGAGAGAAACAGAGACCCAGCTTTTAAAACTCTGGAACAGTGATCTCTTTGAGATGCAAGGCTTGTTCTGGGTAACATAGCAATATAACCCCAACAGCTGATTTAGAGGGTTGCTATATATAAATGCAGGTAGACATTAGTGGGAGGTGAATTTCATAATGGGCAGCTTGGCCTGGAAAAGATAAAGAGCATCCTCTGGTAGGCTGGAGCCTGCTCTGGCAGTATTGTGCCGGGAATGGAGTTATTCATTCTTCAAATGAAATTTCACATAAGAATATGCCTTGTGGAGTCGGATCTGTAATAGTGACAAGGAGCTGTGGGGTGTTCTCATGCAGTGGTAAGAAACCAGTGTTTGGGACTGGAAATGTATTTAGGCTCCTCTGAAGTAGACCATTGTGTCAGTTCATGCTACAGCAATCTTTTACACAGTTGTTACTTATTATTATTATTTTCCAGATTGAATTAGATGCTGTACAAGCTCAGAACATAAAGATGGGGCCTGCCCAGAGAAACTTAATATGGATGTGACTGCTTAAGCTATTTTTTTTTTATTATTATTTGAAAATAAATACATAACAGCTGGTGCTGGGAAGGAATGAGCCTATGAAATATCTGGCTTATATAAAAGTTAACAGTTCTTTTAAGTTAGATTCAAATGATGGAGTGGGTGTGAAGGGGTGGGAAACTACTCAAATTGCCCACAGCCCTGGACTAACTGGGTTTTCCTGCTAATCAGATCAGCAGTGAAACTGTTAACAATGTTGACATTCACATTGTCACCATTAAGCTGCAGCCTAAACACTCCCTTTTGATTAAAGGCAGCATCTTAAATCTCTCCTCACTATTGTTGGAGCATTCCAGCAGCTTGAGCCAGCAGTCTGTCCTTACATCCCTTCTTGGAAGGTTTCCCTCCTAACCAGAGAACTGAGAAGCTTCACTGTCACTGAAAATAGCTGAGAACTTGCTTTCCTTTGTATGGGGAAGGGCACATCTTGCCAGCTGTAACTGCAATATTTTTTCCCTCTGTTGAGAGGATGTGGCTGCCTATTCTGTGACTTGGCTGCACACAAAGGCAATGACAGACAGGGATTAGTTGACTTTTGCCCACAGTTCAAACGTGGTTTTAAAATTACAGGTGAAAGTTTTGTGGTTACAAATTACAGTTGCAAAAAGGAGAGGTGGCCCTGGAATAAACTGTGCCATCCGCTTTAGCAGTGGGAAACTGAACATGTATGAGGGATGTTGCTGGAGAAAAGTTAGCATCTTGTAACCACCTGTCCCACTGCAGTGGGATACTTGGAGATAATTAAAGACAAATATATGTTCAAACAAAAGGCAGGGCTTCTCCCTCTCAACTCCTTCATCTTCGTTTAATCAAAATCAGGCAATATGTTTTTGTAGGAGTTTGTTTCCTTTAATAATATGGAGGGAAGTGAATTTGTCCCACTGTGTGAAGCCAAGTCCAGCTAAATTCAAATCCATGCTCTGGGACACCCATCCAGAAGAGGGTTTGAGTGGAAACATTGGCATAGCCTGAACTGCAGTGGCAGTACCAAGCCTCATTAATGTAATCACAGAATGTATGGGAAGCTGGAGCACAGCCCTGGGTGGGGTGCAGCACTGGTAGGATTTACAGGGTGCCACATGTATTGGAAATGTGGTCATAAATGGGCATAAAAATTATCATCTTCAGCTTACTTAATAAAATGAGTCAGAGTAAATAGGGAAATGTAAAAATACATTCTCTGCTTGTTTTATTGAATAGGGGTTTGGCTCTAGAGCTATGGTCATTCTTTTTTTCCCTTTTTCTCAGGATGTGTGTGTGAGAGTGAGGATACATAGAAGAAAAAAACGGGAAGGAAAAAAATCAATCCATTTCTATCCTTCCTGAAGAGCTTAACTGTATTGCTTTGGGCCATACCCAGTCTCTTTCTTCACTGGGTGTGTTTGTAAATGTTTTTTCCTCTTGTAAGCTAGCCTTCCTGCTCAGGGCAGTCAGGAGCCTTCTGCCAGGCTGCTCACTGCAGGGCAACTTCTAGAAGGCAATGGGTGAAGGAGGATGCAGATCACAGCTACCTGAAAAATCCTGTGGGGACAGATGGCTTTGGATACTGGACAATGCTGGAGACTGCTTCCTGCTCCCCTTAATGCTGTGATAAATCTGAGTGCCAGAGGAAAGGAAAATAACCCTAGTAAAAAAAAGTTTGAATGGATAAAGTTAAAAAATCTTCATAGCAAACTGCTGGATCCACTCACCTCACAGTATCTTGGTTGGTTGTGTGGCGCTCTTGGGCCTCATGTCTGCTACTTGTCCCCAGAAGTTGTAAAGGAATGTTTTGTTTATGGCAGTGCTCTGTGTTAGAGAAATTACAAGGTTCAAGTCCTGTCCTCTGCAATGCCATGGCTAAGGGGTGAGGACATGCCATGGGGCAGGTGCCAGAGTCCTGGTGCTGTGGCTGTGTATGATCCACGTACTAGTTGTGCCCTCCGTTGCTTTCTGAAGTCCCAATTAACTCCTTTTTGTAAAGGAAAAAAGGGGCAAATACTTTTTTCTCATTTGTTCAAAAAGTAATGTGGTCCCAGTGGTGTCCTGGGGAGGTTTGGCTTTCCATATGCCACTCCTGCCTTCTGTGGCATGACAGATGTAAAAGGTCCTTTCACGTTTACCATGGTGGCATGACAACAATGCGTGTCCCTTATTATCAGCAGTGTGTCACTCCCAAGGTTATGGAGTGCAAATGGTTCTGTAGCCATAAAAAATTAATCTCTATGTTCTCTGGTTTGTCAGTCTGTTCATAATTGGCTGCATTCAAATTTTGGTCAGGGCAGTGAAAATTAAGAATAATCCAACTGAGTTTATAATTGCTCAGTCTGCTATAACATTTAGCGAAATACAGTGTCTGCCTCCATCTCTCTGTACTTATAGATTTATTTATGAGTATATATAAAAATAAGTGTCTGTATAAGTGTGTGTGTGTGTATGTGTAATGCAAATGCTCCATAGTCCAAACCACCTTTTTTCAAAGATGGAAAGATACCAAGAGGATCATACTGGAGGGGCAGTAACCCCTGGGGGGGTGGGGGGAGGAGAGGAAGGGAGAAGAGAATTATTATGAGCAGTATGTATGGAAGGGAGAGATAAAGATTTTTATCTTTGTACATTCCAGTTTTTGTGTGTGCCTGCACTATTTTATTTGGAGTGTACTGTCATAGTAGAAATAGAAGCAAAGTTCATTTACTCAGAGGAAATGAAATAAACCCACAAAGACTTAAACTAGCACAATGTAAAACATGCTGATGGCATTGACCTCCTCCTGCTTTACCTTGACAAAAAAAAAAAAAAGAAATGGTAATGTTTTTGGAAGACAACTAGTGCTGTGACCTGCACTAATTAATCTGCCCATCAGATCTGATTAAGCACTTTCAAATCTGGCAAATTGCCACTTTTCTTGAGACACAAATGTAAATAAATACGAAGGTGGTAAATCACAGCCCTCCAGTGATACTTCTGTCAGCAGCCCCAAGCAAAGAGCAGCAGATATTGAGACTCCAAACACACCATGCCTGATAATAAAAATGTTTTTTCTGCACAGGGATGAAGTGGAGCACATCACCATCTGCTCAAACCTGTCTGATGTTGGGCAGCTCATGCACCTGCTGAAAGGCCGTCTCTCCTGGATGCAGCCCCAGTCAAGCAACAGGCTCCGGGCAGGGCAGTGCCGCTGTGGCTTTCCCACATGTGTCAGGTTTGAGATGGGATTCACACGCACAGGTTGGCTGCTGGTGGGAGAGCAGTGAGGTGGAAAGCCACTTGAAGGGGCTGTGCTTCCACTGGGAGGGGACTTGCAGGTGTTTTCCAGAGCTGCTTTTGCAGCCGACTGCCAGCTCCTTCGCACCCTGAGGTGAATGAGGGCAACCCCCTGGGAGGGCACCATGGAGCACTGTCCCCAAGCTCATGGGAGCTTGCTCCTGCTTCCCTGTTCAGGCCTGGCCTGGCCCTGCCTCAAGTGGGAGATGGAGCTGCCCTTCAGAAGTGCCTATGATAGCACTAGTTTTACCTCTTGGTTTATAGCCCTCTCCCTGCTTTAAGACCGTCTGGTGTGACAGAGACTTCTAAATAACGTGTATTGAAATTGGTGAAATGCTTTGATTTGATCCTTTGGTCTGAACCATAAAATTATTTCCATGGACTGTTTGCCTCAGTGTACCATTAAGCATTTAAGAGTTTGAATATCTTTATTGCAAAGGACTGAAGTCATTCCAGGTAAGGTGATGTTATCTTCAGTTACTCACAATGTACTGCAGGTGTCGATTGATCAGTCCCACCTACTGTGCTTATGTACATACAATAAAAGAATAACAGATTGATAAAAGTGGGGTCTGACTGTTCAGGAGCTCGGACCATGCCTATAAAATGATGAAGTGTCCTAAAAGTTTAGAAATACCAGTCTTACTTTGGATCACTTTGTTAGAGACTGTTAATTATAACAACAGGCTTTACAGTATGTAAAAAAGGAGAGGATTAACAAAAGTGAAGGACAGAGGGCAGTATGTCTAAGGCCGTTTTTCTGAGTATTTAGATTTCTGAAAGCTTCCAGTATGAAACCTGTAAGATGGCTATATGTAACACCAAGCCCTGTAGCCCCTGGTGCAGTCGATGCAGTGAGAGGCGTCTGGCTTGTCCGTGGGCAATGGTTTTCCTTTGAAAGGAGAGGTGAGCTGGAGATACTGAGGAGCAGTGGTTTAAGCCCCAAAGAGGCTAGTATTGAAATCTAAGCTCTATAAAGGCATTTAGGTCATGGTTTTCTGAGATTTGAGTGAAACAGTTTGAGGGTGGTTTAAATAAAGATCTCATATCTTCATGTACCTGAGAAACGGCCTGGTTTTCAGAGGTGCTGAACCCACACTTGACGAATGATTGATTGATTTCTTTACAGAAATCCTTTTCTTTGTGTAACTGCCTCTGAAATTTAATCCTGGGTTGTAGGTGGTGCGAAAGCCTTCTTTTTAGGAAAAGAAAAGGTTTTTTTTTTTTCTCCCTCTGTATTACACAATAGCTCTGAAATGACTTAGAGAGAGCAAAGTGGTTTATAGTTTCAGAAGACTATCTGAGGATGGGGTACTTTTCCCAGCTCTGATATCCACATGGAGCTTTGCTGGTACAGAAGAAGGCAGTGCCCCACCGCTTGCAGGGGATGCTTCTTGGGCTCACCAGGATTCTGCTTTTCCTTGGGAAGGGCCAGGCTTGCAAGTCTGTGTATTTCTCTTCCCCTAAAAAAGTTTGCCTCCCATAGAGAGGAGTCTGATTGCTGGGCAGCTTGCTGTCATCGCACAGTCCCCTTTGCAGGCAATCTGTGCCTGTTACTGCTCACTTAGGCTTATGTTTTCTGCATCCCTCTCACAGGAGATCACACGACCTGCGCTTTCTTCTGCTGCTCCCTTTGAGCCAACAGCTAAAAACTAAAATAGGGCACTGCTGAAATAGGGAGAGCTGAGAAGCTTGCAGCAAATTTAGCTGGCTAAGTCTGCTGAGTCTGCTGCAGGAATTTACCTGCGTGTCTAATTCAAGTCAATGCAGTCCCTTGGCCGTCTTAGGGGAGCAAGTGCAGCCAGAGGCCACTGGAAGGAAGGAGGAGCAATGTGTGCCAGAGGAGAAGTGAGTGGTTAGGTCGTAAAAGAGGCCTCCGTCAGAGGTGAGGCTGGACTGGGAAATGGGCTCCTGAGCCTCCCTGTGTGGTCACCATGATCTGTACCCTGTGTGATTGGCAGCTGCGGAGTGGATGACGTGCACGGTCACAGACAATGCACACACATCGCAGATACCAAATCCATTTGTGGAAGGAAGTCAGTTGTGCCGATCCGCTTGGGAACGTAGAGTTCAGGTCTGGATGAATGCTTGACAGTTAATCTTCTAGATGTTGTTCTCTCACTTGCTGGCTCCTGGGTTTACAGGGAGTCAGCCTTGCTTTACAGTTTAGAGAACCAGTACCACAAGGGCTTCCAGTATCTGTGCCATGGCAGTGGAAGGGTTGGCAGCATGGTAGAGTGTGTTGTTCAGCTTTGGTAATTATAATAGAGATCCCTGAGGCTTGAGAACAGCACAGCATGAGGGATTTTGCAGAAATTACGAGGCCTGTCTTTGGGTCTCCCTACTCATCCAAGGCAAGTACAGCATGTTGCGGCCATTAAACTATACTAGTTCAAGGGCTTATGTTCCTAGGCTGAGCTTGATCCAAAAAAGTAGAAAAGGCCTCTTCTGTCCTTCAAACGACTCTGTATTTTGAGCATGCTCCTGTTCTGCATTGTATTCTGTGTAGGAAAGTGCATTGCAGGCTCTGAACCAATGACCTGTGAACTTCCGTGCCTGGCAAGTCTTTGGTTTGATGATTGTCTGTTTTCTTGAATTGGTATGAAAGGATTCCTTGGCTAGTGCACCTCCTTCTCCTCCCATAACTTCACAATGCTCTGAGCAAATAATCTTCTCTTAAATGCAACCAGACAACAGTATCTTACACAATATGGAGACATTCGTTGATCCATCAATTCATGAGGAAAGCGAGTCTTGAATACATCATACATCCTCTGTGTAAAATATGTGTTATGGGATGCAGTCTGAGGCAAAATATATTATAATTCATTAGCCTTGTAAGAATATTTTTTTCAAAAATCCACACCAGTCTTAGCCAAACCACATAAACCTCACACCTTGTGTTTCATAAATGATTCAAGCATAGTAAAGCAATTGTCCTTGGCTGTAGGTCCATGTTGTTATGTGACCATGCCTTCCACACAATTATTTCATCATAAAGGTGTTTACTAGCATTATTTTTCTTGCAACAGGTTTTAATAACATTCTTTGGGGAACACTTAAGAGTCTTAAGAGTCTTAAATTACTAGCTTTTTTCAGACACATACATATTGGCACTTGTGTTTATGAATGCATTTTGCCATTTCTTTTTTTTGAAATGTGGATTAGTAGATTACGTGAGACTCAAAAGAGAATAAGTATATGGTTTTAGCCTCTAGAGCTGATAGTAAATGAAAACCTATTTTCATTAACATCTACAGTGTTCTTGAAGTAGGATTTTTTTTTATGAAAGTTAAAAGTGAGTTGGTTTCCTTTCTGTTCACCCTGTTTGTTTTTTAATGACATCAATATGTTTTAGAATTTTCTGTATCTTCTCCCAGTTTAACAAGTACTACTACAATGACAGCTGAAATAGGATTTTTGATTTATGAAAGGAAACATTTATTTTCCCCAGGAAACCCATGTTTTTGTGAAGTTGGTTACCATTTTCTGTAAAAGCTTTTTTTTCCCCCCTAAGGCTGTATTTAGTTAAAGAAAAAACCATTGATAAATACGAAGAGTTCCATAGATTTCAAGAAGAGGGATGGGAAAGACCTAGCAGGAACAGAGACCTCTTGACTATTTCCTCCCAAACCTTAAGTGTTCTGTAAATGCTAACACACCTGGAAAAGGGGAGGATGGGTGTCCTGCCACTGCATTAACTTCAGCCTGGTACCTGTGATCTTTTGTGCAGCCACCTCATTGAGGAATGCTGCTGCCCCTGCTCCTCTCTCCCTTGAGGCTGCTTGTTCGGGTTGGTGATCTCTGGCACTGTCATCTCTGCAAGTCATGCCAGGCTGTGTGTAGCATCATTTATTGCACCTACTTGTCCCTGAACCCAGCTCTGCCACAGAGACATAGAGCATGAGTTTGGTGTCAGTGGGGACAAACTTGAAGCTCTCATTGGCTCTTGAGAATGAATTTACCTTAACATGGATTTTCTATCTCTGTCTTTTCTACTTCTTCTTTTATACCATTCTCACAAAATTCTCATAAATTCATATTTATGTTATGGAAAAGACTACCCAGACCCAGTGCCAGTGATATCGAAGTCAAAAACATGCTTAAGAATAGGACAAAACATTACAAGTTGGTAGAAATTTTATTTTGTACGGCACAAAAAGCCATGCTAAAGATATAGATCTTCAATTCTATAAATTTCAAAGTTTCAGCTTATGATTTACATGAGTCATTTATGTAACGGTTGAAAAGAGAACAAAAATTATTAAAGTTTTTTTCTTTCTTTAAATGTGTGTATTTTTCTTGGTCTAAAACAACAAAAAGCTTTGGGAACTCAAGAAATAAAAAAGCAAGAGATAAACTCTCTTCTTGTTTGCACCTGCCAAGCCACACAGAAGTCAGCAGGCTGGTATGGGTGTAAACCCAGAGAGAATGTCAATCTTTGCCTTTTCTGCTGTAGAGCTCACATGTGCTGCTCAAGAGGCAGACTGAGGATCTTAAGCCACAAAAGTCTGAATGCAGTTTTCTAGGTCTAAGTGCTCTGGCCTGTCAGACTGGGTTTGACAAGAGCCCCAGAAAGTTCTAGAATTCAGAGAAGGATTTCAATGGCTAAATATTACTTTTGAGCCTAAAGTAATCTTCTGCTTGTGGAAAATTTGGTTGTATCAATCCTTAGATAGCCATTTCTGTTTTGTTGGCCTCTTCTAAAATTTGAGTCTGCTTGCCAGTTTTGGATCTGGTTGGTAGATCAGACTCTAGCTGCCTTCCAAAACACATGATCACTTGTCTCTGGCTTCTCAAAATCAAGTAACTTGTTTTTCTAACAGGAAAAACCTCCCGATGAGATGTGCATGCAAATTAAAGTTGTAGTTCGAGCATGGCTACAAGAATTGTACTGCGCTTGGATGGTTCATAGTATAAGTCCATGATGGATTTGAAGAATGAAGGGAGCAATATTTAGGTATTTGAGTTTGAAGCTCAAAAGATACGGAGATTTTAAGGCAAAATCCCTTCTATTCCTTCTTCTCTAAATGTAACCTTTTTCAGATATCACAGGAGGAAAATAGTTGGTAAACTTCACAAATTCTCTTCTTTGCTTGAAGAAGGTCTCTGGTGTTCAGCCAGTCTCTATGATGCTTGAAAATGCATAGCAAGTTGGAAGTCTTACATAGTGGTTTCTGGAAAACTTTTCAATATGACATTTCAATTCCTTAAAGTCAAGGTAAGAGAACACTTCTCTTAATGACCAAGTCATGCAATTCCTAAGTGATATTAAAGCTGGGTGAAAATAGAAATGGAGGCAGAGAAGTGGCTTTTGTTAAGTGTGTTGGTGGGGAGAACTGCCATGTGCCTATGTCCATACCTAGAGCCAGTTCCCATGCAGAGGGGACTCCCTTTATCTCAGAAAAACAGCTGTGTGATAAATGGGGATACGTGAGGTTCTGTGTGGTGGGACGTAAGTGCTGTCTGAGAGACGTAATGGACTAGGTTGAACTGCTTGGCATGTATTATTCACTGTGGTCTAACTTTGAGTTTTGGCACCACAGTACAGTAGCAGCTTTTACACAGTGAACAAGAGAAAAAGTGTGTCTGAATTTTTCCATGAACAGTTAAAAGCCTTTGTGTTTGAAACTTGCACAGAGATACTAATTCAGAAGAACTTTGGCATTGATTAAACAGGTCACATCTGATGTATTATGCATAAATGAGCCTAAAAAGTGCTAGTCTTCACAAATATAGCAAATACAATGAGGTGATATACATTTCTTTCTTTCTGAAAACCAGCAGTCACTTGGACTCAACAAAGAGTAATTAATACAATTTTTAAAGATACGCTGTATAATTCCATAAATATTTATGGCTAGGATGAAATAATGCCCTATATTGGTCTGGAACCACAATGAATAATATGATTATTTTTACTTTGCAAGAGGTCACAACAAATGTTTGAGATTTAAGCTGCCATAGCTACAAATTTAGCAGAAAGTAGGCATTTAATGATAGATTTCATTGCTGTGGTTTAGGTTTTATTTTGAATGTTTGTTTTGTCTTAAAAACACTAATGCTAAAATGTTGTCTCAAATCTTTATTTTCAAATTACTTATTATATCACCATAAATTACAGGGTGCAGTAAAAGCCAGATTTAAAAGGAGGCATACTTTACTTTCTCATATTGCTAAAAATAGTGTAATGCTTATGAAACACGAATCATCATTAAAAAAGTTCTTTTTATACAACTGAAGTTGCTAGTGCTGAACTAGCGGCTTTCCTCCAAGTGGCACAATGGACTGCTCCAAATTTAGGTCTATAATGGTAGAGGTTAACTTTAGGAAGTCCGAGTAAAACTGTAATCTATAATTCTACCACAATTACAATGTTTTCTCTCAAATGATAGCGAAGTCCCTGGGGTGAATGCTAGCAAATACCTTGTAAAGATGTTCTTCTGGCTTTTATTGTTTGGATGCTTTTGCAATTTCAGCACATGTTCCTAGATTTGTCAAGAGACCTGGGCTGTGCCCTGGGACTGTTCAGAGGCTGTGGGCTGCAGTCGGCTCTCAGCACTCAGCCAGACGCAAAGGGTGGAGCACGTAGTTGATAGCGAAGAGATGCATATGCCACGTTGACAAGATGATGGGTAAACAAAGCTTAAGGGACACTTGTTAAACTCAACATAGCCAAAAATGAATCTTTTTCATGATATTTTTAGAAGGCTTCTGCCTAGGGAAAACATTCACCTGTGTGACCTGAGGAAAAGTCTAAAGAACTGGTTGCTATTTAGCCATCAAAAAAACCATATGTGCGTCTTTTTCAGATGCCCTCATCAGTTCTTTCCTTCCAGGCATATTTTTGGAAGACTCGCACGTCTCCCTCTGTGAATCACAGTATCCTGCTGGCTTGTCAGAATGAGGTGGGACCAAGATGCGCCAACCCTGAACCTAAATCCTATCTAATAGGTGTGAGGTGAGGGCTGCCAGCAGTCAGTGCTCCTTTGCTAGGCCACTGAGGGGGCTCTGCACTACTGCTGCTGCTTGTTCCCTCAGCTCATGGTACAGTCTCAGTGAGGGTGAACCTGAAGTATGCTGCCACTATAACATTGCCTCTGCCTGGGAGTGAAAAGCGCTGGGTGCCCGCCAGCATTTAAACAAAAAAAGCTCCGGTGTGAGCAGGAGGGCTGGAGAAGCAGGGGTATGCAGGTAGCAATCCAGCTGGGAGCCAGCGGGGTGGGGGGGCTGTCAGACCTCAGGGTTTGGCCTAGACTGTACAAAGGTTCAAAATCAGGGATGTTGCAGGCAGGTGTGTTGTCAGGGGAAGGCTCCTTGAGCAGCACGAGGCAGTGATGGCCTGGCTGGGGAGAGCTGCAGAGGGAGCGAACGTGGGGCACCTGCCTGTGCTGGTCAGCAGAGGAACAGCTCTGGTGAAATGGGATTTCTGAGCAGGCATTTATTAACGACTTCCTGCAAGCATACCCAAAATAAATGAAAATGTAATGGAAATCTTTCTTAGCTAACTTCACCAAAGCTTTTGGCCTAACTTGCTGCAGGCGTTAGCGCAGCAAGTAGGTGGCCTGTGCTGCTGCCCATTCTCTGTCAGGAAGACAAAGAATCTGGGAGAAGCATCAATCTGTTTCTCTTCACAGGGCTGTCTCTTCCCCCCTTTGTCAGTCAAAGGTGTCAATGTCTCTCCCCTCTATCCTCCCCCCTCCCAGAGTTGAGTAGTGTCAGTCATTCCTGTTTTTTTCTTTTTATTAATGATTTTGCAAGGCTATGTCATTACTGTGCTATACATTTTTATACAGATGGCACGACTGTGCATTTTAATGGCAAATCTGTTTCTCACATAACGCCTGAACTGCAAAAAGACTTTGACAGACTGGTTCAAGGAAAACAAACTGGTTTTAAATGTAGCAAAAACTAAAACAATGCCTTTTGGCTCTCCTAATCATCTGAACTCAAAGGATGATTTTATTTGAAAGTCAGAAATCTTAAGAAGTGGACCAAACTTGTGTGTTGAAAGAAAGCCAGAGGAAAAAGATAGAGGTTCATCATTCATGAGCTGCATGCTTTGTTTAGCGAAACACAGAGGATTCATCCCTGTTCCTCAGCCTAAATGTGTGTGACGAGAACTGCATTTGGCCTGTAAGTCTGGAGACTTCTGGGCCCAGAAAGATTTTGAATTTCAGGAAGAAATGAGGTATTAAGTTTATAAATGTGGAAAGTAGAATGGGGGGTGGGGGGGGGGGGGGGGNAACCCAAAAAGTGAAAAATATTTGTATGTTAAATACCACTAGAAACAAAGAGCAGAACACATATTTGTCCATTTTTGGATAACCCTGTTTCTTCTTTGATCATCTTCTTTGCATTTTGTTATTTTAAGCCTATATGAGTACACACAGTTCTCAGTGATCCTATCATCACTATTCTCTGAAGTAACACATAAGCTTCAGTTTGTCTCTATCCGTGTATCTCCTTTAATATCTTACTTTGCAGTTGCTATATGGACACAGTTCACAGTAGCCTTGATCCTTTTTTGGCTTCTGCACTGTGCAGTTGATTGTCTCTGGTGCTCTGCTTCAATGGATTCATTTACACAAACTGGCTGAGCCCAGTGGAAAGGTGTGCTGGTATCTTACAACTCTTGCATGTCTGAATTTTCACATCCTTGATACCCTTATTTCCCAGCCTGGAAGGCCCCAACAATTCATTGCTTTGGCACTTACATTCGTGGTGAATAAAGCTCAGTGGCTCTATTGGAAAGGGTGACCAGGAGAAAGGGGAGGTGAAATTCATTCTTATTAGCACTACAAACTCAAGTATTTCCTGAGGGCCCCAAATAGCAGAAAATTCTCTCATATCATTGGCTGTGTTCTTGTTTATGCTGACTACAGTGAAGTGTAAGAATAAGAGTTTTCATAAGTCTGTGAATGTTAGCTTCAACAACATTTGAGGAGCTAGGAAAAATGAGTAGGAGATGGAAAGCAGAGACAGACCTAGCTGCTCTTATTGACGTCTTAGGCTCTTGAGGCAACCTAAAGGTCTCTCTGTAGCTAAGAGGGATCACTCAGTCCAAATGGTCCTTTGAGATACTGGAAAGACAATGTAATGTACAAGTATTCTCCAGATTTTCCATAGAAATCAGGATTTTGTGCTGTTGTTCATCTGCTGGAGAGATACATAAGTGTTCAGATTTGGCTCCCAGGATGTTCTCCTTTTTTGTAGCCTGACTGACTGTAAACATCTGGGTTTTGGTAGGCCAGTGCTTCAATAACATTGCAAAAATTGAGGATGGGGAAAAGCACTTGGAGTATGTGTTCCCTCTTTCTTCTTCTAGGCTTAATGTTGAGCTAGCATCAGACTGAAATCACATGGTTGTTGACCACAGCTGCATTTTATATCCACTTCTGCAGCATGTGTAGGACTATAAACATAAATTACTGGAGAGTTGTTTCAAGAACAACAGTGTATATAATTTAAAAAGCATCATTTACAGCATTCTTTCATGACAAAGTGTTATGTCACTTTTGTTTCATCATAAATAAAAGGGGCGTTGGATAAATTCTTGGCATGATGAGAAGTATGCCAAACATGAATGTGGCTTGAATTTATCACAAATCATTATTATTTCTATTCACTATGCTATATTTGCATAGTGTAAGTAATTTGCTCTCCCCACCCTAAAACTGTGGCAGGTGAAAACCATTGCACTGACACATCAAAATCCCAATTTTTTTAAACAGCATTGCGATGTTTTCCTCTGAAGTATTTTTCCTTCATGAAGACAGACTTTTCCAGTATTGTTGCCTGTCTTTTTGTAATTTGAGTGTTCTGTCAGGCTTCCAGTGCTGTTAGTTTACAGCTAGTTAACTCAGACAAGGTTGTAGGTAGATGTAGGCACAGGTAAGCTTTTCAAACCCATCTTTAATGACACTTAGTGATAGCATTGCAAGATTGTAAGAGTTTAGAAAGTATCTTGCTTGCTTTTGAAATTTTCACTCCTTTTTCCATAGCTCTTGTGAATGTACTTGTCCAGATGCTCACCCACATGAATTTGTACTTGATGTAAAAAGATGAACACAGGGTAGCTGTTTGAGCCACAGCAGAATGCTAATTAATGACTACCTTTCTGGCAACAAGGAGGCATAGCATCTACAGAGTGAGATA
This sequence comes from Promerops cafer, assembly GCA_013398275.1. Taxonomy (NCBI): domain Eukaryota; kingdom Metazoa; phylum Chordata; class Aves; order Passeriformes; family Nectariniidae; genus Promerops; species Promerops cafer. The sequence goes on from VZSE01005944.1 coordinate 47,378, forward strand.
CAGAGTGCCTGCAGGGGCAGGGGTCTACTGGATAATAGCCACTCATTCTGAAAGGGGCTGAGAGAAGGTGGTGAGCAAAGATGATTTGTGGTGGGCGTTTTAATGGGGCTGTTGGGACTCAAATAGTTTAGTGCAGGAACTGGAACATTTGCAAAGGCTCCTGTCTTTATGGACCAGGATAGTAAGACTCCAATCCATCCTCTACCTATGCCCAGAATTTATTTGCTATCAATTCACTGCTTCTCTAGCAGGTAACTGCTTAGTGAAATGTCCCTGAGCACATAGGTTGTGATTATTTGATGATGTTTTCTACACATTTTATTGAGACTGTGGCTTGCTAGTTATTTCTCAGTGGAAGTATAAGTACTTTTGCTTATTGGGGGACTGTTACAAGTCACCTTCTATTGGAGATGAAGATAGGATTTCACTCCAATGATGAATTTCTTGGGTCAAACACCTGTGAAAGTGTCCAGGCCAAAGGGAATCGCAGTGGGACTTACTGCAACTCTCTCTTGAGAACTGTCCATCAGTCTGTCTGACCATCTACCCTGGGTGCAGGAGGACTCCTTTCTAGACCAAATCTTGGATTTTCTCTTTGTAGAACCCAGATGTGGGGCACAGGACTAATAAGGACTTCTCACTTTGGGGTGCAGGCAAATGTGGTTATTGCTGCTCCCCACAAACATGGCAATCGGATCCTCCTGCTGAAGGGAAACCCCGGGAGTAGATCCACATTTTGGCCATGGAATTAATTCCTGGAGTAACACTCATGGGATATCCTACTTCCTATGGCAAACAGCAGCAAAGCTGTTATTCACAAGATAAGACGTGTTTCCCCTTTTTATTAACAGTGCATTAGGAGAACTAATTAGTGGCACCTTAGAGATTTCCCTTCTGGGAATCCAGGCTATAATTATTTTCACTGCTTAGCTAGGAGCTCTGCAGAGTGGGACTGTAGAGGAGATGCTACAGCTGGTTAAACAATGCAGCCTCTATGTGGGTGTCTCTGTAAGATTAAGGGAAGCTATAAAGCCATTTCACTGAAAAGTGGTTGTAATTTTTCATCAAAATATTTTTAATTGAAAAAAATGGCTTTGATTTACTGAAAAAATTATGTGACGAGCTTCTGCTTTAGTTTAATTTTTCTCTTTTCCTTCTGTTAGAAAACCAAAATAATTTCACCTTTATCAGCAGAAAAAAAAAAAAAAAGCAAAGGGATTGGAAGGATGTGGGTAGGAAGGAAATCATGATCTTTGCACTGCTTGGCTTCAGAAATGGATTCCTACATTTCCATTTGTTTAGTAAAGATACAAGTAAGAAATAAGAAACAAAGCCTTGGGGTGGGGGGGGGGGGGG
>VZSE01005944.1:48758-207570 GCA_013398275.1 Promerops cafer
GAGCAGGAGCCATAGATGGATGTGTGTGCATGATTTTAGAGAGTTTCACAGTGACTGTCTTCAAATATTTCTTATAAGGGTGAAGGAAAGCAAAGACTTTCCTCAAAGGACATTTTCTCTGGTTTAGGCACCTCATTTTTCCATCTAGTGGATCCCAGCCTTCCCCATTGCCTGAAGGTGCAGCCTGGGCAGACTAATTTCAATCTGGGCAGCACAAATACTGCCAAACGTTCATTTTGTTCACTTTGTGTGCCTGTGTATGACTGTTAGTAAAACTTGAGGAATTTTTAACAGACTTCAAGTCTAGTTGTATTAATAGAAACATGCCTAGAGATGAGTTCTGATCCTGACTTTTAATAAATGTTAAAATGAAAGAAATAAAAGAGCTGTGGGGGTCCTGAGGAGGTGACGTCTGTAAAATCATGACTGGCACTGGGAAGGTGGATATAGACTGCTTGTACCCGGGGTTTTATTTTTTGTTTTAAGAGCTGAAGGGCATCATATGTAGGTGGTGGACAGTGTTTCCTCCCACAGTGTGCAGTACCTCAGTGGTGTGCTCCCTTCTCCTTCTGTGGTGCTACTGGCAGCTGCTTGGCTGCCTGTTAGGATGCTGAGCTGAGAGGCACTTTTGATGTGACTCTGGGTGGTGAGCAGCTTGTCTTCTGCTCTGAGCTTAGGAAGTCAGGGACTTAAACAATTTCCCCCTTGTTTTTCTCCCCCTTCTTCTTCTTTCACTATTTACTAGCCCTTAAAGCAGTGGGTGTTGCTTAGTATGCTCCATGGCTGCCCTGAGAGAGGTGAAGGTCCCTGACGGAGAAACTTTCACTGACGTCCTTGGAACCTCTGGTTAATTGCTGTCACCCAGGAAAGGATTGGAGAAGGGAAGAGGTATTGTCAATGGGGTATCTTTAGCTGCTCAGGAAGTCTGTGCTCAGGGAACTCACTTGTGTGGTCAGCCCAGCTCCTCATAGCCAACAGAAAGCTCCAGTTTGTTGCTGTCTGGCATTGCTTACAAGCAGGAATGTACCTTGGTGGGAAGCTGAGGGCTTCAGATGATATGAAACCAAAAGCTGCTCAGCAGTAGAAATGCCAAATATTTTAGGGGAAAGCTTAGTTGGTACTTGAATTTCCAGACTGGCAGTGGCTGTGTTTTAGTGTGTCCAGAGTTCTGTATCTTTGCAGCTAATGAAAAATAGATTATCTCCTCATTTTAGAATAATTAGTAGAGTTCTAGAAACCTTCTCCCATGGTTGTTCACAAAAGTACAAACTTCTTAGGTCAGGAGAACTGCAGAATCCAGAGAGAATAAATGACATTAACATTTTAGCAGTTGTGTGACCCTCATGCATGCATGTTTGCTATTATTTCTAGGAGCTCCCTGATGATAAGCATGATATAAAAAATTTAACCACAGAGAAAAAAAAAAAAAGTCTGAAGAACCGTTATGGGTTCATCCCAGAAAAGTAAGGAAATTCAGAATTCAGCTGATTCCATCAGTAGTGCTGGTTGTGCTGGTTTTGATTAGTGAAATCAGAATGTTGGATGATGCAATTTGCCACCAGCTCTGTATCACCCTGACCCTTTATGCTGGTGGGTTTTAAAATCCTGGAAATGTAGGCCAGGAAAGACCTTGAGAGATCTTCTCATCTGCAAGAATGTGGAATCAATCGTGTGTACTCCATCTCTAGCATGTGCTTGTCGAGGTGTTCACAAAATCTTCTAGAACAGTGCAGCTTGCCGTTTTCCTCCCCCCAGTATTTCTTAATCTGTGGCCAGAAACCCGACTCATGTTTAGAATCAAGGTGATTCATTTTTCTTGCTTGTTCTGTTAATTCCTGGGCCTTCAGTCTGGTTTTGAGCATGGTCAATTTTCCACATTAAAACACTGCGTCTCTGGTATGCAAGGAAGAGCCAAGTCCCAAAAGAAAAGAGGCAAGAATGCAGTAGCAGCCCGACTGAGCAAAAGTTGGAGATGTTGTCACTCACATCAGGCCAGAAATATTGTTTCTAGGCTGGGCTTCAGGCAGAGAATGAAAAAATGTGTGACCCATTCATTTAGATGCTAATCTTGGTACTCTGAAAGAGCTGGCAGGCTCCCTCCTGTTCTTCCCTTCAGCCTGCAGAGCTGGGAAGCGGGGAGCAGCAGGGATCAGCTCAGCTCTGTGCAAACCCCTCCTGGGAGGGGGGACACCAAGAAAGGCCAGATGATATCAGGTTTGGCTGCCATAAAATAAACCACTTTTCCTCTGTTTTCTTCCATCTTCCTCTTGCAGCTAAATGGAACAAGCATAGAAAACAACTATATGTTGTTGTGGTACTTCAGACCAAATTAGAAAATGTTACACGTTTTACCTTCTTAGTGGAAAAAAGGGAGCAATTGCTGGGGAGCCAAACAAATACTTCAGCATTGACAGTATAGTCAGCTGACCACTACATGCAAAAAAATGAACAAAAAAATGGACTGTATTGGCCAAAGCTGTGCTCATTCCCCTTTCTGAATTAGCTTCCCACAGAAATTCAAGTGGACCAAAAATTATTCATAGATGTTTCCAAGAATAATGAATAAAACCAAATTGTAAGCTGCTTGCAGGCATAGTCAGAAGGAGATCTAATTTTCCAGATTACTCAATGTGAATTATTAATTCTGCTTGACTAATGTTGAGCAGTCTCCTCTTTTTCCTCCTAAGAGGAAAGACAGTCTGCTTTATCAGTTCATTGCTGATACCCTCCTGTACTTTTCACGTCACATTATGTTTAACTTGTTCTGCCGTCCCGAATCAAACCTAGCACCAAGGGAGGGAGTTAGAAACGCTCTGGCTTGAACAGTTCTATGAGACATGAGCTATTTGATAACTTCACTGCTCCTGAGGGCTCTTCAGTCCACAAATGCACATGAACATGTCCCTTGTAGGGCAGTGGGATGTGTGAGCTTGCATGAAAAAAAAAACCCAACAAACAAATCACTTGTAGCTCACAATAAAACCAGCACAGCAAAAGATATCCCCTGCCCCATGTTCCTCAGCTATAATTGTTTGTTGCCTTTTTGCTGTGTTCACCTCTAGCAAACTGTGCCAGAGGCTCAGTGCTCTGCTGCCTGTGGGTTGCAGGGTTTGTGTGGGTAGGGCACAGGTGGCTGCTCTAGCTGATGGCATGAGAAGGGACTGGGGCTTAGCTTGTCTGGAAGCAAAGCCTGTTGCACTTTCAAGGTCAAATCATACATGTTGTATAATTCTGGAGTAATTTCAGTGATTTGCTAGAGTTGCTTGGGATTTACTCTGGATTTACACCAGGATGAATTTCATCTGATAGATAAAATGGAGCTCAGAGCATCTATGCCAAAATTGAACAAAATGTAAATACTTCAGTCCCTCAAGAATGCTCACCCCAAGTGATGAAGGAAAAAGCAAAGGATTTTTGCATTCTGGCAGGTAACTCTCAAGAGCTAGCAAGCTGAAGGAGGAGAGAAAAAAATAACTGCACAGTGAACCAAGCCATTTTGAGTACTTTAGAACTGACCCATTTAAATGTTTTTTTTAAAGGGTTGGAAAACTCAGATCTTGCTTTCCCTGCAATGCCAGGAGGCAGTAAGATGTGGTGGTCCCTGTGTGCTGTGGGAGCAGGCAGGACAAGTGGTGCTCAGACAGCTGGAAGGTGAGCTGCAGTGTGGGATGCTCCAGCTGCCAGGTCTCTGGAGCCTCACTTGAGTAACACTTCAGTAAGTGTTTTCTGATCCTCTCTGATCTAGTTTGTGGCAGCGATGAGAAACGCCACAAAAATGAATATTTTAACAATCAACCCTTGTCATACAGAAACATTCTCCTTTGTATGGAGCGACATATTCAAGCTGAAAACAGCCTTTCCCTACCTTTCCCCCAGTTCCTACATACTATGCTATGTAGCTGGGTGTCTGTGGCTTGAGCTGATTTCCAGCTAAAGAACTATGCTCAGAGTAAAGGGATAAATACAGGGAGGGTATATTTGTGCCACAGCTACAGGTGGCACAATGGGACTGTCCCTGGTCTCCAGGTCAGCACCAGCAACTGAGTTACCACAAGACTTTGTTGGGGTTCTTTTCAAAGTAAATAAAATAGCAGATGTTTTTATCTCAAAAAGCTTTTTACTCATTTTCCTGTGCTCTGTCCTGCTTTTTGTTTTCAGGCTACTTGATGTATAGGTTGCTATCACTTAATGACTTATAGCTCATAACTCCAAAGACATCCTTCAGGAATTGCATTCAAAATGTCTATAACTGCTTATTTTAGATAGGAACCATACATATTGAAGTATACATCATCCCTCTTCTGTAAAATACACAGTCCTGCCCACTGCACTGTATTTTAGTCACCATTTTTGGATATCCTTTATCAAAAGAGCCATTAATGAGACTTTCAGAGTCTCTTTCCAAGGGCACATAACATGCACTATGTCTTTAATTAGCACCTTCATTCCTCTCCCCCTTCCCCCTCTCCCAGGAAAAAGCCAAACCTCCTTCACTACCAAAATGGCCTGTCAAAACCTGACAACTGAAGTTCTGCCTTGTCAATATAAAATTGTCTGTACCACTATGAAAGCTGAATATTTGGGGCTGGTGCAAAATAACGCACCAGATGCATTGTCTGTTTTCCTACTTTATTCCATTTCTGCTTAATTTTTTCAGGGCTACTGAAGGGTTTCTGGACTCCCCTGAGTATTTGCTGTAGAAAACAGATCCTGTTTCTTTATGGGCTGTGTGGAGAATTGTTCTAAGAGAGTATTTGTGGATGCATATGACAATTGACATGTGTATCCATTTCTATATGTGCTTTCCTGTGTGTATTAGTATATTCTGAAGCGCTGAGAACTCTTCTGTCAAAGGGTACGTGAATTCAAGCATTGTTTTCCTTTCAGAAGTGGGATTTTACTGGGAATGCTGGCAGGCGCCTCACAACAGAAGGACGGGTGGGTGCAGCTACTGTATGTATCTGTTGTCACATTGGATTTTGTGCAATAAAAATAAAACCCTTGGTCAGAAGTGTCATAAAAGTTTGATTGACTTTCCTCTTTAATTGCTTATCATCTTTGAAGAGACTTCTTGGCATTTAGGAACCAGTGAATCTGTTTCCCATTTCTTCAGGCTTTATAAATACACCCTGTTTATATTAAAATGATAGACAAATATACATAAAGCTGGAAAACATGACCACAAACTCTCTTCTTCTCTCTATGCATTTAAAAAACAAAACCCTAAAGACACTTTTATTGTTGCTAAACTTTTGCCCTTGGCTGGTAGGGCCTTCTTTATGTTTTAACAGATCCAGACATTCTTTTCATGTGGTCCTTGGATGTTCTATATTTTATATCTTTTGTGGCTTTATAAAAAGGGAAGAATGAGCTTGCTGCACAAACATATCTGATGGTAATTTTTTTTGTTGGGTTTTTTTTGCAAGTCAGAAGTATTATGATGTTTCCATTTTAAAAAGAATCTTGTTTCTCCCTGCTCTGGGAAGTTGCGTTAGAGGGTTTCAGTAAGCCAATGGAAACTGAATAGATTTTGAAGTATTTTGGAGGAGGGTGCTGGGGACAGCCAGGCGAGTGCAGACACCTTCCTTTGCTTTTGCTGTCATCTCCCACCATTGGAGACGGGGCGTGTGCTGCCTGCAGCCTGGTGCAGGGAAAGCTGAGAGTCTCCTGGGGCCTTTGGCACTAGGATAATACCCAGAGACTATTGCCACAAAGATTTAGCTCCTTTCACGTGGGATCTTCCCCTGCTGTGGCAAGCTTCTTGCTGTAGGGCAGCATCATCCCCCAGAGGCACTTGAACCCAGCAGAAGTTAAATTCTGGGCTCTGTGGCAGGGGGAGACAGGGAAAGGGGCCTTGTCTGCGCTGTACCCCCAGCTCAATGAGCAGGTCAATGAGGTTCCCTTAGGTTCTTCAGAACAGTGGAGTGTAACCTGAAACGGGAAAGAAAATGGAAATGAGGGACCAGTGAGGTGCTCTGTGGGGTACATGGCTGTGGCAAGGCTCTGGTGGGGCCTTTCCCTGCTGAGGTGGATGGGTGGGCAAGGGAGAGGGGGGCATGAGCAAAAGGAGATGTCAGGAATTGGATGAAGGGCCACTGGCTTCACTGCACCTCTGGAGTGAGCAGAAGTCCCTGAAGCACAGAGGTGCTTGATTGTTGTGCAGGAAGATGGTCTCAAATGTAAGGATGCCCAAATGTGTCAGACCTATAGGGCAGTTTTGTAGCACAAAAGAAAATTTGGTTTAATAATACCAGTCTTCCAGTCAGAAGAACAGAGCTCTCAAATGATTCACTGACTAAATACAACACCCAGATATTTCTAGAGTAATAAAACCCAAGTTAGAGAGATACAGTGCAGCTCAGTCATAAAAATATGTGGTAGTTGTACAACAGCCAAATGAGAAAAAGTTTATCAGAAAACATTTTCAGATGTTTGCTGTCTTCTCGTGTAAAGCATAACTTCAGGACAGATGTGTCTTCACAGAGATGTGGCTGCTGTGAGCTTGGGCATGGGGCTGGAGAGGCTTGGGAAGAGAAGCAAACTCCCTGATTTTCTTTTTGAGGTGCAGCATGCTTGTGTTCCAGATTCCAGGGCCTGAGAAATTAATGAAATTTCTTTTTCATGAAATGCTTTTAAACACTGGGAGAAGGTGCCTCCTTTTACTGGATTTTAAAATTTAAGCTTATTTAAACAGACAGCATAGCTGACCACGTGCCCCAGGGGGCTAATTTTGATCTTTGTTATTTTCAGGGCTCCTGTGCATGTTTGTTAGCCTTGTGGTCTAAGCTGCAGCAGTTCTCATGGAGTATTAGCTTCACTCTCTACGTAGTTCCCTTTTCTTGCACAACTTTATCCATGCGTTTCTCCATGCAGCCGTGCTGCTCTCGTAGACACAAAGGAAGTTGTTCTCGGTCAGGATTTTCTGTTGTGAGTGACAAGCAGAGACATCTTTGTGACAAGCATCTTAGAACTTTGCAGGAAAATACATTTGGAGAACATGAATGCTTTTACTGTTAGTCTTCAGCAGTGAGATACTCAAGTTTTACTGGCTTGTGGGATTTAAAAGGTGTATTAGGAGAAGTCTTACATACCACTTCAGGGAGATAAAGGAGAGATGCACTAGACTAGGAGTAAATGTCCTCTTTGGGATATTTTTGCCCCAAATTATCCTTAAGTTTTAATGTAGGAAAAGGGTTTTTTGCTATGGGCTGACCCCAAGCCTTCTCTTTTCAAATATGTTTCCTCATTTGCTTGACCAAAACCACGTTATTCTACCGAAGTCTGCCTAGGTACCAGGGATTCTCTAGAGTAGGGATTTCATCCTGGAAAGGGCCTCTCATTGCTTTTATACAAGGTAGCCACGTGCCTTCTTTAACCACACAGCAGCACTCACTACCAAGGGCTGTACTTATGAGCAGCTGACTCCAGCTCTGGCTCCTGATGTTTAGAGGATAAGGGGCCTCAGGACATCCATGTGTGGCATTAAGGGGTCTGGTAGGCAGCACTTAGGAGAAAGTCACACAAGTCCCTGTGTTCATAGTATGCGTGAAACTAGGTGGGTCACCTAGAAGCGGAAGATAGATTTTGTGACTCTAGACTATTCTACATCAGTATTTTTTTTAACTGTGGGCAATATATAAAGGTACTCTAGAAGATTTAAGCTGCAAGAAATGTTGGAGTGTATTTCTCTTCAGCCAAGGGAATCCTGCACGGGGTAGGAGTATTGTAGAAGCAATCCACTCCTTCCACAGTTCCCTGTCCTAGTGAGAAGGGAAGCACAGAGTTCATTGATCTGGCTACCTTAACTAGTCTTTTGATTCCACATTTTCTCTGGAAGTTTGCTGTGTGCTGATGTGATATCCAAGGGTTTTGGTGGTTTTTGATGTTTTGTTGGGGATTTTTTTGTGACGTTTGCATAGGCTGTGGTGAGCCCTTTTTTATCCCACAGGGAACAAAAAGTCCAGCTTTGGACTTTTTGACCACGAGACTTGATTACTGTAATTTTATCTTCGCAGGGCATTCAGTGCAGGACCTCCCCAACTTTTCCTGTATGCTTGGGCTGTAAGTAACCAGTTGTTCACTAGTGGGGGCAGGAGTAGCGAGCATTTTTTAACTATACTCCATCTTTGTGGCCTTACTTGTATTTGCCTCTGGCATGCTTTCCATTAAATTTCTTTGCCGATCTCTTGTTCAAGCCTTATAAATTGGCAAATCCAATGATAAAAGAAAGTGTGAAAGAATTTAAATCATTTTGTCATAATGAAGACAGTAGGGGAAAAAAAATAGTGACAGAGTGGAAATATTTTAGGTAGATTCTGTCAGCTCTCAGCCCCATTACACTCTTACAGATAACAAAAATTATATACATCGTAAGTTGGCACTTGCAGGACAATACAGGGAATCTCTAGGGAATACTAACCAAGGGACACCAAGTAGTTTTTGTCAATGAATAAATATTATGAGAAGAAAGATCCAGTCAGTCAGTTTATTAGGTAAAGCAACATTAAAATAAACTTTCTTAGGGTTTTTTGGTAGCTCTGTTTGACTGTTATGTTTCTTTTCTCTGCTGACGCTATGAGAGCTCCTCTGTGGCCCAGACTCAAACTTGGTCTTCACTCTAGTCAGACTATAACTTGTTTTGATCAGATATTTGGGGGAAATATTTCCCCAGAAAGATTTCAAATATGCCTATCTTTGTAAAATGGCCTAGTCAAGAAGATATTATTTGATGTGTTCTTTAAATCCAAAGCACTGAATGGAGACGTTCAAAACCATTTAGCATTAGGGTAACACAGTGCTCATTGACATTCACAAGCACTGAGTCTGACTGGTAACAGATCATGTTTTATATCCTAGGAAATTTGCTGTTAAAATTAGACATAAATAGAGGTGGGGTATAATTAGTTATTTCTTCCAGATGGACTAGACTGTGCTACTCAGCCAGATGATCCCAAGCAGTGCAGTGTACAGCTGCCCTCCCCCTCCCAATCCAAGCTGCCCTCTCAGGGGAGCTTCCCTGGGTGCTGTCTCTATATGGCCCCGATCCTAGCACTGGGACCTTGCAAAGGTCTTCATAGTCCTCTGTCATCTGCACAATCCCACATGTACAATGATGAGATTTCAAGGAAATTTTTTAAACCTCGCTGTAAGTCTGCAGGAACACACAATGCCTTCCCTGCTACACTTTTACTCCCAGTAGAATTGGTTCCTGAGCTTTAAATGCTATCCATTAACTAAGTTTTATTTCCAGGGAATCACATGGCTCCAGAATAGCAGGTTTAAGAGAAACAGAGCATACAGTTAAACCATGGATGAAGTTGAGGGCATTTCCAGCTCTGTGTCTGGTCTCTCTCTGTTTGTGGAGATGTATTGGTGATCGGGCTGTGCTTAGATAAGGAGCGAGCAGAGGCCGTGCCCCACATGCCCTGGGGCAGCTCAAACTTGTAGGTATGGCACTGCAACACATCTAATATCTGCCTGATAGGAAGTTCAGATGAATTTGTCATGGGAAATATGTCTGGGTTTGAAACATTGAAGCTGTGCTTGCTGCCACAGATGCTGCTGTAACTCACATTCAGGTCTCTGTCTCAGCTCTTTCAATGCCTCTGATCTTTGTCTTTCTTCTCCGTAAAAGAGACAGGAAGTGTTCACAGGACCCTTGAACCTGGTTAATGAACATCAAATAGAATTAATTTTACCTCTGTCTTAAAATACCTGTATTTAGCACCTGGATCGCACTGGGAATGTTTTTATTTTTATAGTTATTTTAGAAAATAACTATAGAAAAAAAAATCCCATTGTGAATATAGTTATTAAATATGAAAATAAAAGCTCTACTCAGCAAACAAAGGTTCATCTATGCATTTCTTTAGTCCCAGTTTTTATTAGCAGTGCTAGAGGTATTTTAAAGTGTTTATTTAATCCAGCTATTCAGTAGTCTCTAGAGTCCAGGCTTCTGCTTTAGTGCTGAATCAATGCTTGGTCAAGCCTTAAACTTTATGGCTTTTGGCACAGTGTTGAAACAGAAGCTTTGATGCTTGAGACTGCTGCCTGCACAGAGCAAATATAAATTTTGATCAGTAACAGTAAGTGCTCACCATTTAAAATGCCAGTGGGCAGCCTCTAACCATCCCCCTGCCCGGAGCTGCTGGGCTGTGTGGTGGGCACAGCATGGCTAAAGGCTGCAGTGCCTTCCTGGGTGCTGCCCCAGCCCACATCCACTGTGTCGAAATAGCATTGTTGTCTGATGGCAGTTTGGGATGAAATTACTATTTCAAAATTCCTCCTGGGCAGTTATTTTTGATCTTGCAGAGGCTGAAGGTTTACAAACTTCTGTCCTCAGAGAAGCTGCGGGTCAAGGTCAGGTGTGAGGAACTTTGTGCTGTGACCTGAGAGCCAAACCTGTAACTTCTATTGTCATTCAAGTGTGCTTCAAGTCTGTAAGGCTTTGTCCTACAGTCTGGGCTGACTAGTGGTTTTACATGTACCCAGATCTCATTTGGATAATGTATATAGACAAGTCTCTGATACAGAGGAAAGCCAAAATTTATCCTTTGAGAGCTCCAGGGCTGAGACACATTTTTCACTTGGTGATCTTGTGCATTCTTCAAGGTAACATATAGTGGACCAAAGCTTAATTACAAAGACTCACTTCCATCTCCCTGGCATGGCTCTGTGGGATACAGCCTGTGTGTGTGCCAGCTGTTCTGCCCCTGCCCCGAGCCAGCACGGCTGCACAAAATAGGAGTGCCATGTGCCAAGCAGAAGCAGGTTGTGGGCACCCATCCTCTAGAGCACTCAGGAACTGTGTGATCTTCCCTCCCTGCAACCTCGGCTTCCCTGACTCCCAGGCTGTGGCAAACGAGGCAGCATGGCCCCCATGCAGTATCCTACAGGGGGAGGTCCTTCCTGCCTAGCATGTAGTGGTGGCTGTGATGTGAAAATTCCTATTTCAGCTTCCTTATACTGCCAATTCTTCCTTGTTTTTTTGGCCTGTATCTTCATCCCTTCCACTGGAGATGTGGTTGCAACCTGGACTGTAAGTCCTGCATTGCCAATGCTGGTTAACAGCATATGATGGAATAAGATTGTTTCAGTACTTTACTCATGACCCAAAGAATTCTGTTAATTTCTTCCCTTATGTATTTTTATGTGGATATGCAAAGTGTATGGTGCAATTTGATTCTGTAGAGATTTCACTGACATACAAGCACATTATATGTCTGTCATCTGTTTTATCCCTATCTGATAATTCTTACTAATTTTTGAGCATAATTTGGAGCATACAGGGGCCTGCCTGGGTTCCCGTACACCTCTCATTCAAGGCCTGCTTGTGCCCCACCTCCTGGTGTTTGTGTGTGCTGTGGCTTCTCACCATAGCAGAGTCTGTGCTGGGGAGCTGGCATTGCTTTCTCGGTAATGCCAAAATGCCAAGGGTCACACTAGTATTAGCCTGTGGCACTGCACAGAGGTTTCTGCAGAATCACAGTCCATGTCACTCTGCTTTGGCTAGACATTTCCATCAGAGGCCAAAAGGGCTGTTGAGTTGGAGGGCAGAGATGGCCCCTGCTAGCTAGCAAGGACTGAATACTGCTGTGCAGAGCAAATGCCTTCCTTTGTGGTGGTGTTTAATAGACAATTACTGAGAACTTTATTAGCCTGCTTTACAGACACTGTGAAGTCTCAAAATTGACCACATGGGGAGAGGACACAGTGCAATTTTGCTGGACTGGGACACCAGTTCCTTCAGCACGTCCCACAGAGCAGAACTGGGACAGGGAGCAAGGGTGCAACCAGGACAGAGGACTGTCAGAGGAGCTTATCCTAATGTTGCAAATTAAATTGCAGTCTTCTCCTGATATGTTTCCAAGACTGCATTTAAGAAAAAGAAAATAAAAAAGTAAAATACGTGTTATGGGAGCACTTAACAGCCCCAAGATTTCATGGCCTATCTGTAAGCCTTTAATGGGATGTTGAGGGAAAAGAGGGGCTCCTTCGCCCTCCTGCAACAAAGGGAACTCAGCAGCCTGTCGCCTTTCCTCAGCTGCACTGGCTCTCTGCACAGACACTGACAGATTTGGTGCTCTCCTCCCTCTGCTCCATCGTGTCAGTGCTGGCAGTGCTTAAGGGTGGGGACTCACCTGAGTGGCAGCACAGGCAAGCCCTGATCTTAGCAGGCACCATTTGGCACAACTGCAACACCAACAGGTCGTGGTACCTGGAAATGCTCCCTGTTATTTGTTTCACTAAGCTACCTCTGCTCCCCCTTGGAGTGGAAGAAGTCAGACAGCTGAGTAATCTGCTACAGCAGCATGTCATAGCTGGATCAAGAAAACTTGGACCCTGAAGCCCTTGGCTATCTTCAGGTGCTCCCACTTGCTGGCAGGTGGAGTGCCTTTCCTCTCTGGAGTGCTGGCTGCTGTGAGAGCAATTTCGGGTTTCCAACTTCCAGAGCATGGCTGCCTCAGCAAAAGGGGAGGATTTACACATCACACTCAGAGCAGCTGAGGTGGCTGAGCCATAGCGCCCCCATCCACATATTGGGAATCTGGCTAGGGATGAGTTCAGCTTTTGTGCTGGCAGGAGGCTGGGCAGGGGCACAGGTGAGCTCTCTGCCTCTCTCCTCCGCTCACCTCTGCAGGTGCCTGGAACCTGATGTGATCTCTCTGCCTCCTGCCGCAGGACGAGGGGCAGATCATAGCACCCAACACTTCCAAAGCCATGTCAGTCAGATTTTTAAACAAAGGAAAGTAATTGCCCTCTTGGTGACAACTTGCATCTGATCTGCTTTTGCTGGAGATAACCCTTCATTTTTATCATATCTAAATAGGAAACTTTAATAATATATGCAATTTGCCATAAGGCTTATGTGATAGTGGTGTAAACTGATACAAAATGAAGAATTTATAATGCTGGATTAGTCTTATGAAATAGTAGTGTACCTTCATAAAGAGTCCAAAGAGCAATTATTATATGTGTTTGACTGGCACCGTAAAGTCGTTAGTTCAATCATCATTGACCAATTACTGCTTTATTGTATTTTCTTTTTATTTTTACGGTCAGAGAATGGCATTTTTCCCACAATCAGTCCTTGAGCACAAAGACAATAACAATTAAAAGAAATATTTTAAATCTGGATTTTATCTGCACAGAGGGACCCATCCGTCACTATAAAGATCAGTTTTGTGTGCAGCTGTATTTCAATCCAATAGCCCCCAAATATTCTATTTTCTAGAATCAGAAGTTTTAACTTTAAACATTCTTCAAAAAATGAGTAGTTTGTGTTTCACAAACTTGCTTAAAATATTAGTGTTCCTTATGACCTTACACTTGTTCAAACACTGCATGTTTACAAAGAGGTGTGCGTGATAAGGTTGCATATGACACTGATTAGAGTCCAGATAAGAACGATTATTGTGGTCATTAGGGACAGACTTGGGCAGTATCCAATATTATCAGCCAAAAGAAATAGAGAAATGTAATACTGTGTGAAAATGCTTATTTATCCTGACAGAGTACTGACCCGCAAATAGGGGTTTGGTCTGTAATTAAGCCAAAGGTATTACTTACAGTAGCGCAGTAATTGTACCTGTCCTGAGCTGTGGCTGCCTGATCCAAAACTCAGGAGCAGACTGGCCTGTGGTTAGGGGTGAGGTGTCTTGGTGACAGGCTGCGGGATGACCTTGACTTCAGCACAGTTGCATCGAGGACTTGGTTTTGGATTGTGTTCAGAGCCAGGCGTACTGTGTGAAAACCAGCTTTTGACATCTAACTCAGCGTGTGTCCCCTTAATTGTGCCTGTGTGCTGTGTTGCCACCCGGGCGCCCTCTGATGCCTGGCTGAGGCTGCCTGGGTTCAGGGGGCAGCCATGGTCAGCCCCTTGCTGTGGCTTTCCCTTGGGTGGCCAGGTGACCCAGGAATCTCCAGGGACAACCTGGCCGTCAGCACATGACTGTAAGGTGCTTAGCTCAAGAAAGACTCAGTGCTGCTTCGTGTCCCTAAATGAAAATAAACCCAAGCCCAGCATTTCTCTGACTTTTCCTCCCCAGCACATCTCCTAGCACTGCCCAGAGGGGCAACTGCTCCTGCCCTGTGCTCATGCTCAGCCCTTCCCTTCTCCCAGGAGAGCTGCTTCCCTGCAGTGCCTGCCCATCCTTGGGTGGGAGCTGGCTCCCTTGGGCACGCTGCTCTCCCTTCACCCTGTGAGGAGGAGCAGCACACAGCACCACACAACCCTCAGGTAACAACACGTGGCCTCACATACTCAGCTCAGTCTCGGGCTGTCTGGTGGGAGCTGTCAGGTGTGTTCTGAGTGGCAGCAGGAAAAGCACCACCACTCTTTCAAAGCCCTTCCCAGTCCAGTGGGGAGTGGAGGAATGCGTGGTGGCTGCCTCATGGCTGCTGCAGGCTCCCACAGGCTCAGCATTAGCTGAGCTCTGAACAGCTTCCGGGAATGGATTTGTAAGGAGTGAGCCCATCCCCTTTTGCTGGTATGATGCAGGCAGTGGTGGCTCTCCTGGGTGAGATCCTGAGCAAGCTGCAGCTCCCAGACAGGGCTGTGACCAGGGCTCAGCATCAGCTCACTTCTTGGGAGACTCTGGTAAACCTACCTTGTCCACTCTTGTCTTCCTCTGGAATATATTTATATTTTGAGCTTGAGGTTAGCTTTTGAATCAGGAGAAGCTTTTTAAAGTACATTAAAAGCCCTCTCAGGGTGGGGAGAGGCAGGAAGAGGGAGCAAGTCACAGAAATGGAAAAAGGGCTGCTGAAAAATAATATGTTGTACAAAGAAAGTTTCTTCTTCTTCCTTATTTCAGTTTCACTGTGGAAGTAATTCTTTTTATCCTGCCTGATATACATCCAAAAATTTAATTTCATTCCCAATTGGACAAAGTATCTACAAGTCCCTGAGCACTACAGTTAACTATAATTAAATGGTGAGAAAATCAGATTAACTGAAGAGGTCAGCCAGATCTCCAGTCAAAATGGGTCTCCTGTTTAGAGGTGCACCAGGCAGGCTTACAACCAAATCCATAGGTGATTTACCCTGAGGTCATCAAGCAAATTCCTCAGTCCTCATGGTCCAGTTTTGAAATAATTTGGTTTACTTAAATGAGGAAGCAATGAGATAAACCCCCTAGTTAAAAAAGCCTGCAGAAAGCTGGTATTGTGTGTTCCCATCTGATTTCAGCTGAGTTTCTGTGCATAACCTCTGCACAGTCTCTGTCTACAGAGCCTGAAGTAACAAGGGCATTGGAGATGAAATGCTTATCATGGCTCATTCAGTGGGAGCCCCTGTCACAAGCACTGACAAGGCTTATGGTGGGTGAGGAATTTCTCTTTGGCTCCATTCCTGCTGCATCCAGCCTGGGAAGTTTGACAAGCTACACCCATCTCCTTCCCACTCCTGTCCCAGTGATTTTCTCCACGAGGGTAATTTTACTAAGTCAGACCCCTCCTTTCCCTCCCCCTCACTTTATTTTCTTAAGAGACTTAATCAAAGGTAATTTGAGTTCCCATTGCTCTATCAATGGTTTTATTTAAAAGGGGCTTATCTGATTTCCATCACCAATTATGGGCTCCCATTTCTTGTTTATATCCATCTCAAATCTGACCAGGTCCCTGTTTGATTTTGATAGGAAGTCAGGGCTTCATACAAAGCTAAGGAGACTCTGAAGCACATTTGTTCGGGTAAAATAATATCTTGAGAATTACTTCACTTGTACTGCATGAGGAGGGGGTGGAATAGGGTGGTCCCTGCCACTTCTGTTGAAAAATAAATTCTGAAGCCAAGATAGTAAATATATCCCTGAGCCAACACAGTGGGAGGGAAATCACAGTGCCCAGGAATATTGCTATTAAGGAGACTTGAGGTCAGAGGTTAATGTAACAGGAGTTGGTCTAGCCAGAAAGGTTAGGAAAGGTTGGCCTTGTAAGTACAGAGCTGTTTGATGACTTAACTATTTTGGGCAAGAAAAACATCTCTGTCCATGTTGTTGGGAGATAGCTGGCAAAATCTGAGGTCTATTAGGGAAGTGGCTGCTTAAAACTGATGTGGCAAATTCATGCACAAAATGAGCTATCCCTGGACCATTAATGCTTTTTCGGCTTTCACACAGCAACTTTTAACCTGCTTCAGTGTTTTGCTGTGCTTCGTTTTAAAAATTCATTTATTTGAGGTATATGAATCCCCAGGATGCCACCATAGCTCACTCAGAGCTTTGGTAGCACATATCAAAGTACGTGGTGTCATTTCCCAAACTAATTCATCTAGCACACTCCTGGAAGAGACTGAAACCTTGGAGCCATTCCCAGCAGTGGCAGAGGGTTAGCAGAGGATCATACATTCAGGAGACAGTTGCCACTACATGGAGAGCTTTCTCTTTGCTGTTTGGAGAAGCAGGTGGATATTTTTATTTGCTTGGAGGAGGGAGATGGTTTGATTTTATTTTTTTTTTTTTTTTTTTTAAATTTTGCATCGTATGAGGTCTATAAAACGCAAAAAGTAGTTGGGCTTTTCTAATATTTACCAGAGGGTAGCTTGGTGAAGTCAGTGTGAGCCTCCTTCTACTTTGGGTTAATTCCCCAGGCCACCCTGATGCCAGCTGGGATGCTAGAGTGGAGCACTCTGCATCCTGTCCCTACTTGCCAGGTCCTGGGCAACCCTGTGGTCTGGGCTGCCTGTCCCTCTTCTGGACACACAAACTGGGCCTGAACTCTGTAGTGACCACAGCAGCACAACTTTGGGATGGGCTGGAGCAAGGACAGGGTGATCTGATGCCTGCAACAAAAGGCAGGCAGGAATTCTACCTGAAGAAATGCATCTTTTCCTGGGAGACAATGACTAGCAGGGTGTTTATTCCTCTTTCCAAAGCTATGGATATTCCTCAAGTACACAAGAACCCCCACTGTGTGGGGGAGAGGGAGGCAGGGCACCTGAAACCTCAGCACTTTGTGCAGCAGTCAGTCAGAAAAGCCACCTACTGTTCTTCCCTGCTGTCTGCCAAAAGCAGGATCCCCCTGGGATAAATTGTGCCAGGGGCAGCATGTGAGCTGAGGGAAAGGACTGCAGTTTGGATGCCCCATAGACTCAGGGAGATAAATTAGTACTTGCTAAGTCGTTTTGCTGGGCCTTCTGTCCTTGAAGGGAATGATGGAAGAAAGTATAATGTGCTTTGGGAAAGGTGCATATTTGCTGTGTAATGAGAAGCTCAATTGCCTGCAGGAGGAGTCAGGAGCATGTGGAACTAGGAATTCTTCAGGAAACTTGCAGAAACATCCCAGCAGAGTATTCCAGCCGCATGCATTTGTGTCACCATGCAGAGCATCAGTGCCAGAGACCCTGCGCTGGGATTAACTGGAGATAAGAGCAATTATGAGGCATTTTGAAATGTCAGTTGCATGGAACCAGCACACACAAAGTATTCTTGGTCTGTCAGGCTGTATCTTAGTGGGTCTCTGCTGTGTCTTTTCGCTGGCTGAGCATTTCTTGCTCAAAGAAAAAAATTGGTCTGTTTTCAAATTGCAGTGATTTATTTTCTTGTGCAGAGAACCCTGAACTGAGTAAAAACTGGTGAAAAAGGAAGTGCATCCCAGCCAACTATGCAAGCTCATGCTGGTGTAAGCACTGAAATATTTCAGAGGCAAGTTCCTCTGAAAATGGGTGATATGCATGTTTTGACACTCCTGTTATTTATCTTTTGGGGGTAATGTCATGCCTCTTTCTCCAAGGACATCAGCTTGGGGGTATGTCTAATTGTTTTGACTGGTATAAAATGTGGAAGAGCTGCCCTGGAAAGCCAGTCTGCCCATGCCTTGATATGAAAGCTTGTAGAGCTCACAAAAGTTTAATATTAATCTCAATAACTGGTTGCAGACTTTTGATTCCCATTGGCACCTGTCTCTCATTATGACAGGAGAAGCTCCTTCACTGGAGCTTTCCAATCCTCTGGCATTGCTGATTGCTTCTCCACAGTGATACATACTTTCCTGATAGAGTGGCCACGTCAGGTAAGGCGAGGTTAGCGTTGTTCGACATTTTCCTCTCTCTTCCTATGAGCTGCACGTTGGCCTCGTTCCATTCTCCCTACTGTTGAAAATCTCAGCGTCCTTGATTTCCTTCGTGCGCTGCCCATGCTGGTTGTGCCTTGCCTTTCCTGCAGCGGCCGGTGTGCTTCAGCTTTGCAATAAAAGCTCTGCACAACACGCAGCAGGATCAGCAGACAGATATTGGCAGGGCAGCACATCAGTGCCAAGCCAATTAAGCCCTTAAACCTGATACACTGAGCCTGACTGCAACTGGCTGTCTGAGGTCCTCACCAAATATGCTCCAGAGGAGGGGGATATGAACAGAATGTGCAGAAGGGGGCCCTGCAGGAGGAGCTGGGAAGCTTTGACATCCATGCTTTTGAGTAATTACATTGGTTTGGACTGTAATGCAGAAAAGATTTTTTTAGTGCACGCATTAAGAAACTACTCAAATTCTTTATGATGTGAGATTAAATTATTTCATCCCAGATAAAACTTAAGACCAGCAAAAATCCTAATGCTTGATTGCTCTGGAGGTAATATTTCAAGACTTGAATCATTCTATTTTAAAATACCTCAAGTTTACAATGATAAATCTACGAAGCACTAAAAATCCTACTCAATCAACTCTGGTTCTTGGAATGGCATCTGCCTTTGAGCTATAAAAATAACAGATGATTTTTTGATAGCTTATCAGTTAACAGACTGCTTAGTTAGGATAGCACATTTTTATGCTAATCTTAGGGCTGTGATGAGGGAGAGAGAGAAAGAAAATCTTTAGTATTATTTTGTATCTACTTTAAGTTCAGCCTAGCTTTTGGAAAAGATCTGTCCTCTTCTAGGAATTGCCAGCCACACGGGGGTTTCAACACTTATCTGAATGGAGGTGGAATTGATTTAAACATGTTAAAATGGTAGTATATGTGGCTGTTTAATGGTGTCTCTTGTGCACCACAGAGCAGACACAGGCGGCAGGGAAAAAAGGTTCTGAGTGCTTGCTGGCATGGCTGCAGAAGCGAATCCATCAGCCCAGAACAGGCAGCATCCCTGTCTTACTGAGGTTACAAGTGCCTTTATCTCTGAGAGCTGATGAGGCAGAGGGCAGAAGCAGAGATTTTCCAAACTCATGATCCTGCTCCCTGCTCCCTTGGCCCTGCTCCTGTGTGTATCCTCTGAGAGAGGTGGGAGGAGACAGTCTGTGCTGGTGGGGCGCTTTTGGAAGGTAGCAGGATGGATGACAATTGGGGAAGCACCTGGGCTTTTCTGTCCAAATATCAGATGTGCATGCTGTGGTCTGGTTGGAGCATTGCAATGGAGAAAGAGTTCCTTACATTGATCTAATTGCTTGATTCCCTAAGACTGTGATTAGTTTAGCAAAAGAAAATATTGCAACAAATTTGAGGCTGATTTGGCATTTTGCTGGCATGAGTTAGAATTGATGGTGTCTCAGTGGCCAGGCAGTGATACAAATTGAATCCTCTTTTTGTTCACTCTGAAGAATTCTCATATTCTTTAAGCAGAAATGGTACTAATTTGGCTTGGTATCCAGTACCAGTTCCTTTGGGAAATGAAGTGACAACCTAAATGGACCTTGATTTGACCTACAGTTTCACTTTTGCAGTCTTATGTCCTTGATCTCTTATTTGAATATATACTTTTTCTAATTTCTCTGATATGAAAAGCTCAGAGTGCATGTTTTTAAAATAATGAATTGAATCCAGACCTGATTTTTCTTGAATTTAGGGTGGGTAGGGATAAGGTAATAGTAATTTTAATATAATGCTCCTTACTGAGATTGTTTCCTATACAATTCTATTTCTTTGGAATGGAGAAGAATATTTTAACTGAAAATTAGCATGAGCATTAAAAATATGTCTCATACATACATAAGTGAGCTTTCCTTATGTTTGTTCTCTATACTATACTGACCATGACTTCTTTCTCTTTTGTCTCATGAAGAATTATTTCAGATGTGTATAAAAGTGTCTCATGAAGCATGAGAGCTGCCCATGGAGGTAAAGCTTTTCCTTTTTCTCTGATAAACATGCCAACAGCAGTCAGTCTCCTTGATCTCTCTGACAGGGACAAGTAACAAGCTAAGACTGAATGAGGAGGCATGTGAAATCTTTGTCTGCATTTGTTTCAGCTGGGGATTTGTACTTTAGAGCTGGGGTAAATCAAAGTGGCACTCAGCTCTTGACTGGCCAGTAGCAACCATGTGTTCTCAGTCAAGTTGTCCTGACAGAACCAGAGAGGAATTTTGTCATCCATTTACCAGAAGTGGGTCCTTTTTCTTGAGATTTGATCCAAAGTCAAAATGTGAGGGATACCAGGAAATAACAACTGAAACCTGAAGATACAAAAGGCTATTAATTAAAATGTATAGATGACAAAATTAGGGATATTTTTCCCCTTTAGGGTCAAAGCCAAAGAAACATACTTGTTTCCCCAGTCTTGAGTGCATGCAGGAAGGAGAAAATAATGAGACTGCCTGCTGCCTTCCCTACAGTTTGGAGACTTCCTCAGGCTCACATTTTCCTTTTAGATATGCCACTTGGCTCCAAGCTTTGGAAGGAGAAAGGATGGTGTCTGTCTTGGTCTGCTGCAGATCTTTGTCCTCAGGAAATCATCCAAGGTGCATTTGTAGAGGAGCAAGCCAACCCTTTCCTCCATCTGAGTAGGCTGGAGTTTGTACACACAGTGTCTGAAATGCAGAACGACTGGAATCTGTGCTTTCATGGGGCTGCCTTTTTTAAACTTGCATATTTCTCTACAGGAAACTTTTGCTGAAGACTACCTTACCCAGAGATCATCTTTATCAGTGAAACAAAATTGTTAAGAAGAGTCAGTGTAATTAAAATCAACTAATAATGCTGTGCTCCCACAGACCTCCAAATTCTGGATAGGAGCATTAAAAGAAAATAGACTTTCTGTGACTCTTCTTGGTTTTTATACTCTTAGGTTAAGTCAAAAGCCTGAAGAAATGAGTCTTTCAGTCACCTCTGTCTTACCCAGACGTACTTACCAGCTAAAAATACCATAAAGGAGAGGAGTGAGAAAGTTAAATTCCTTTGTCCTTGTACAAACCAACATTCTGGTGAATTTGGAGCTCATGGTTGGACAAGGCAGGTAAAAGGTTTCCTTCAGTAGTCCCATCCCCATGCTGACTAACTTGCTAGTGGATTTCCATGCAGACTAATCCAGTATCTTGGGTCTTAATGCAGCACTACAATGGCAGATATACTTTTCTCTATGTCCCCATCCTCCCTGCTTCCAGAGCAAGGTGCTCCATTACTTACACACATAGAAATTCACATAGCCTCTCTACCAACAAGAGGACTTCAAGAAGGGTAAATTTTTTTAACAGCTAGCTCTTTAAAAGTTTTTGCTGAATGGTGTGTGAAAAAGTGTAACAGAAAAATTTTTTTTGCAACTTCAGACTCTGACAGTGCTCAAGTGGATAGAAGCTGTAGACAAAGGAAAGTGTTAGTTTTTATTTGTGAAAGGATGGTAGTCAGGTTTCAAAATGCCTGCAATAAAATGAGTCTGCGTAACAGAGACAAGTGCTCATTAAAATGAATTTACTACAAGAGTGTACAGAACTTTATAGAGATTTAAAGAAATCTAATGCTGAAAATTTATGATAGCAAATAATGAGACTTTGATTAGGCCGATGGGAATGAAAGTTGTTGGAGAGCTTGGATTAAGATTAAATGGAAACTAGTGGTAGATGCTAGAGGCAATTGAGCTAACTATCATGATTCAGGGCTTGTGGTGACTTAAACATGTAGCTTGTTGGTTGATTGAAGTAGGTAAGCAAAACACATGCTAGTTTAACTTGCCTTCAGAAGGTTTCCAGGCATGACTACAGCTAAACATTTTACAATTGCTGTGTGGCATTCTGATTTATAATTTCCTTCTTGCTAATGTTTCTTTAGCTTATTTTCCCCCTCTGGGCTGTGTGATATCATGCAAAAGAGGCTGTGTGGGTTTGGGTTTTGCGCATGTGTGAGTGAGAGGGGAGAGAGAAGTGTGACTGATTTGGGTCCTGTTTCTGCCACGCACTAGGCTCCAATGCTCCGATGCTTACACACAGTCCTGCTGCAGGCGTGGGCTGAGGCACTGCCTGGGGTTGTGATCTCCACAGAGCTCAGCTTTTCTAGCCAGGTCCTTTAATTGGGAGCAAATTCTCTGTGTAGATGACAGTGGTGTGGGAATTAGATCAGTTTAAAGGAGGCTACAGATGAGTGCCGACAAGGAGAAGGAAACTCTTCTCCTCATTCTGTACTGGGTGCGTAAGAAATATCTTGGGAAAGAGAGCAGTCCCACCCCTGTCACCCATCCTGGGATTGTCCAAGCTCCCTCAGCCAAACTGTTTTGATTGTGTTCTCAAGACTGAACAGAAAATCTAGTTTGGATGCCTAACTCCCTTGCCTTCTCCTTGTTCAGGACACACCTCTCAGGCAGAGACAACCTTCCCATTTATGCAAAGAAAATGTGAATACTTGGGCCACTGCCCAAAGAAGGGTGTTCATTTTGGAATGCATTAATTTTAGTTTTTTATCTATTAAAACCTTTCCATCTTCAGTGGCTTAAATCTTAATTACGTGAGGCAGATTAATGTTAGATGTGCGAGACTTAAATTATTGGAGCAGCATCCTTAGTCTTGCTTGCCTGGAAAGGAATCCGTGCTCAGTGGTATGGGGCACATAGAGTGGATGATGTTTCCCATGCTGCAAGTAGCCTCTTAATACATATAATATTTAGTTTCATCTCAAATACATATCAGAGATGATGGCAAAGTTATTACTGGATGGTCATTCTCCCCTCTCTTGTTCCAATGACTATTGAAGTATTTTATAGAAAGCAGAACAAGTCCAAAAGGACTGAGCGCCAGCATTTTGTCTGGAATACCTGTGTTTTCCTGGTTAAGAAATGTTCCCTTGGATGTTCTTCACCTTGGCATAGGTAGATGGCCTTCCTTTAGACATGGCTCATTTTCACAGCTATCCATGAATTCCTAGAAAAATGAAGAATTAAATGTTTTGGGGTTTGGGGTTTTTTATTTTCTGCACAGTAAATGAAGCTAAAGGAAAGTACTTCCACATCAATGTGAATGTTTTTCGCTTTTTTTTTTTCGATGTTGTAAGTCAAGCCACAGAGCTGATAAATGTGTTATTTATGTGGTGCTATTCAAAGCCTTGTGATCTGGGGCCAGGCCGTGGCCATGGTATTTAGCCTGGATGTCAAGGTGTGGATCACACTGAGGTGATTGCCAACTGCTCTGCACTGAGGCATTTTGAGAGCAACGATATTTCGCTCTGCAGAAAGGCAAGAAAACAAGCCATTCCCCTCTTCCCCTGCTGCAACGGTTTTTATTTTACACCACCAAGAGATGACATAAAATTTGATGAATTTCATCCTTTTTTTTTTTTTTTTATACCCACTTGAACTACTATATAAATATTAATAGCTAAACACATTGCAAACAGGTGGGACCCGTTCTGCCTCTGGAGAGCTGCCACCACTAAGTGATATCTCAGATGGGGTGACAGAACTTTCCCATGTGGGCGCTGTCTCTCCCTGCCAGCCCCTCGGACACGCCTGGAGCTGAGAGCTCTTTGTTTTTTTTGGGCTTTCTTCTTTTTATGGTATCGCTATAACAGTTTTTCTTGGTCTTTTAACAGCTCATTCAGAAGGAGAAGGACAGGGAATTAAAAGGCATTTTTTTCATTATCTGTTCTAGTTAGTGGGGTGTATCAAAGGGGGTTTGTTCCTGATGACAACAGACCCCCTGTTGTGTGCTTGTGTCTGGGGGCAGCAGCTCTAAAACAGTAATAAAGAAGTATTTATCTGTGAAATGTTCGGTAAATTTGGCGTCCTACCGCCTCGATTGTTTCTCTAACCTGCTTTGCTGGTACTGTTCTGGGAGTGGCTGTGAGGATCTACCCTGTGTGTGCTACTGGGCAAGCAATGGCCATATCTGTGATTTGTCCCTGCAGCTGGGCTCTTTTGGGCTGGATTTTGGGCAGCAAAGGGAGCAGCGTGGTTACAAGAAGCGGCAGGTCCGAAAGGAAGACTGAGAGGTGGTTGGGGACAGCGTGCACGGGGGGATGCCTGAATTACCCAATTACTCTTACTTATTCTATGATTATTTTCTCCACCCTGTCCTGATTCATCCCTTCTCCACTATAAAATCTTAAAAGAGAAGTAATGCTTAGAGTTCATTTGTCACGGACTGTGTTGGGGGTCAGTTGGCTGCAGCACCATCTCCAGCCTGATGGAGCTGTTGGAGCAATTGCTGCTGCTGCCTTCCCAGGGCATGTGGAGCTTCCTTGTTTTCCCTGAAGAAGTGGTGGCCTTTTTCCTGAGCAAAATCATGGGTGGAGTTCAAAGGGGTCATCTGGGTTTTGGTTTTTCTGCTCAAAATTAAGTTTCCACAGAAGCTGTCAGCACATTTTGTCTTTCAAACAATTACAAATCCAAAAATCTTGGTTTTTTGGGGTTTTTTTTTAAATCTAATTTTTCTCTAAAATATTTTTGATGAAAAATATATTATGCTGTTCATACCATTTACTTACTTCTTTCCTGTTAGAACTAGAGAGATGTAATGTAGCCCCGCCAAATTTGTGAGTCTGTGAATCTGTGACTTGTAGGCTATATTGTGCTCAGAATTGTTTTAAGTGACATATTTCAATAATTTTTAATTTATCTTTTTGCAATAATTCAGAACAGAAGAGAAGGTTGTTTCAGTTGATGGTGTTTTGTTTGGGTTTTTTCTTCCTCTGAAAAGCCTGCACAAAAATTAAAGATTCAAATTTTCCCCAGGGGCAAGAACAGAAATATTAGTGATGTGCCACTTGCTTGGTGGCACTGTGGATGGAACAGTACAGGCATGAATCAGGGACTGCTGGCAGAGTCACTTTCCAATATGTGCAAATAAAAATGCAGACCACATATTACATCTGGGGTCTGAAGATTTACCAGGCTGCCATAAGGCCATAAGTTTGATTGTTTGCACTTTTTGGGTTTTTTGAATGATCTAAACAGGCTGTATGAAATGCTGCCTCCATTTTTTTATTAATACATCTTTAAAACTGATTCTAGCTGGGGAGACTCCAGCATTCCTATTTAATGTTCTGATTAATGAGCATAAACAATGCTTTTAAGATTTTTTTTTTACCTGTGTATAATCAAGCCATCTAGCCACCAGTAACTGCAAATGTCACAGATTTCAATGGTCTCTTTGGGACTTTTAATCTGTTTGCTTTTATAAAGGAGGTGATTTTATTTTTACATTAAGGAAGCATTAACATCATTAAATGGGCTCCCACTTTATGATAACTGCAAATGTCACATTGATCCAGAAAGATAAGAAAATGTGCTCGTCTTTGGAACAATATCCAAGGCAAGAGCAGGCAACCCACACTATTTGCATTAAAAAACAAATTGTATAAATGCAGAAGATTGATGTGCCATCTGTTCATGTCCTTCACTTTTCTGGCTCTTCTATGTTGAGATATTTTTATGGAATAGTTACGTTTATTATTTTGAAAATGACTCACAGGTTAAAAAAGTTTACGATGGGCAATATAAGTTGAAGATATTCATTTACAGTATCTCAGATATAAAAACTGGCATTAAAATTAACTTCCATGCCCACAAACAAACTACAGTATTCTGCAATCTGTATTATCTAGATCCTAGGATCAGAGAGAAAGACTTTACTAGCAGCTCTAGCAG
Source organism: Promerops cafer (assembly GCA_013398275.1). Lineage (NCBI taxonomy): Eukaryota > Metazoa > Chordata > Aves > Passeriformes > Nectariniidae > Promerops > Promerops cafer. Next base: position 74,529 of record VZSE01005944.1, read on the forward strand.
TTTATGATGTGAATCCAAAATATTTAATTTGTCCATTGTACTTCTCAAGTAATGCAAAGGCCTCCAGAAAGGCATAGTGTCTAGAAAAAGCTACTGACTGGGCTTTGTAACAAGAAGGTAAATATGTGGTGCAACTTGTTTAAGGTCAGGCTGTGTGTTCCCATGAAACCCTGGCGTTAGCTGAGGGGGATGCAGTGAGCAGAGTGCTGAACTGTCAGAATGTTTGTCAGAATGAGAAGCCCAAATCCCAGGCAACAACTACTACAAGCTCCAGAAAGTTACCACGAGAAAAACCTGTCTTCCTCACCACGATCCCTCACTGTCATTTTCGTGCCCCTCCTGCTTGCCACACCAAGCCAACTGTTGCCTGGAGTAGTGCCCATTGCAGCAGTCCTCTGCAGGCCCAGTTTTTTGTTTTGTACCAGGCTCTGTTTGAAAGTTATCCTTGTCCCTGAGTCCTCTGGAACTGAGGACACAATGGTGGAAGGGCAGGGGAAGGCAGAAGCATTGCTCTGATGCCCAGAGGCTGGGAGCTAGCATATGTGGCACAGCACATGGGATGAAGGAGACGGAAGATTCCAAGGATGAGTGACAGTTGGGAAGGAGGGAAGGAGATAACCTGGCTGCAGGGGCTGTTTAAAGCATCAGCTCTCCATATCTCCTGAGTATAGGGCGCATACAAGCCCTCAGAAAAGCAGGCAGGAAAGGGGGGCTGATACTCGTCATGCAGGGTCAGAGAAACCACCAACCCCATGAGGCCCTTCAAATGTAAACCACAACACCCAGAACATTCACATTTGGAGATACACTGGATGTGGCTGGATTTAATCTCCTCTCTCCTAGTGTTCTTCCTGCTAAAAGTGGAGTTGCTCAGAGCCTTCATGAATGAGGAAGTCTCACGAGTCAACAAATTTGTCTGATCCCTCTCTGAATCCATTTAACTTTCAAGTTCCGCAGTGAGCAGTTCCTAGGTTAGCTATGGTTTGTGTGCAAACATTGTTCCTGCTTTGCCTGCTTGGAGCCTGCTACTCAGTTGGCTTGTGTGGTACTTTTCCCATCTTCAGTTCTTGGTTTGGAAGAAACACCGAGCCATCGGTTTCCTTGAATGATTTGATCTTCTCCATAGGTTTATTAGTTTTTGATAATCTGTTAGTCATTATTGGGAGCAGACCTCGTATCAGAAAAATATGCTATGAGTTAAAGTTACATGTTTTAAACCCAAGTGAAAATACTGTGTTTGCATTGGTGGTGTGCTTGATAGCTCCAGCTGAAATGAGGATACTGTCCTACAGCCTGTGTTTGGCGGAACATGGAGTTCCATTCTTTTCTGAGAGTCATGGGGGAATGAAATTAGGAAGAGCAAATCCATTTTTGATTGGCATAAATCAGTAGTACACATGCCTGCATCTTCTCTACTGAACTTGTTTTCCTATTGGCCAATTGAAATACTTGAAAATCATTTCAGTACAATTTCAAGGCATACTAAAAGTATCTCAGCCCAGAGGTGTGCTGGCAAAAGCTAGCAAAGCAGGAAGCGGGTGCATGGGCAAAAGAAGTGATTAAATGTGACCAGAAATAAAGTGAAGAGCTAATGACTCATACTCAGCATGGTTTTATAACCTGTATGCAGAGCCTGACTCATCATGCCACCTAATCATACTCATGGGACAGGACTTGGCAAATACAAAGTTCTTCCCATCTTTTCAAGGTGTCTGCTCTACCCTTTAAACCAAACAGGTTTGCCAGTGCCTCAGGAAATGCTGCATTTTTACATAGCAGTCAAGTCTATCACCTGCCGCTCCACCTGGGATTTCGGCAGTAATATCATGGTGGTTTGAGGTTGCCTGCTGGTGTTTAACAGTGTAACTTCTCTCATGTCACCGTACATGGCACCATGACCAGAGTCACAGGGTGGCCAGAGGTGAGTCACATCTAAATGAGTTCTGGATATGTATTATGGTTTCATAATAGATCTTAAAGTCCTTACGGCTGAGTCTGATACTTCAATCTGCCTCACAAAAATCAGCTACAGAAATTGAACATGAGACAGAAAAAACTACACTACTTCAAACAAGGAGGATTTAATTTTGCTGTTGGAATACCTTTTACCTTCTTCAAACCTTTTCTAGGGATGCTTGTTTAAAAACTTGAGTTTTTAAATTGTGTATTGAACAAGAGAATATGCAGCACACCTGGCACCTAGAAATGACATTTTCTTTTTAAGTAGATAAGCCGTGTCCTTAAAATTATACATTTTGTCTTTTTTTAAAGAAGCTCGCCTTTAAATTGGAGAAGACAGAAGTCCATCTTTCTCTTTGGGGAATCTGATGTTTCTGCTCTCAGGTCGACTGTCAGGGTCATAAAATTATTTCTCAGTGAACAATCTTTTCAAATAACTTGTGTGCTGAGTAAGTTCACCTCAAAAAAGACCCAGTGCTTACGTTTCGCTTTAGGGAGGAGGCCAGCTTTGATGGAGTCTACATGTCTAAGACTTTTCAAACAATCTTTATCACACTGCTCCAGCTAACTATATGCACAAAGCGAATCCTACCCTGCCCCCAGATCAGTATGCTGTATAGCTAAAAAGAAAATAACTTTTAAAAAGCTCCAGATGTTTGAGTTGATGAAAAGAAATAGAACAGCTCAGCACTGTAATACCAATCTTCACTCATCATCTTCTGTGCTCCCTCTCTCTGGGCTTGTTTCTGTCTTTCACTCAAGACTTACACTGTAAACAGAACGAAGCAAGGACAAGCTGCCGTGGTATTTCCTGGTGCAGACACCAGCAAACTGACCTGGGTCTTGACTTGCAGCCGAAGCTCCTAGAGCTGCTACTGCAGTTTAAACAAGGGTTATTAATTCCAGGTGCTCCAAAAGTAGTTCTGGAACGTCATGATAAAATGGGAAGTGTCCTATTAAGGAAAAGTTTACTGCTTTTGCCCACCTTCAATTACTTTCCTGTTTTGATGGAATGGATTACCTGATTTTCATTTGAGCCTTCCATAAACCCAGGAGTCACCAGTGCCAGCACAACCAAAAGGCATGTATTTTTTAAGGGAAGAAAGCAGTGACTCAGGTTCTGTGCAAGCTCACCCTGGTTTGAGTTGGGTGCTGTGAATGTAGCAGAGTAGAACTGCCCAAAGCCAACACCATTCAGGCTGCAACTGCCATGAGTAGCTGCAGGAGAAACCTCCTACCTTCTGATGTGCTCAAGGCGTTTGGAGACCTGCCCGCTCTTTGGTTACAGTGGCATTAGAACACCTGACTCTCTTTAAATTGTTTTGCAGATCCTGAATGACAAAAAACACAATAGGAAATTACAGAAAATTGACAGAAGCCCAGATAAACAACTGAACCTACTGACCATTTTGTAGGCTGTCCCCTGCATCTTTGTAAAACACTGTGGTTGACTGTGCATCTTGCCAGGTGTCAGGTAGAAAGCCCATGATGAATTGCAGGTAGCTTTTTCCAAAGACTGCTAGTGTAATTTTCACACTTCTTTAGGAGTTTGGGGAGAAAGAAATATCTACTTCTGCGTTTGTGGCAGTAGGAGAACAACCTGTTGTTTGGTAATTTGGGAACCTGGTTTCATGCGAGGCTGCGATCCCAGGTTAGTTGGGTCAGCTTTCCCTTTTCTTCACCTTGGCTTCAGTGCCTGGAGAAAGGCTGTGTGCTTAGACTGACCAGAGCTGGGAAATGCTTAATATCCCTCTGCCTGTTGTTGTTATTACAGCTTGTATCTCAGTTGCGTATGCTTTGTTTCCTTTCCAAAACCTGCTTGAAAGCTATCCTTAGTATATCCCTGGCAGCAGCACCATGGCTGCATGGAATTGCATCCAAGGATGTGTTGGTTTCTACGCAAATGCTCCTCTTTTCTGTCATGGATGTGACGGCAGAGCTCAGGACTAGGGAGGGAAGACCCAGGCATCGCTGCTTTATACGGGTAAAAAGATGCAGACAGAGGGAGAGAGATTTATATCTCTGTGAGAATGGCTTGAGTTGCCACTCAGCAGCTTGGGTGGATGACCTTCACACCAGGGAAGAGTCTGGTCTACAGTGACTGCATTTTACTCCTGTTCATAGAAAAACCACATAATTTTTTAACTGCATTTTGTCACAAAAATAGGTTACAAAAAGAAAGAGGCCACTAAACTAGCTGCCTCAAAGAGGGGGAAAGGGGAGAAATTCAGCACTGGTTTATGTATTTGTCTGTGGGAAACCTCTAGAGCTTTGCTTTTTGAGATGGCCAGGGTGTGGTGGCACAGTTTTTTGTGTAATGGAAACCATTATTTATGTGACACTTAGACCACAATGCTCATTTCACTCATTAACTCAGCAACGTTAAGACTGCTCTCCAGACAATGGGCGTTAGACATTCAGCGTATTGTTATTTCCATGCCTGTGCCATTTATGTAGGGGAAGATGTTTGCATATTACATTTGTCACAGACAACTATGGGGTATCAGATGTAGTGGTATTATTTTAAAACAGAACTGTAAAATGCAACTAAATATGCTCAGCTACAGATAGCTTTGGATTTTCTAAACTGAAAATTCCCATAATCTTACAAGAATGTGGTGCAATGTGAATGTTAATGGCTCAGGGGACTGGTGAGGGGAAACAAGGTTTCTTAACTCTTGATAAATAACAGAAATCAAACCCAGCTTGATCATGTCTGAAAGTCACCATTATTCTCAGATTTACTTGTGGTTTGACTAGATGAATATATGATCCAGTTTATCAAATAAAAAGGTGACTCATTCTGATTTTTAAAAAAAGAAATCCAAGTTAAAACTGAAAAAACAAACATTTTTTAGGTGCTAATACAAAATGAAGGCTTCCTCATCCCTCTTCTTGGAATGAATGCTCCTAAATGAATCCTTCCCAGTGGATGCCTTTTTTCCCTCCAGAATGAAGTGGCAGTGCTGGAAGTCAAGTCTGCACTCATTTGCACCTTGGGTGCATTCCCAAAAGGTCTACTGCACCTTTGGCTGGAGAAAGGAGAATTGTTAACCTGTACAGGGAACACTGTTAACCTGGGAATAGCTCAGCAGGAGGGACGGGAAGTGGTGGGTGAGCATCCCAGGTTGCCTTACAGCATCACAGCAGAACCCAAGCTGGTTCAGCCCCAGGGCCATATTGTGCTTCAAGGGAGTAGATTTTGAGAAATTACATGTTTTAATGAAGAGGATGGTGAATGTTAAAAAAAGTCTGAGGAGGAGCAGTGGAAGGGTATGTAAAAATCCTCAAGTCTGGAAATACGGCAGGTAATGCTAAAAGACAGTACGGTTGAGGTAAAATATACAGCAATTTTGTTCTGCTATGTAAAATAAGCTTTTGATTTATGGAGTGTCAAAAATGTAGATTTCTACGCCTTTCACGATGAATTTTTTTGGCAAATTTTTGGATGAAAATTATTATGGGAAAAATGTTCAGAATATAATTATGGCTTTGCTGAAGAATTGAGGGCTCTTTAAAGATGTTTTCTGCTTGTATCTGCCATTGCTGCTGTCAGAATGCCTTGCTGAACTACTGGGTGGCCCCAGCTGTTCTGTATATTTTACCCCCACCCCCTCTCCTGGGAGTAAAAGCACAATTTGGCCCAAGACTTGCTAGAAATGAATTGATTCCACTGCAGACTCCATGCAGTACATGCTGAGATAATTAAATAAGGACTGTAAACTGTTGTAATAAAATATCATGATTTGAAGTAGGGATAATCATCTTCATTTTGTGGTGGGACAGCACCTATGGGGTCCTAGCCCATAATACCAATTAAAATGGTAATACAGAACATCCTTTATGCATCTTTGCTTCTTTTGGGAGGCAAAGTCCAGCTGAAAGCATTTTGAATGCTACTTATTTGAATGAAAGTATTTTTATTTCTAACTTCTGCAATTAGAACAGTGAAATTTGAGTTGGAACATTAATTTATCAAAGGAAAGCTTAGCCTACAATTTAGTCTCAATGTATTTGGTTTAAAGAGTTGAACAACAAGACTTTGCGGGCATCCACTGGTTAATAACCTCACAGTGAACTGTTTGTAGTGCATCTATATTTTTAGTACTTGGCACCTCTCCTGTAAATGTACTATGGACCCCCTCAAGGACATGCTGTTGCCTCCTCTGCTTTGAACACTAACGGAGCCGGAGCCTCACCCTGTTTACGAAACTGATGCCAGCCTCAACTGATGGCTCCATTCCAGTCATTCCCTTGAGGGATCTGTGTTCAGTGTCAGTGTATCTCTGGACACCAGACGAATCCTTTCTCTTCAAATCAGACCTGTCTTACTGTTTGAGTATTGCATACTCTTCATTATTAACAACATTCCATTTAAATTAATCATTTCTCCTTTGTCAGAAATTTGTCAGTAGTTTCCACAGAGGCCAGGGATAAATTAATATGAGCCATGAATGCATTAAGATTTGCACGCTTAGCTCTTTCTGGGGGCTACTGTGAAAGTCAATCCCAGTCTGAGCAGGAACACATCAGTATTGCCTCTGTGAGGTATGGGTGTGGGCAAGTGAGTCTACGTGCAGTGACTGGAAAGATCTTATGTCCAGCAAGCCACTTATTCTTATCTTGCTGTAGTAACTAACAATTAAAGATATTAATTAACACTTCCCTCGGCACTACATAAGGTCTGCATTATGGTGTGCATCTACAGCATGGGCTTCTGAAGGAGAAGACATTAGTGCCAGGATGCTCCCTGGTGACCTGCAGGGCGGGGACTTAGTCTTCATTCTTTGTCAGCCAGTGGGCTTTTTTTCTGTACACAGCCACTACAGATGCAGGTCAGATCCTGATCTGGTAAAAATCTGTGTGCTGTGACTCCAGTAGCCCCATTCCAGGCTGCACAGGCCGGAGAGCTGGGCCTGAGCACTCTCTGGCCACTCCGAGCGAACGCTGCTGGCTCTCTTCAGCACTGTGTTCTCCTCCTGCCATTAGTGGTTCTATAATTAAGCTTCTGCCATCGTTCGCTGCCCTTTTCTACACATACACCCTCCTACATCTTTTGGAGGAATGTTCCCTTAGCAAAACAGTTTGCATGTCAATTGCTGATACAACATTGTGTTCTCGATGCCATGAGGTTATATTAGCACTTATATTTGTGTTCACAAGGGTTGCTTGCATACATAAAGCTTGTGAGTGTTTCAGGGCCATAGCATGCAGTGTTACTGGGCAATAATCTTATGATGTAACCATAAACCTCGATTGTCTGTTTAATATCTCAGATGTTTTAATTTGCATTTTGTTAAAACTTGGCAAAAGGTTATCAGCTCAGATCCAAAATTCTCACAAAAATTGTTCTAATATGTAAAGTAAGTTTTGATTTATGGAGTGACAAAAATGTAAATTTCTAAGCATTTCAGTTTATTTTTTTGCCAAACTTTAGACTAAAATGACTTTTTTTTTTTTTTAAAGTGAAATGATTCTGGATGTAGTTTTTTTCATGATTGTGGAGTAAAAGCAGTTGAAGATGTTAATTTAACTGCATTTACAAATAGCTCTGGTAAAGCGCATTGCTTCCCAGGAAATGAATAAGATGTCTGTACTGAGCTTATTAAGAATTAGATGTATAGACAGAATATGATATTATTTTTTGCAGGGAACCTGACTATAAAATAAACCAAAATAAATATATAAGTACATTTAATATTACCAAAATATATATTGCTCTTGATCTCCTCCTGAATGCTGTTTACTCCTTCCAGAGCTGTTCTGCATTATAAAATATGACATATAATTGTTGGGTAAAGAGCACTTTGTAAAAAATTGTTGCAAAAGAGCATGCTACAAATATGTAATATTTCAAAGGAGACTTGTTTTGCAATAGGAATGCCTTTGACCATTGAGGAAAATACTCATTTCATGCTGTATTTACTGCTGGAATATCATTGAAAGTGCGGCAGACTTCCAGTGTATATACATAGATAAATTTTGTAGAAGATATGTCTAACAGCAGATTGCCTTTGATGGTATAAAATTTGAAGAGTAGGATAGTCTCAGATTTGTAGTAGTAGTTTGGAGAAGGAAAGAGTATCAACAGCTCACATAAAAAATCCTCAATTTAAATTCAGTTATCATATTTTCCTTTAAGATACACAGAAACACGATATATTTTTCAGAAATCCCTACTTTGTTGTTGTTTTATACATAAAACAGGCAATGGGGTCTCTTGTGTTTAATCATTTTAATTAAAAGTGTGAATTTTGCCAGTTGCATCAGCTGGTCTCTCATTTTCTACGGAAGGATTTCTGCTGAGAAATTGGTTTGAAATCTGGTTACCTTTTAATATTTGAAATCCCAGAAAAGTGTTTGGATTCAAAGAGAAAAATATAACCTATTAGCCTTGCTTTATATATTGGAATGTTATTATTTAAATTTGATATTTTCCAACAAGTCTTCTAAAATACTTGTGGGGTGGGGTGCAAGGAATTCAGTGTACTTGTAGGCACAACTTCTCTAGATAATGCTTGAAATATCTCTTGCAAGAAATGTCAGCATTTCCAAATTCTTTTTCCCCAGTGAAACAAATTAAAAAAAAAAATCAGAAAAGGAACATTTTCACACAGCGGGGAAAGGATTCTGAGGAGTTTTGAATGGGAAATGTCAAAACAGAAAGTGTAACTGTTTCAGTTTTCAATTTCTTTACATTTTGATTCAAGATGAGATTTTTCATTTTGATTATCTCTATCACAGAATGAAAGGCCTTTGTCAAAACTGCCATTTTCACATGAAAAAGTTTCAAGTTCTAAAAATCACCTTTTTCCGGCGAGAAATCTTGTTGACTGAGGCAGCTGGACCAGCTGGACTGTGATGCTGAACTGCAACCAGCAGCTGTCCAGGACTCACATGTGGGTTTAGGGAGGCTCTGCTGGCCGTCCCCACAGGCTCTGCTCCTCAGCTGGGGCAGCCTCCCAAAGGAGGTTCAGTCTGAGCCTGGCAAGTAGAAGGGACCATCTGGCTTTGGGTGGGTGTCAGGCAATGTCAGGTGGCAGTGTGGCCCTGCAGCACTTTGGAGGACGTGCAGGCAAGGAGAGGGAATGTGGCATGGGAAGGGACATGGCCTCGAGATATGATTAGCCCGCCCATGGGCAGGCAAGACTTGATGTGCCAGATGTGCCCTATCCTGTGTCCACAAACCGTCTTGCGGAGAGGCGCCCAGGACTGAAGGCTCCAGGATGCAGCTGATCAGAGAGTTTCTCACAGGCTTGTATGTCTGAAATGTCAGGCACCGTGCTGACGTTTTTGGGTTTGACACTTTCATGTGCTTCAGCCATGGAGCAGTCAGGGATGAAGGACAAATCTGTGGTTCCTCCCTCGCTCCCTCTGTCCCTTGCCTGCCTGCACCTGCATGGGCAGCAGGGCTGTCTCCTCCTCACCATGTCCTGTGGCACCTCTGCCAGAGCCAGGGCAGGCGGCAAAGCCTTGGGACAGACACTGCCGCTTCCCCGCGGTGGAAGACTGCTGTCCCTGCACAGTCCCCAGCCAGCTGTGCCCACGGGAAGGGGCAGAAGTTCCTCTGCGTGGGGCCAGCTGTGACGTGCTTCTCTGGGGAGCTGTATTTGGGGGGTCTGAAGGGGTACTCTGGTGATGACAACAGGACACCTTAGACTGATATCACCAGAAAGGCTCGTTCCTTCAAATCTTTTAAATTGTGTGCATGCATGCAATGCATCTCCCTGAAAGAGTGATGACATGTCATAAGGAAACCAATTCCCTTGCTGTGCAAGAACAGGATAGGGTTTTGTAAACCCTAATGACGCAGAAGGTGCTACAGTAAATAGGCATGTAGGCTCTCAAACCTTTAGTTATTCATGTGTCTAATGCCTCATTGATCCCATCAGGATAAGTGACATGATTTTAGTAAAATATGTGAGTGCAATTTTCAGAATCCTTTATAAAAGTGAAATTCCACTTTTGGTGGTGGAAACCACAGCTGGAATGTTTTTTGTATGCAAGAGAAAAAAGACAGCTTAACCCCTCTCAATCTCAAGCTCTGTTCAATCTTTACCCCCATACAAATGGACCCCATTTTACTTTTCTTTTGCATTCCTGATACTCCGTGTACTGTATGTACTTGTCACTGTGATCTGCTTAGGAAAGAAGTATATATTTAAATAGATATATTTTATATGTATGTATATTATTTAAATGTGTATATACATATTTAAAAGTAAAAAGATGCTTTTTTTTCAATTGCCTTTAGTTGCAGCTGAGAGAAACAAAGCTTTGATTTTTAAATGTTTGAATACCATGCTTTCAGAGCTCATGATAAAGTTTATCTTTCCTGTGTCTGAAGCTGCTAATTTTGCAGAACTTTCATCCTGGAAAAGTTTAGATGAGTTCAGTAGGTCTCAGGAGTGTTCACCTGGGTTGTATTTGTATGTGGTTTTGAACATACCTAGGAAGCCTCAGTCCACCCCCATCATCAGTCTACCCCCAAACCTTTTCTTGTTAACAGTCTGCGAGCCTTAACGCCTTTTTAATGCATTGATTACTCTTGATAATGCTCCTGCACTGGTTTCCTTGTGACAATGCTCCTTTCCAAGCTGATAAACTCTGAGTAGACATCTTTGTGCAATACTCAGCTGTGCCTTTATCAGTTCTTGATGCATGTGGCACACCAAATTATCCTTTGCATTAGCATAAACAAAAGAAATGTAGTTTCTGAAACATTAGTATGTTTTCCCTATATTTGTGTTAATTACAAGTACACCACACCCGAGTACTGATATAACTTTACTGTATAGAAGTCTTCAAGTAAAACAGTATTTATTGTGAAAGATGATTGCAGTTTCAATAACAACTCCTTCTTATTACTCAAAAAACATATATTTAGCCAGATACCATGAACACTAAATTTAGTTCACTTGGCATCACTTTTAACCAACACTTTTATAATCTTTGTACTTAAAATCCCAAATAAGCCATAATTCACTGGCCATGCTGAGTAGTCACTGTATGCATCCTGTGTTTTAGAATAAAAGTATAAAATTACAGAGATATGATCAATTATTTTAAAAAATGTAAATGTAGTGAAATGGCGTAGAAGAGAACCGCACTGGTCTTCATTACTCTGAAAACAGAAATTGCTGGGAAGCCAGGGTAAAGGCAATCTGAAAAGAAATGCTTCCTGGGGAGAAATGGCTTTTCTACAAATGGCACTGACTGAATTCAAAAGAAAGGGGATAACAAGGCATTGGTTAATAACAAGCCAAGAGTGTTTCATACCCTTTCGTCTCTAAAATTACAAATGTAAAGTAACCGTATTCTGTCTGATCACAGGATTATTCACTGGAACCCATTTTCCTTTGGGACTGAGAGTAGTGCATGTTGAGTGAAACTCCCTCAGTGTTGCAAGTGGCCATCTCTTCTGAATCACACAGGGAAACACCTGGGATCCACTTGCATGAGAGACCTTCATTTACCTTCATCTCAAATGCTGTTCTACACCCAAGAGTTGGAGGAGTGTTGAAATAGAACCTTGAAGTTTTGGGGTTCTTCCTTCCTGAAGGAAAGTGCCTTTGAAGGAGTTCTTTGATTTCCTGTTTTAAAAAGGGAGGGATTTTACATATTGTGTTTACAGGGGCCCTTGGATTCAAGTAGGAAGTGAAACAGATTGTCTGTGTGCTGGCAGTGACCCACTCATGCTGCTGGCCAAGGGCTGGTGAGAAGGGAGCAGAGCTGGGTTATTTTAAAGCTTCTCCTCTGAGTTGCCCTGATGATGGAATTCACTCTGGAGCAGAACAGGGAAGGGTCTTACCTCCACTGGGGAGGGATTAATTCCCTCAGTTAATAATTTAATTGGGGGTAAAGTCTCCCACAGAGCATTTTATCTGGATTTATAAATCCTGAGAGCACAGAGTGGATGAGTGAAACTTTCCGACTTATCCTTGAGACAAATTTAAGTAATTAATTTCAGAAATGTGGCTGTGTGGAAAACACCAAAGCCTTCCTCTAAAATGGAAATACTTAACACTGGCCAAATAATAATAACCTGATAAAAACAGGGCTTTATAAAAATGTAACATTTTAAAATTTTGGTTAACTTGGTGATAATTAGGAACAACATGAACAATTATAGATGATACCTTGAAGATTGGTTATAGGAATGAACTAATATTTCACTATTTGGGGGTTAGGATGTGGACCTTTTTCCCCAAATTTCTTTAAAAATTGCTCCAAAGGGGCTGGGGACCTCTTGTGGGAAGTGACCACTAAAGACAAAAGCGTTTTGGAGACAGTGCCCCAGGGATAGTCTTTAAATACATTTCCCTTTAGCTTGAAGTTGCTTTTTTCTTTTCATCTGTGTTGCTTCAGTTCTTCTGCTGGATTATTTGTTAAGAATATGGGATTGTCTGGTAATATTGTTTTGTGCATTTTTTACCAGATTCAAAGGCAGTGGAAACTGTCAGTTGTCCTCAGCCAAATTGGTTGAAGCAGTAAAGGTCTCAGGGATGATTAATTTCCAGCAAGTTTTAGGAATAGGTGTGGTTTTTTAGAGCAGAAAGGCTCTGTGAGTTTTGATGGAAGGGAAGGATGTGGCATGAGCATGCCTGTTAGCAGCTTTAGAAGCTGAGCATGCCTGGAGATGTTGTGCTGTATGGCCCAGGTACCTGCAGCCCTTGGCTATCAGCTCACAGCCCACAGCCCTGTGAGCTCAGGCTTTGTTTCCAGCACTATTGGAAATGTGTGGGAATCTTAGCCAGGCTGCACATTTGCTGTCACTTGCTGCCAAGAGTGCCAGTCCTACTGTCCATCCCAGTACTGCCACTGTGACAGCATCAGTGTGCTCGCTGTGGAGCAGCCGAGTGACGCACTCTGTCAAAACCAGGATTTTTTTGGGCAAGTGAGTCTGCAGCTTGGTGAGATTCTTGATCTAGCCCCTGAGACAGTTGTATCAGTATTGATGCAGGCCCAAGGGATGAGCAGGGTCCTGTACCAGGATCTCTTTTGGTATCTTTTGATACCCTTTTGGTATCTTCAGCAGATCAGGACACCAGATGCTGGGGCTTCCAATGAGTTATTTGTGTGTTGTATGGTTGCCTTGTTTTTTTCTTTTTCTGTTCCTATTTCAGGTAAACCATTGTGAATTATCAGGAAAGTCTCTCTGCATCTTTGTTGCAAGCCTTTTGGGTGCACAGCAGCAGCTTTGCACTTGTGAATTTTCTTCTGTTCCTCCTAACCATAATCTAATTTGGAGTTTTTTCATCTTTCTGTTTAACAGGAAAGATGCCTGCTCTAAAAATATAGAATATGGCTCCAGATCTCTGTTCTGAGAACAGCTGGTCACGTTCAAAATGAATGCCTAAAGAAAATAGCAAATTTGAAAAGAAATGTGAGTTTCTGAATTCTGGCAAGTGAAAGGCTGGCCTGAGGTAAGCCAGCCAATTCCTGGATGACTCCAGCACCAGTGTGAGTGCCAGCACTTTTGCCTTCTCTCTTTCACTGCAGAGCTGGTGCTAAGGTTTCAGTTTCACGTAAACTGTTCCCCAAATGGTTAGTTCTGGAAATAACAGCCCAGTTCCAATGATGACACAGGTGACATTTTCAAAATCAAAAACTGGGACAGTTCTGTAGTGACATTTTTAGGGTCTCAAAATATCCCTGCAAAAGACGAACGTATGCTTAAAAAAACATGCTGATGTCACTACTGCCAGTGTCTGCTTCAACAGCGATACATACATACTTCCCTGAGCACAAGGTTTTTTCCAGTTGCTTTAATTTGAAGTAAATTGTGTCATGAAACACCAAAAGTGCTGCTAACATTCATTCTGGTCTTGTCTGAATCGTGAGGCTGAACCAATTTAACTTAAATTAGTTCAGTAAACCAGCAGGACAAGTATGCAGCACCTCTTGGATTGTGTAAACTCATTATCTTTTAGCCCATCCGTTTGATTGGTATGCGCTCGCTGGCCACAGCTCAGGTTTGAAATGTCACAGAGGCATTTGCTCACAAGGATGCTGGATATGGAATCCCAGGGCTGTGCAAGCCACCACGGATGTGCAAAGGCTGGCACAGAGAGGGAGCTGTGCAGGGGCTGCACTCGGTGGGCTGCCCTGCCCACCCCAGCTCCTTCTGCGAGCTGGACTCAGGCCTTTGCTATCCACAAAGGTGCAGCAACTTCTGCTCATTTGGAAAGAGCATCTTGACCTAGGAAGAAATGTTTTGCACCCAGGAAGAAATCAAACATGTTTTTAGTTTATATTGAAGGTGGAAAAACTTGTGCAGTTCAGGTGCTGAAAGAAACTCCTGGGTTGCTGAGATGTCCTATGGGGCCAGGACAGTCTTGCTAAAAGAAATGTCTATGTTCCTTTTGTTTTAACTATTAGAAACTAAAATAGTTTTTCCCAGAGAGTCACAAGTCCCGCTAATTAGAAGTGGGGCTAATTTTCACCAAAATACAGGAAATCCTGGATGTTTTGCTAAGTATCCAGTATTTAGGCCAGCAGATCTCTGTTGGAGATATCTCTGTTGGAGATATCTCTGCTGACGGGCCAGGGTGTAAGCAGATGAGGAGGTGTCCATGCTGCTCAGAAATGCACTGGGAGGAGCTGCCGGGCTGCCAGGCATCTGCAAGGGTACTAAACTCCTTTGTCCAGACCCCTCAGCTTAAGGGCAGCTGCTTAAAGCCCTTCACTATGTTAAGTGTACACACCAAAAGGTGACAGGTACACAGAAGTAAATTGTAGGTATCTTAAATATACCGGCTCTACCCCTTGTTACAAAATGGCTTTTCCGCTGATGGGTATTTCCTACAGTGTTTGTCAAACAGTAGGTTCATGGCTTAGTCAGGGACAAAGTTATTAAGGACATAAAACACCATCTGGATGATGCTAATAAACATAAAACCTAACCTTCAGATGCACTGCAGCAGTGACCAGACTGCACCAGACCAGATTACCCTTTGTGTTAAAATCTGAGCCCTGTACTAACCCTCATGGCTGCCCAGCCTCATATATTTCACTCTGAAAACCTAAAACGTGGTTATTCCAGTGAGACGACCAAGTGACCTATCCCTGACATCTTATTGGAACGCTGTCTTAAAAGGACTGATTTCCCAGTAGAGTTTCTTTTTCAGTTTCTAAACAGTTGGTGGTTGCTTTTAAACTTTTATTTAGGATTTCTGTTTCTCAGTTTAGTTGGCAGTTCATGTGGCAAGGAAAAAAAATTTAAAACCCTTTTGCAAGCTGAAAACACCCAAACCTATCCTATAAATGCATTTTGTACTTGTTTATAGAAGAAGATACTAGGATTTTCCATTCAAAATCTATTCTGTGCTCTAGGAATAACCTAGCTATCACTTTACTCCCATGATCTCTTGCAGATTATATCACTGTTAGGGAGAGAGAAGGCTATGCAGGCCTAACCCTAAACTATTTAGCATTAAAGGATGGTTTTCCTCTGCAGGAAGATTTGGGGGTTTTTTCTATGACAGGACACGGTTTGTCAAATGAATTTGTGCTTATCACTAGCACTTGCTATTGAAAGTTTGTATTTGCTAACAAACATCACACAGGCATTGTGATTTGTTGTTCTAAATACAACTGCTGTGCAGACAGCAGGTGAGAAGTGCTAGCAAAGGGCAGCTGCTCTGGCTGCCCCCAGCCATGCTGACCTCTGCAAGGCTCCAAGGCAAGGTCCAGCATCACCTCTGATGAGCAGTGCCATGCTCTCCAAGGACTTGCACTGAAACCTGTGACTCAGCTTGCAGTCAGGATCTCACCCCTGTGGCTGCAGTGTAAATCAGTATCTGCCTCTTTATCCGCCCAGGCTGAACTGAGCAGACCTCTAGACAAATGTAACTTCATGTGTTATTCAGTGCTATGAGACTGTGAGGAAGATGCACACATTAAGGTGTCCAAATCCGATGCCAGAACTAGTCAGATGCTTCCCAAATGAGCATGCACATGTGCGAGAATTGAAAATGTTACACTTAAAAAGGACAGAAAGTGAAGTTTGCTGTATAATCAGAGGCTTCTCCGTGCTGTCAGGCTGATTTGCAGCTTTGTGTACGGCACGTTAAAATAGTCATGACAATTGTAAGGTGCATGTAAGTCTGGTCTAACCTTCCTCTTCCAGCACATCCCAGCAGTAGAGTGGTTAAATAGCTTTGCCACCATCTCTTGGTACTCGTCGAACAGTGTCATTTGTGGAAGAAAATAAATCACAAAACACTGCAAGCCCTGCCATGCACATTGCTGTGCAATCAGTGGCAAAGGCTTGACCACTTGGCAGCATCAATGTGTGCCCCCAGGCTGAGCAGCAACTCTAGCATGGGGAAACTGCAGCTATAGGCATAGGTGTTATCCTTTTCTCCCTTCTCTATTATTCTCTATTCTCTAGGTTCAGTATTAGAAAAACATTTTCTACAGGAATAAATGGTATTTCCACTGTACCTGTACTATTGTAGGAATTGTTCTGGGAGCAAGAGTGAGTGGCTGACTCTCACTTTGTGAAATGGTGTTGATGTTAATTATTCCTCTGTACTTCTACACCTCTGTTGTGACCATCATTTAATGCTTACCGTAGATGATCCTTTTGTTATGTAAGTTTAAAAGTATTCCATCTGTTCCCCACAGAAAATTCAGCTGCTGCAGGTCTCTTCTCTCTCTGTCTCTGCTAATTATGCTGCTGCTACATGACTGCCCCTCATCTCCACAGAGTAGATGAAGCTCTTGTGAGGTCCTGATCATTTTTTTGGGGCCTCATAAAAAAGCACAGGAAGGACTTGCTGGCCCCAGCAGTGTCCAGTCTCAGGGGAAAGAAAGAGTGGGAGAGTTTTAAGCAGGCGTGGTGAGGTGAAGTTGGTGTTTTGGTGCAGGTTTCCACCTGCACAAGTGTTCTTGCCTCACCTCCACCACTCAGTGTTGGAGGTCAACTTGGTGCCATGCAGAAGTTTGGGAAGGGCTTCCCATCCCAGTGCAGTGACCCATGTGTGGAGAGAGAGCACTTGGTTTCTCCTCTCCAGACCCCTCTTTCTCTGTCCCATACACTCTGCATTTGGGATATGGGGTTTTTTGCTTATTTCTGGTCAGAGACATGAGGTGTAAATAAAGTGAAAATAGTAGCATGTTCTCTACTAAATCAATTTCTACTCATGAACTTTTAATACTAGTAAGACATTTGGTAAAAATCTTAATTTGGCTGAAGCCATTATGGGTGTATGACACTCAAATGGAAGTAGCATTTCTGATTTTCATCCGATATATACTTTGGCTCAGATTTTACATTCCTTTTCAAGAATATCTTGCCTCTAGTTGTCTCCATGTGTAGTGGATTTAGCTTCAGGTGGAAGAAAGTAGCAATTTTTGCAAACAAAAAAATTCATCCTTATGAAAATTGGTTGCAATTTAATAATTCATAGAGTAATATTTAGAACAAGAAACATCAGAATAAAACTTAACTAAATATTCACAGTTTGGGAATACCCATGTTTACTTGCTAACGCTTTTTGCAAAATAGGAGCCCAAATATAGGAAATCTGTGCTATTATTCATTACAATTAAATGGGCTTTGGTTCTCAGAGACTCCTGCTAAAACCTGCACTCTGGTGAACAAGTCTGTACTAGATTATTTAGTGTCTGCTATTAATAAATATTTCATTGTGCTGATGGAAAATATTCCTTTTGCTTTGTGATACAAGCCTTTTTTTTTTTTTTGTTAAAAGCCTTTTTTTTTTTTTTTTTTTTTTTTTTTAATCCTGAAGGAAATTTAAGGCCCGTTCTTTCTTCTCTTTTCTTTCTTTCTTTTTTTTTTCTCTCTAGGAAAGGACTTTCATGCACAGGCAGCTTCTGATCTGATTTAGCAGTTTGTGTTCAGGTTAGTTGGCTGGATGTAATTGAGATGATGGGATAGGCTGAGAAAGGCAAATGGAAGAAGTGATAAGGAGCCCAAATCATCTTTGAGAAACTGTCCCCTCCTTCAGTGATACTGAGATGCTGCTGAATTCAGTCAAGGTTCCTGACATTATACTAGGATTTCAAATGGAGAGAGGCCTTTTCAGTCAATGGTCCTTTTAAGGCCAGTAGAAAACAAGCGAGTTTTCCAAAAACCATTTTTCAATTGAAATATTCTTTTGCCAGAGATAGCATGAGTAATCAGTTCCTGGCACCAGTATGGGACTCTATTGTGTATCAGAGAATTGAGATGAAGGAGGAAACCTGGCCAAAGCATCTTTCAGTTTCACCATACAGCCCTGGAAAACCAAGGGAATTTCTAACAAAAATATTTTCTTCCCCCTTATTTTTATCTAAACACCTATGGAAAGATAGGGGGCTAGCGGGGGAGACTCTGGGAAAGAAGGGTCAGGTGATGGGTTTCCTGACCAGGTCAGTTCCCTTGGCTATAGGACCAGAAGATCCTCTGTCCCACAGGACACTATCCCTTTTCTTTGTTGATGAATTCAGTGGGCTGCAGCAATCCTAGGGACTCTGGGCTTTGTTCTGTGCCATAAGCATTAATGCATATCCTGAGGTGTATATGCATGCTCTTTTCTGGTCTGATAGCCTCTCAGGAAGGCTTCTCTAAACCCCCTCCCTGGATACCTTTAAATAGGGGCTGTGCACTGGCTAGCATTAATTTAATATGATATTCACCCCTGGTTGATAATCCAACACTCATCAAAATTGTCAAAAACTGTTTCTTCACCTCAAAAAGAGGAAGTCTTCTCTGGCTGCCCTTAAAGTCATCTATTTTCATGTTGAGTTTGGGACTTTAAAAAAAATCAGTAGTAGTCAAAGGAGCAACTTCAAGGTAATAGTTCTCAGGGAGTGCAAGTTCTGCCCTTCCTGTACCTGCCTTGAGGTCTGATTGTGAGTTGGGTTCTGCAAACCCCGTGACTGGGCACTCTTACACATCCAACAGAAGATATGGAAGAGGAAAGCATAGGAAAGGATGCAGGAAAACAAAATGCCTCCCCCTGCTTCTCACAGCAGAGCTGACCACAGCAGCATTGCCTTTTGCTTCTTGGTCTGCTCTCTGCTTTGGGCTTTGTTGCTTCTTCAGTGTTAGTGTCCAGCATACAATGTGTGTTTCTGGCAGAAATCTGGGGGGATGAGGGGGCTATGGGCACTTCAGTTATTTCAGTACAAGGTTTTGTGGAAAAGACAGCAAAGTTCACACAACCTCTTGCTTTTTAGGCAGTAGAGTAATGTTTCTTTCCTGACCCACAAGTCTAATGGTTGTTTAGGAATCCAAAACATAAAGATTGACAGTTTTCTAATTCTTCCATTACTCCAGATGATTGATTCCATTTTCTTACAGAAGAAGTTGGCTTTTAGTGTTGAATGAACCATGTTCCAATGCCCTTTCATTATTTATGTTCATTAATGAACAACCCCCCTCCTACCCTACCACCTCCCATTTGCCCATAATGTAGTGGCCATTATGTCCCTATACCAAAATCACACACCCTTAACTGTTTTTAATAATCTGCGTGTGGTCTGTCTGGCTGTTCTGTCTGTCTGGCACAAGTTTCCAAGGCTATTAAAAAGGAAAAATAGCATTGGCTCCTGTCAATGAGACCGGGGAAGATTTTCAAGGTCAAATCCTGCAGCAAACTGCTTTCTTTCACAAATGTGAGAGACTTGTAAGAACCCCATTCACGTGATAAATATTTATGATTTGGGAGGAGGAATTCAAGAGTAAGCGAAATCTTCTGACATTGACTATCGTGGGAATTTGGGGGGAAGAAGGATGGGAACAAAATTAAGGGGAAAACCTTCAGCAATTTTAATCATTTCAATTGCATTTTCTCAGCAATTTACTTTTCACTTGGGAAAAATCCTTTTCCATTGGAAATAGTGAATGGGAGGGGAACGTTTTTCCTTTCCAGTCTAAGTTCTTTATATTAAGCCTGTAAATCCTGAAGTGGGACTCTCTTAATGCTAAATACTATTGTGGTAATGGATTTGTTGGCATCCCTTAAGGCTGAGGGACTACATGAATTTGCCAATGTATGGATCTGCTTTCCTTCATTCCAAGTTTCTCAGCTGACTTGTAATTACATTGCATGGAAGGCATATATGTTTTCTTGGGGTAAACTGAGATTTTGACCCAGGGGAGGAGTACATTCTTTTTCCTTTTTCCTTTCTTCATGTGGAAACCTAAGGAGATGGAGACCATTCCCTTTAGACTTAGACGTGTTTCTTCACCAAGAGCATTGTATCTTGATTAAGGGATGAAGTTCATGGAATAAATCTCCCTTACCATTATCAGATAATTTAAAGTCTGAGTATCCTCGAGGAGACTGGCCAAATTTTCTCAGTAGTAACTGGACATTTCTAGGGAAGTCTGGAACCACAATTCAGCACAATTTCTGTGCAATTTGATTTATCTGTGGGATTCTGACTTTTTTCCCATCAAAACAATTTCAGCTTTTTTTTAGTGGGTCCTTGTGTGACTTTGACTTTTCCTTAAGAAACTAAATGAAATGAAATTTTAATATCTGACTATTCAGAAGTTTTGAGTAGAAAACTGTCCCACTAACAGAGACATTCTTTTGGGCATGCTGAAACATCCACGTAGCCATGTCAGACAGAGACAGGGAAATTTCATATTCCCAAATAGTAGTGTTTTCCTTCTACCACAGTTTGATTTGCTGCTCTATTTGTGCATAATCTAAAGATACTTTTGCATGGAATTAGATTGTTAGTTCAGCTACATCCTCTAAGATGCACCTTTTTCTGTGGATTTTAGCAATTATAATAGTAAGCACAGGTATTTGTGTTCCTCTGGCAGGTGAAGCTTTCTTTGAGCTGATGAAGGAAACAACAAAAAAAAAAAAGTAGGTTTTACACAGAGGTAAATGCTTTCAAATAATTTATTAAAGCCCAGAAATATCAGTTCTAGCACATCATGTAAAAGGAAAACATTTTTGCACAGTTTGAGTAGTCCATCACGATAATCATGATGTTCTTGTGCTTGGTCCAGGGGAAACCAGGGGATAGAGCATGCAGGATGTATGGCACCAGCAGGCTCCACAGATTCCCTTCCTCTGCTCATCTCAGACCTCCATGCTGACATCTACCCCCTCTTTTCTTTCACCTCTCTCCTCAGACCATGTTTATTTTATTATTATTTTTTATGATCTTATTATTATTATTTTATTTTTTATCTCACTGCCTCCCTGGCCTCCTCATATACCCCTCGTGCCAAGTGTTTTGGCCATGGTCTCTGGAACCTGAAGAACCTGCAAGTTCTTCCAGAGACCTGAGAACTGGGCCAAACACACAGGAAAATCTCCAGGACAACAGAGCACTTGCTTTCAGCCTTACCCTTCTAGTTTTGTAATATTCTCATGTAAAACCAAAACTTTCCAGACAGTGCTCTCAATATATGGAAAATCTTTTGTGCAGAGCATCCAGAGGGTTCATCTGAGCATGGTGTGTAACACTTAGGAGCCCCAGAGTACCACTGCTGATGACTTTCATCCTGGGGAAAATACAAAAGACAGGTTAGTTGTGTCTACACTGCATAAAAAAAATCAGGTTGCCAAAAATCAAAAGGAAAATTATATCTTCCATTTAATTTATTTAACAACTGGTAAACAAACCAAGTTTCTTGAGAATAATGGATTAAATTCTGAGATTCATAGAAAAAAGAACTTGAAATGGGACCTGCAGTCTGTAAAAGAGACTAAGTTACAGTCGCTCGTTTTTGACACTGACTGTGAGGGAGCTTTATAAGCCTTTGTATGTAGCCTGAATGGATGAGAGGGTGTTTTATCAGGTACAAATAATGTTTGGCAACACTAAGCTAAATGCATTTCAACTTTGAGTAGAGAGATATATGCAGTGATAAGGTCAGTGATGTTATTTTAAATTAACATTTATTAAATACCACTATTTACTTGATTGGTGCTTGCTCTGCAAACTTGCAAACTTGTACATGGCAAAGATTTCACAAAGCTTCCCATTTTCAAACTATTTCGTATATTTAGGGTAAATCACTGATACAAAATCAGTGTGTTGCATTTGCTCTTGAAATGACTCTTTCTCATCCTCTTGTTTGTTTTCAGAATAAAATCAAATAACTTTAACAGTAGTAGGTTAATATTCCTACAAACAGGAATATGCCAAGCAGGGTAAGGAACAGCAAAGGAACTGCATCGCAGAGCGTAGACCTGCCTGCTTTATGTCATTGTATTGCTAGAGACCTGCCAGCAGCTTCCTTCTGTTCCCAGCACCTTCGCAGCTTTGCTCCCATTCCCTCAGGGCATGTCCTGCCGCTGGCAGGGGGGCACGGTGGCGCGTCCCATCTGTGTCTGGCAGAGCTCACGTTGGAACCACAGAATATTGCACTGAGGGCTTCGGTTTTCAGTGCTTAGACACCAGAGCATGCACCCAGTCAATTTAGCATGAACTCACTGTTTATTTGGAGAGAGATAAAAAGCCACTTTCAGTCCCACTCTCATCATAATTTTCCTGCAACTCTGCTTCTGCTCGATGTAAGTCCTGGAGATGAAGCCTGCAACCTGCAGGCAAGCACTGCTCTTGGGTCAGCAATGCATGAAGATGGTATGCCCCCAGCACAGCCCCTCTATGCTGGTCTCACCTGCCTGGTCCATGCTTAGGAAAGTTCTGCCTTTGGCTTTGTGTAGCTCACCATCCCCACCGTTTGGGTGTTTGTTCACCCAAACACCCAAAGCAAAAAAAACCACCAAAGCACCCATGATGATTAACCTGACACTGCTGGTGGCTGCCTGACATCGAACAGGGCAAACACAGGAGTTTACAGCACCCCAGCCAGGTTCACGCTTTGCAGAAGTTAAAAACTCTCACGTTGAAAATAATTTTTTCCCATTAACTTGTGTATGACACTGAAATAAAAGTAACCATTTCCTCTGAAGGAGGCTGTGCTAATAATTAAGCTCTGTGCCAGGATGTTTAAGGAAGAGCAGATACTGAGCTGAATTCTAAACAAAAGTGTAACGGAAAGCGAATCTGTGTTTTCTGTCTAATTTTCTTAGATGTTAAGGCCTATTTATGATCTCCCTCATGCCTCAGAAACCTCTCTGAAATCAACACATATGTGCTGTCATGCAACCTGGTTATATTTAGCAGAGGATGAATTTTCATTTAGGACAACTGTTTGCTCAAAGCTGATATTGTTTCAGTTTCAGGAGGAGCTCTGGGTTTAGTTGTTACTGATCTGCTGCCTTGAGAGCTGCGTGATCATCTAGATAATGTGTTCTGCAACTACTTTGTATGCACTGGCACTGAGGGTTGCTGCTGCCCCATAGCCCTGGTACTGGGGTCCAGATCCTCAACTGGGGTGTCCAGACTGACCCTCCCCAGCACAAATTTGGCTCTGCCAGTTTGCAGCAGCTCAGGGTATGCCTGCAAATGGCACCAGCAAGTTAAACAAAGAAGTTGTCTTTCTTACTTTGATGTAACCAAAACTGGGGGTATAAGACGGCCAAGGTGGATGCAGGAGCAGGGGTTTATTTCTCTAACCATGGAGTCATTCCCTTTTTTCTAGGGAAGAAGTGAAGCTACATGTCCCCACTTCTAAAGTCTGCAAGCTAAAGCAACCTGAAATCTTCCTTCTCTGCCTGTGCATGAGGAGAAGGTTCAAAAGGAGCTGAAGCAAGTGCTGCTGAGCACAGGCACACGGTGCCCGTGCTCAACTCTAGCACTGCTGCTGCAGCCCTGGACCTGTCCTCTGAGCTGACAGCTTTTCCTTGCTTCAAAATCCTCTGCTGCATGAGTTAACAAAGGGGATTAATAAGAAAGTCAAAGGGGCTGACTTTCACCAGACCCAAGAAAGAAGCCTCACTCCACCCAACAGTGCTGTGTTGGTATATAGACCTAGGAAACCAGTCTGCTATTTTTCTGATTTTGCATGAGACACTATGGATGGAAGTCACAGCTTTCATTTTTGTTGGAAAACAGTACTTAGTAAGCTGACTCTTAGATGGGCAACCCTAACAGCCCTACTGTCTAATGGACATTACTGTTTCAGCATATGTGGATGTGTACACACGGCAGACAGCACATGAATAGTTGGTAACAGCTGGAATTTAATTTAACAAATGATCATAGAAAATGTAGGGCTGACTAGTAAGGTGAATTATTGGCTTTTTCATCACTGAGATTATGAACCACATCCAATCCAGACCAGAGAATAAAAAAAACCTCTTTTTGATTAAATGCAAGGAGTCTTCCAGGAAATTTGAGTACAAGCAGGTCAGTTCTGTTTCACGGTTGCCAGGCAGAGGCTGTGGGAGGTCTGGGGTCTGTTGCCAGCTGCTGGTGGAACATTAGGGACCTGTGACAATGGGCTAACATAGTTTGGACCCTACCTTTAAGGATGCTGTCCCAATACTCAGTATTAGAAACCAGAATATGAAACAATCTTCTTGAACAAATTCCCTCACACGAACTTACATAGCAGCATCTCCAGGAAACTGTGGGGCTGGGGACAGGGGGAGTGTTGTGAGGTTTTTGGGGTTTGAGGTTTTTTTCCTAACCTAACGTATCAACAGACTCTTAACCAAGGGGATTGGTTTTTGTAAGTTTGAGATTAAACAGAGATGGCAGTTTGGACATACTAAGGAATTTTTTTTAAATAAGGGCATTTTCATTGTTTGCCATCATTGCTTTCCCCTAAGAGAGGATGGTGTTACCATGTGAGAACAACTTGGTCTGGAAATCTTGCATCTGTTTTATCTACTGGCTCTTGCTGTGAACTAATGTGTTTGATTAAAGATTTTAAGCTGTATGCTTACTGTTGGATCTCTTCTGTTTGAAGTGTTAGGAGTCTGAAAACTTCATTGGGTGCTTTAAATCTCATGTACCTAAACCCTGCAAGGAAGTTATTTTTGTTGGCTATTTCTCAAGCACCAGCAATTTGGCTTGGTGATGTGTGAAATGCTAATATCAGGAAACTTTCCTTCTCAAGTAATTTACATTAGAGAATGAGCGGATTCAGTAAGACAGGGTGAAGCCCGCCGGCCCCTGTCATGAAGTCAGCAGGAGATGTTTTCCTCCTCCTTAACCTGGGTGGTTTTTTTGTTTTGTATTAAGGCATTTTGGAGGAAGTGATCTTCCTAAACACTGGCCTTGTGCAGAGCACTGTGTGTATTTTAATATCCCTGTGGTGGGAAGGGAGAGGAGCTAAGAGGCAAGAGAGAGCCTGGCTGGGTGCAGTCTGGGGGCTCAGTGGGCTGAACCCTCAGTAGCCCCTGCTCCACGATGCTCTTGGTGCTGCATGGGTGCTGAGCACTGCCCTTCAGTGAGGCAGCGTTTGCACTCACTGCACTGGTGTCTGCAGCTACTCACGGCACAGATGACAGGTTAGATCTGCTTCAAGTGTCCCAGAAGTCTCTGGACTTGTCATTTTTCCAAGTTTAAAGATATAGCCGAGGATTCTAAAAATATTGCATCTTCCCACAAAAAAGTAATAAATTGAAAACGGTTAGCGTTCGTTAAGGGCACTCACCCTGACCATGCCTAAAAGCAAGGGAGTGTCCACTTAAGAGAGTACATATTCTTCCTATTTTAACCCACAGAAATCGCACTTATAAATTCCCCTGACAGACACTGTCTCTATAAATAAGTCCCCATCACCTCCCCCGGGTACAATAACACAGTATACTAGAGGTGTCAAACATACGGCCCATAGGCCAGATCAGCCCACATATGTACTCAGAACTGACAGAATCTAATCTTTCATCTGAAGAAAGAGAAGTCTCTAGACCTCAGAGGGTTTTTTTAAAAAAAAAACATACAAAAAAGGGGCTTTGGCAAGGAGTTGGAACTAAGGAGTTCAATAACATCTTCTTGAATCCACGGGCAGCCAGACACAGGCATGGAGGATAGGAATTTTTTGTTGACTTCATTGGGATGTCAGGATTTAAAAGGCTTATCAAGCCTCACATTTTTTCTTTGTCTGAGAGACCATAGTTGAATATAACACCCTGAAGAAAACATAAATGTTCATTTATGGCTAGTTAACCACTTGTTAGATATCTTTTGCCTACACAGTTATTGAAAAGAATTTTCCTCTATGACACTTATTCCTCCTTTTCCTTTTGTGCTGCAATGATTCTGTAGCCACCAGCGTGGTCTGCTTGAGGCTTCATTTTTCTGGACTAAACCAGCCAAGATCCTTGTGATCCATGCCTCCCTGGCCATCCTAGTAGTCTTTCTCTCTACCTGTTTCATCTTTCCTGAACATGTGTGGTGATAAGCGTCTGCCTGGTGAAGTCTCCTGACCTCCAACAGGGCTGTTACTGCTACCTTACTTCTGGGGGCATTACTTTGCTTTACCTGCCACAGCAGATGCCTTTTTCTCAAGGCCAAGTTGTGTTAGTTTACTTGCATTTGTCCTGTGATCAGGCAGTACTTCTCATCCGCTGCCATTCCCTGACAATGAGCTCCCAGAGCACAGCAGAGATGCTGCTATGACTCCTTACAGCTTGTGGCTGGGCACATATGCTGTTGAATCCCACCCATTTCTATCACTCCAGTCATCCAGCTCTTCCAGTTCTCTTGCTCCAGAAATATCCCTCCTATGTACTCCTTTTCTCTGCCTTTGTTGTGTTGATCCAACCATCAAAACCATAAAGAAAATATGAAACACTTGTTAAAAAAGGACATTTAGGTGTTTTTTATGTCAACTTTTCAAATGCAGGGGATTTGACTCATTTCATTTTGTAACAAAAAAACAATAGCAAAAAATGGAATTGCTTTCTCTTGCAAAATTATTTTGTGTTGGTTTCCCTTTTGATCTGGAAAATACAGTGTGGATATTACTTTGAGAAAGTGCAGTGATTCCACACATGTCTCAGCCAAGCTGGGTGAAATCCTTTTATCTGGAGTCCAAGACACCACTGGGATGTGCACTGCCCCAAAACCTCATCTCGACCTGTATCAGAACCAAGTAGCCAGAGTATTAAGTTCTGCTCCTTGCCCCAGTCAAGGGGGTGGTCACAGGACATGGTCACAGGAAGTTTGGGCAAGTATAAGTTATGTTACAACACGGTTGACCTCTGGTGATTCAGGACTTTACCTACACAGTTGTAGAAGCACAAAGATGTCTCCTCCTACTTGAGATATTTGTGAGACTGTGGGGATTTATAATTTTTTCTTTATGAGGTCTCAAAGCCAGTTAAAGGAATTCCTGCCATCTTCCTTTCATGTATAAGATTGTCTTAGCTGCTCAGTGCTCTCAATTCCTTATTCAGTAGTGAGGGAGTCACACCATCCTCCATCAACTATCTTGAGGGGCTTTTATGGCATTTAAGCACTACTTCTGTTTATGTAAGCACGACATTCCCAGGCATGGCCATTTAGGGCACATGTAACCTTTTTGGCCATAAACCAGGAGAATCCTATTGAGGTGAAACTGGAAACCATCACACCCACATGGAAAACACCACCATAAAATATCGACAGGAAAGAGAAGGTTGAGGCTCTTGCTGTTCATTCTCATTTAGGAGACAGAGACATTCAGCACTGACTCACTGAAAACTTTACTAGGGGAAAAATCATCAAGATAGATCTATTTTCAACCACAATACCAAAGTTGTTTTTCATTTTTTCAGTCAGGTTATTTCTGTAATGAGACTTTCGCACGAGGCGTAGAGCGCAAGCCAATATACCATATTCATCGGGCCTGGGAAAACCAAAATTACTTTATTTTTGACCCTTGAAAGTTTCTGATATATCCATTTGGTTTGGATTTTCTCAATCTCCAACATGATGCTGTAGCTGAGTAGAGCATATGGTCCTAATAGATATTCAGTCCAGATGTTAGTTGTCTAATATGTATCCTGAACGGCTGTGCCGAGCAGCATATAAGAAAAGCTGGTGGAGCAGTTAAATAAGGAACATACACATTCCAGTATTCTCACCAGTTTACGAAAGTTAAAAGTTCCAGATTGCAATACCTCCGGTTCTGTCACTTTGAATTTCTGGGAAATGTTAAGAGCATGAAGCTTGGTGTACACGCTAAGTGCAGGCAGGGAACAGCCCCACCTGAAAGCCAAGCAGAAATGTGGGGCTGGGAGCTGAGGTGCCTCCTGTCTTGTGCAGGCAGCGAGCGTGGATTGCCCTCTGCTCTGCGCTGGGTGGGAGAAGTGCCCAGATGTTTGTGGTCTCCTGGTGCAATTGAAGGTTGGATAGCAGCTTGCTGTCCAGAGAGTCTCGGAAAGGGGGCTAGTCTTTGAGAAAACTTCACACGTAATGAGGGAGGGAAAAATCATCTCCTGCACCTTTTGAACCCAGGGTCTCTGCTAATCTTGAGGAGCATCTATGAATGGTAGAGGTTTTAACTCTGGTAGATGAGATGAAACTGGTGATGGACAAAGAGCATTAATGCTGCTGCCAAGAGAAGAGCTGCTCCCAGAGTGGCAGCCTGAATGCCCCCCACCAGTGGGAAGAGCTTCAGTCAGAGCTTGCCTACTGCTCAGCACAAGAAAATCCCACCACAAATTACAAAGCCAAGGAAGCCTTCATGTTTTCCCTGCTGCTTGGAGAGCTATTTATATTTTAGTGTTCAACATACCATGTAAGCTGAGAACAGACCTGCTTTTCTTCTCCCATACCATGTCCTCTTCTTACTGAGGTGATGCTGGGACTTCTGGGGAGTCCCACGCTGCTGGTTCCTGGCATAAGAGGAACTTGTGCGCAGAGCTTGTGCACAGCTGAATACAGCCAAACTGGTTCACAGCAACTTGAAGTAGTCTGAGACATCTGGCATGTCCCTCATTCCCTTTTCTTTGGCTAGAGCTGAGGCAGGATAAATCTGTGTGGTGCGTAACTATTCTTTAGCTCTCTCAGATTTTAATTCAAGAATAGGGACGAGACTAAATCCATTGGTTTCCTTAAAAAAAAGGATCAAAACCTCTCCTTCTCTGCTTGTCCTTTCAGTTCATGAGGAAGATTCACTCCCTGTAACAGCCCCCTGTAAACTGTGACCAGACCTTACTGCCCGAGTTCTCTCACCTCAAGCCTCATTCTGATTTTCATGGAAGACTCGCTGTCAGCTGATAAAGCAAATTGTTTTGTAGTTTTAACTTGTGAGTGCGAGTTACTCAGCAAGGAAATTAGCAGCTTCAAATACGTGCACAGGTATACACAGACCCTCTTATTACTCAAGGAAACCTGAAAGTAGTTTCAGAGCTACAAGTTTATTGACTGGGAAGTCAATAAAAAAGATTAGCTTTTAAGATTAACAGTAAAACTTGATTGCTGCTTTCAGCAGCTAACCTAATAATTTCAGGAACAGAGAGTCTGTGAGCTGTAGATCACATACAAAATCTTGGTGAACATCTTTGAAAAGGAATGTTTTTTACACATGGATGGAAATAATTTAAGTCACATAAAGCAGCCTAGATATGCTCTAATATGTATGGGTTTTGTCATTGTCAAATAGAGAAAAGAAGACTTTGACCTTTTTAGGAACAAAAGGAGAGGATTTTCTTTATGAGAAGTACTCTTTAGTGATTAAGAACAAGTCTCTCACTGTTTTAATTCACAGGGTCTATGCTAATTAATGTTCAATTGTTGATTAAAAGCATTGTCTGTGATTAATGCCTGTCACTGATGCTTGCATGTGAAACATCATGATAATATTTCATCAGAGAAGATAATACTGTTAATAAGTTGCAGCCCTGAGAAATAAGCAGAAGGGTGAGTGCCACACAGAGGCCATCGATCACATATATGCTGTTGGGTGCTAAGCTGGACTCCTGAATATCATCCCGGAGCTTGCTCGCAAAGGCTTTGCCTGCTCTGCTTTTGGATTAGCCCAGGGAGGTGATGGAAGCGACGCAAGTGGGGACGGGAAAACAGAGCTGAGAGGGTTCCAATGTCAGTCCTCTGGTGGTAGGACTTTTGGGGTGAACACCATGGTTACCTGAGCTGAAAAACACATGAGCAGGTCTGCATTCCTTCTCAGTGGCCTTTAAGAGAATGTATTTGACTCTTCCCCAAGGTTTTCCCAATTCTGCCTCGACACCTTTGAAAGACTTTTTCAGATACGTGATAATTTGAGGCAGTGCTGTCCCTGAGCATGCTTGTGTTTCAGCCTGTAGTGTAGCTGTGCGTCTTTCCTGTATTGTATTAACAGCTTGACTGTGGGGCCCTGAATGCTGAAGGGAATTTGCACTTCTCAGCTCCCTCAAGCAAAATCATGGGTTTGAGGTGAAGTTCTCCAAAAACCTCCCATAAGAATAATGCAAAAGAAAGCTGGAATTCTCTTGTCTGAGGTGGCTGCTTCTTGGCTGGATGAGATTCAAAAAACTTCTACTTTACCAGCTGTCAGAGGAGTCAAAGGCACAAAGTGCATACTCAGCAAGACAGAGTTGTCTTCAACAATAGGGATGTCTTCATATAGAGTTGTCTTCAACAAGTCAACAAGTGATTGCAGGAAAGGTGTTTAAAAGGAAGAAAAAAGGCAAGCAGAAAATAAATTGTAACTGGGTAAAATTATTCCAGTTGCTGTAGCATAATAGTTCTATGTGTATGTATTGTATTTTACTACTAGGTCAGTGGTGTACCTAAAACAAATCCTGATTTCAACAGAGCAAAGTAATTTCATTGACCTGGTTCTAGCTTCCAGGCTTAAGTTTATGCCAGGACTAATCCCTGGCTGTTCAGAGAAGGTCAAAGTTGCTCCCTGTTAAGGCTAAACACTAGTACTGGTCCTATGTGGAATACGAAGCTGACCAGAAACATGCAAAAGTCATGTATTCTTCCTAAAGGAGGTTTGAACTTCACAGAGCATTTCTAGGAAGAAGCAGATTCCTCCTGTTAACTCTGGAATCTGCTTTAACATCTCTTCTAAAGTTCTGCAGACAATAATTTTGCAAGAAGATCCCTCATAATAACTGAAAGCCCAAGGGGAATCCAAGGGGATGAGAGAACAAGAGATAAGTCTGATGGGAAGGGGAGCATTTCTTGCATTTTATGAAGCTAAGCTCTGCGGTGAATTTTAAGTGGCCTTGCACAGGTAGTTGTTGAAAGGGCCATATCAGAGTAAGCAGTATTAGTGGAACAGGACTTCTGTTCCTGTGAAGAACCTTCTCATGCACCACTAGGAATCAGTCCTCTCTGAGGGCAGTTTCATATTCAATATACCTGAAAACAGGCCTTGAAAGGTCCAGTGCAAGGTAGGTCTCTCCCATGGTGAAAAAGGATCCTTAGAAAACAATACTGAAAGTGTAGCACTTTTTCAGACAGTCCCCAAGTCCAGGTTCCCCAGCCAAGGCACTCACATCTCTGGCTCAGATTTGTCCGACAACAGATTATTTTATAAGCTCCAGGATTTGAGTGGTTAGATAGTCATCAAATATTGCAAGTTCTCTGAAATCAAGCTGTTCATCCCAGGATGAAATAGCCTATACCTATGGGAAGTGTGATGCCATGTTTCCACCCAGGAAAAGAAATCATTTTCGCCTCCTGCCAATCAAGTTGCTGATGTAGCACCCTGCACTAAGCTGTGGCCCGTTCTGAGCCATCATAGATGGACTCCAATAAAGTTTTTTGCCTTCATTTTTAATAGGTTTGTTGAAAGAAGAAAGAAAATTGTTTCAATTAACTTTCATTCTTTCTTTTCCAGAACTCACCATTGAAATTCCAATGGAAAGTACTTTTGTGAATTACAAGTATTAAACATTCGCTTCTCACTGAGTAACAAGTGGAGGTTTCCATCCTCATGTTGACAGATCATTCTCAATACAAACAGAGCCCTGCTTTTCTTGGCAACCTGCATCAAAAGAAGCAGGACATAATCAGCCTTATGTCATTAGAAGTTTAGAAATTCTCAGTGTGCTACGCTTTGCTTTGCATTCACCCTTTCAGTGTCTCTGCTTTCTTTGATTTGGCCCACCTCATTTTTGGTGTTCCAGACTGAATGAGGTCTCAGTTTTATTGACAAGAAGGTGCTCCTTGCAGGCTTCATCTGCAGCTCAGTTCAGTCAGTAAAAGGGCGCTTGTTGACTCCAGCAGATGCTGGATAAGAGCTTGAGTGTCTTTTGCTCCATTATCTTTGGCGTCTACTACATAGGGTGCACAGCTTGCCAGCATTCCAGAGCTTCTGAATTTTCCCAGCATCTGCATTCCAGATAACCAAGTACGTACTTCTTAAAAAAAATAAAATAAAAATTGTGCCTATAAACCATCCTGGAAGTTTACATTACATCAAAGTTCAGGCGAACACATAACTGTTTCTTTCTGCTTCCAATCATTCATGCACAGTTCTAGGTTATCCTTTCTGTCTTAGGAAAACCTTTAAATATTATTTGGGGTGTCATAAAACAACCTAGCTGAGTGGGACAGAGACAGTGTGCCCTTTCTGAAAAAAGCATTGTGTCTATTTAGATATTAGGCTTTAGCTTGTTAGTCAAAAATATGTCTCACACAGCATTTTGAGGTGGGGGCGGGGTGGTGGGAAATACAATACAGATTTTGAAGTTTAGAAAAGTCTGGCAAATTACAAATTAGAATAATAATTCATGGGAGTAATAAAATATCAGACTTTTATTGCACTATTGAGAAGGGCATTAAAAAGCATCTGGGAACTTGAGGTTTGGAAAGATGGGCTTTGAAAGACTTGGTGGGTTAAATATTAATGTAGAAAATATGGCATCTGTAAATGCCTGGAAATATGCTAATAGGGCTTGATTCAGTGAAGGATTAAGCATTCCTTTGGGATGCTGAGTGCCTCCAGGAGCTCCTGCTGACAAAGAGAGCTGAAGGACCTCAGTATCTCCTAAAAGCCTGTGGTGCCTGAGAGAGTTGTGCTTATATGGATCATGCCGAGAGCTTTTGGTGTCAGCTAGACCAGCCAAGGGGGAAATGGCAAAGGGAGAGTCACCCACGCAGTGGAGATGCCCCAGCACAGCATTTTCCCAGGCCAGTCTGGGCCCCAGGGTGCCAGGAGCAAGCAGCAGAGCCACCCCACACAGCACGGACTGGCATGGAGCTGTAGGACATGGGAAGTTGGGAGTGAGGGAGGAAACAAAGGCTGTGCATCTCCCAGTACCTGTACTCCAGTACCCTCTGGCTGCCAGGCTGAAGGCAATTCCCTGCCAATTATCTGTGGTAAGCTGCAGGAATACTGGTCAGAAATATTGCTGTGCCCCAGTGTGGTGGGAATGGGAGATGTCTTCTTCTGGGGCCATCAGGGCTGGAGAAAGAGATCCCCACATTTTTCCCATTTCTTCTAAGTCTGCATAGCAGCTGCAGTTATCCTTCCATAAAGTTGTCTTATCTTTTCACCTTAATTTTAGTTTTATTTTTCAGTCTGTTGTTTGTTTAGATCCAATGGTCTCGGGAGAACTGAACTCACTCATCAGCCTTTTATTGTTTGTGCTGAGGAAACCAGCCCTTGTTAGCAGTGCAAACCTCCAGAGGCGTGTGCTTTTCGTGCTGTTTTTCAACACGGAGAACCAGTCTGTGTGACTTACTGTCCTTTTGAAGACTGTCAGTGTGGGGGAGACTGGTGAACCGGGACAAGCCACTTTTCTGCTTCAGACACCACTTCCTACTTGCAGTGGGCTGCCACAGCTTTCCACCTCGCTGCAGCAGCGGCAGGTTGCTCACCACTGGGTGAGAACTGCACTCTGCTCTTGAAACATCTTGATTTTATTTGCATTACTGTTTTCCATACCCTTCTCTCACTCTCTCTCTCCCCACACCTACATGGTCTTTTGATTGCTGGAGGAGTTACCGTGCCATGTGCTCCCCATTGTCTACGTGCAGCAGCAGAGCTGTGGTGGTGCTCAGGGGTGGTGGGTCCTCAGGCTCCACTGGTCACTCAGGAGCTGGGAAAGCAGTGCTGTCCCCCTCTCAGCCATCCAGGGGTGCCAGCAGTGTTGGTGCAAGGTGCTGGGAGAGCCTTGGTGGTGCCATGGGCCTTTGTTAGCACTTGTCATGGAGCAGAGCTGTGAGGGGTCTGTGCATTGCCTTTCCTGAGACAGAACAAATATGTCTCAGCTTTCTGGCATTGATTTTTGACAAAGGATTCAAGAAACTGCAGCTGTGCTGACTTTCTTGTACCCTCCCCCACTTTATTACAATGCATGTTGTTCTGAAATACTCAATTCAGCTATAAACAATCTACTCTATCAACAACATGCTTTTGCACTTTTTGAAATGGTGCTTTGAGGCAGATAAATGAAAGTAAGTATGGCAGCTTGCCAGTAAAAATCCTGCAAACTGTATCATCACAGGGGCACTGACTAAGACAGCACATTATTTTATTTACTGCGGAAACTGAAAATCCATTTCTGCCCATACAATAGCTGTTTATTTCATCTTTGCTTCATGTTTGTTCTAATCTTTCTTGACACTTTTAGATAGTAATGGTTCACAAGCTGTTCAGATCGGTGCTTGCATGGCTCCATCAGCCAGCACTTCCTTCTGGTTTTAGAAGTCCAGCACCCTCTTTGCTGGTGTGTGCCCACTGGCCAACAGCAAGGGAGCCTGCCCAAGCCCTGGACACAGGCAAAGTACTGGGGAGGTCCTACAACTCCCTGAATACATCCCCTGGGCTAAACTAGAAGACTCATCTCTACCAGCCAAGGTGAACAGGGAAGCTTGTACTGCAAATGCATTACAGTGGGCTGACCTGGACAAAGGAGTTCCTCAGGACTTGAGTTTTTCTTTCTGAACATTCATTCTGTCAATGTTTATGTCACCAGCTGTCTAAATGACATCACGCTTCACATACTAGAAAACCTGATTCTGAGATGCAGAAAGATGAGGTGACAGGGTGACCAGTGCATTCCTGCTAAAACCTGCTGGATTCAGATTAGCCTTGGTGATTTCTTAATCTGGGCAATGTGTCCTCTGACAGTGTGATGGCATGTTCCCCAGCTCCTGCTCGGGTAGAGCAGCTCCTCCGGCACCACTCATCACAATGGCTTGGAGATGGGAGAAAACCAGGCTGGGGAAGAATGTTGAAACCATTTCAAAAACCTCTGGAGAGAAAATGAGTAATATTTTGTTTTCCTGAATGGTTTCACTGAAATTTAGGGAAAATAATTGCAGTTGAAAGATCTCAGTTTTTGTTGTTCTGTTCTTTCTTTTCTATTTGTTTTCACACGCTTCGTATTGAATGTACTTCCTCCTTTTCATCTCCACCCTCTCCTTTGCTATCCTTTATCCCATACCCCACCACAGAAAGGTGCAGAGACAGCAGAAGGGAAAGAACAAATATAATAAAGAAAAGATAAAAAACATTTCAAATTTCCTTTTCCAGATCCCAAGAAAACAGGTTTAAGTTTCAGATCTTAATGATGGCATTCTGTGACCAAAAATCACCTGAAAAATATTCTAAGGAACTGTGATTTAACTTATATTTGGTTACCTAGCTACTTCTGCGGAATTCCATTTTATTCTTTTACCTAGCCAAAGGGTCTACCAAATTCATTTTGCTTGGGGATTTCTCCCCAGAGATATCCATTATAGCCCATCATGCTGAATGATAGGAAATTCTTGAAGAGCCTTTTTCTGTTATGTGGTTGGCCATATTTCATAAGCTTATCCAGAGCACAGTCTCTTTCTATGTCCTCTTCTTGTCTTTGAGGGTGTTTGTTAAGGTGTAATGGAGTTTCACACATGATTTTTTTTTCTCGATGATTCTGTATGTTCTGCAGTCCTGGTTACTTAAGAAAAAACACTTGAATGGAAAGAGATGCATTACAGGTCAAATAGTAGCCAAAGCCTCTCTGTATCCTGAAGCAGGGGAAACACAGAACTTCGTGATACCTAGAAATTCTACTGAGCAAAGGAAACAAACCTCTTTTAAAGCTACTGTCTGTGGCCCAAAGACAGAACCCCTTTGACGCTTGCGGTAGAGCTGGGAATCACAAGCAAAGAGGCTGGTAACAGTCCTGCTGTGCCCCTGGGGCAGTGCTAATGAGCATTTGGCAGTGGGAAGGCAAAAAAGCTGTGCATGGCATGAGACAAGGCTGCGGATCTGGAGGCAGGCAGCCTCTAGCAGAAGAGGGATGGCTGAGGATGAATGAATAAAAATTACACTGTTTGGAGAGGGGTTTCCCTTTAAAATTATGGATTTGGCCCTGCTTTTACATGTTTCTTCTAAATTCCAAGCAAAAAAGGCTAACATAATTTTCTGTTTGAGAATAACCTGCAAGCTGCAAGGCAGGATTGATGAGCATTTTCAAATGGTTCCAGGCAGATAGGTAGGTGTTGTTCTTTATTCTGCCAAATTCAGAATATACCCGAGTGCCTGCATTTCTCTCTAGTTTATCTTACCTTGAATCGATTCCAAATAAACTAGAACTGACAATTACACACATGCACTGTACACTTGAGACCCACAGGTGTACTTGGAAATCAGCCTAGGGGACTGAAATACGTGTCTTTGATTAATTTTAGTGGTAAAATGTCCAAATCCCTTACTCAGCCTTGCAGTGCTCACCTGTAAGTATCAGCCATACTCCATATTGTTGGCTGTTCATATTTTTATCTGCAGATAAATACAGTCTTAGCCCTCAGAACTCTGTACTGCTTAAACCCCAGGACAGATAGGATTGTTATTGTAAGATTTGCCCTAATAGCCCATGGCCTGGTCATTACATGAGTTTATTTCTCAAATGGCTGGTAATGTTTGACCACTGCAGAGCTGGGGTAAAGCTATTGTGTGCACACAACTGTTGTGACAGAAAATAGAAAATAAGAAGTGTCTTGGTGAGTACAGCTTGTTTCACTCTAGGGCACTTAATGCATTGGTCTAGTTGGCATGGTGGTGTTTTGCCAAAGATTGGACTTGATGATCTTGGAGGTCTTTTCCAACCTTAATGATTCTATGATTCTACGCCTGGCAAAGAGCAGCTTGCAAGGAGTCATCATCTTTGGAGCAGTTCCTGTCTAGACAAGGTTCATGTTGCTCTGGCATGGGAACTATTGTTTGCCACCTGTGTGATGCACAAGTGTGTTCAGAGTTGGAAGGAAGGAGACAGGAGGGGCTAGGAAAAAAGCTTTAAGGAAATCCCACCAAAAATGCCCCAGGCCAGGAAAGCCTTTGCTTGTTTTCTTACTGAAAAGCAAATGTTTTAGATGATGTTTCTTCTGGCCTCATATATCAAACATGACCACATTTTATTCTCTCAAGTACTGACAAGATTTCCAGCTCTTTACAGAGGCTCAGAGAACTTCCCCAGCAATGTGATCCTTAAAGAGACAAAAAAAAAAAAAAAAAAAAAAAAAAAAAAGCAAAAAA
Source organism: Promerops cafer (assembly GCA_013398275.1). NCBI lineage: Eukaryota > Metazoa > Chordata > Aves > Passeriformes > Nectariniidae > Promerops > Promerops cafer. The sequence goes on from VZSE01005944.1 coordinate 111,739, forward strand.
GCTGTGGACATTGTAAGATGTCAGTGTGAGCAGCAAATCAATGTCACCGCTGCCTTTGCAGAGTATTCTGTGTCCCTTTCGATCAGAGCTGGTGAATGGCTACTGCCCTCTTCCTGCATTCAAATATGCAGAAAACCCCTGTTAGATATTCCCATAATGAAATGTCTGTTTGAGTCTTTTGTTTGCTTTCCATTTTCCTATTGCTTGTTTCTTGTCCAGAATGCCCCATGCCTTATTAAGCAGAATTAGCTCTGCCAAACAACATACCCTCTGTCTCTCAGCTCCTGCACACTCTGACAAGTGTTGTTGCACAGCATTTTGTGGTGCGGCCGTCCTGACGCAGGTGGAGGGACCTTCTCAGAGCTCTCTTCAACCCACTGCCCCTCAGGAGGGATTCAAGCCCTCACTGGTGCCAGTTCTACCCTGAAACATGCCAGTGTTGATTAATGAGGGTAGTGAGGCGTCGGTGTGGGCAGGGAGGAGAGGCAGAGCAGTCCTGCGCACTGTGTGCTCCGCGGAAACCTCCCTCTGCTCAGCCAGCCCAGGAGAAGTCCAGAGGGCACTCCTGCCCTGCCCCGAGCTCACAGCTCTTCCCTTCAGCACAGCCACCTGCACATACCCTGGGGGAAGTGCTCATGCTCCTGAGCAGTCTCTGTCAGCCAGGAGGTGCCTGCTTGCTCCACCTGCTTGTAAGATGAGACCTTATTCCTGTAAAAGAAGAGGCATTTGGCCTTACAGGTGTGTCCAAGGCTTGGGACCACAGCTGCCGGTTTACCAAATAGACAAGCTCTTAGGAGAGGTATCACCCACAACTGGGGTGACAGAAGAGGTGTGCTCTGAGTGCCCTCGGACTCAAAAGAGGTCATCTGATGTCCCTTCAAGGGCATAATGGTTCTAGTTAATACAGATCAGGAATGCGGGAAGATTTCTTGGGAAAGCAAAGTCAATTTAACCCAGCCAGCCCCTATTCCTTCGAAGAGTGATTCCTCCTTCATCCTGCAGTCGGAATTTGCTTCTAAACAAACAAAAAAGTTGGATTTTCCATGCAACAGATACCAAATGTAACTGCTGGAGGAGAAAGCAGGTGGAGAGATTAGACATGCCTGGTGCTGACAGATAGCATTATTGTGCCTAATACGTTGGAGAAATTGTTCAGAAACAATTCAGCCATGTGAAAATGCATCCCTTGTAATATTGCCAAGGTCAGAAAAACCTAAGGAGATCCACTGAGTAAGTGCTGGTCCTGCAAGGAAAAACCATCTAGAGGCAGTGTGGTCATGTTGCTGAGGCAATTTTCCATCAGGGTCCCATAGGGGCAGAGAGAGGAGCTCCTGCTGCTTTTCTCAGTTCTTTCTGCTCACGATGAAAAATCCTGTATCAAGGTCCAAATCTGTTCAAGCCCACTTGGCTATTGGCCCTTTAATCACTTTCAGATGAATCTAAAAACCCGTACTGATCCAGAGAGGTTCATGAAGTGGAAGGGAGTTGAATCTCCTATGGGTCCTCATTCCATGCTGTCTTCTTTTCCTTTTGCTCTGTTCTGAAACTAATGAGGTTTGATGACCTGTTTTCTTCTTTCTCATCCAGGCCAGCTTGGGGAAGAGAGGGAACACGGCTCTTCCTACCTGTGAACATGTCCCTGCCTAGAAAGTCTGTCTGCAAACACATGAGGTGTGTGACCCTTTTGGGGCAATCCTGGGGTGTACCAGGTGCAGAGGAAACAGCAGATGCTTTTATATAAAAATGGCATACAGGCAGGAATATATCTCCTCTGGAGTCTTCTCTTTCACTTCCCTAGAGATCTAATGTAAAAGACCAGTCCTATATCTGCTTGGAAAATTAGGCTGAAGGGAAGTAATAGCTAGATGCTCTTTCCAAGAAACTAAGAAATGCCATGGGTTAGATCTCTGTCATGCCCTGGCTGTGCACAGCCAGCCAGCAGGCCTTAGGTCTGTAAGCAGGGAGGAATGGAAGAGTCAAATAGTTTTGGGTTGGTGCAGACAATTTTCACAGTGGCAGCTCGGCACTCCGTCACTCTCTTGGTATCATCCAAGGAGATGTTTGTAGGGAAGGCAGCTCTGGAGATTGTCTGGGGCTATGTGAAAGAGGGGAAAAAAAGATGAACTAGCAAAAAGTTAATTAAAACTCTTCTGATTATGAGGTGGAATTTAATACTTTAAAAAATGCAGTGTGACACATTGCAGCACTGCAGCTGAATTAATCATGAATGAGGATAGTAATTTTTAATTTTTGTGTGCATGAGAAAAACACTCAACAGATTTGACAATTAGAGCAGGGTAACAGCATTGCATGGCACAATGTGAAGTAGTTTTTCCCAGTGGTTTTTGAGAGGGAGCTAAACAGATGTGCTCAAATATTTACAAGTGCACAATATTCACATGCTTTTCAAATGCTGACCCTGCTGATTCGCAAAAGTCTGCTTCAATCTGGAGACCAGCTACTGTGGTGACACAGGCTATTTATCATAGGTAACACAGCAGCACTGCTGCCAGCTCCCCGTGTACTTGTGTGCGCAGTTATCTCCTACTCTTCTGACACTGATACACCCCCTCAGCAACTCACCTGCATCACCAATTTCTCCCAACACAGTCCTGGCAGCACACTGGGCCCTGCTGGCTCAGCCCCAGCCTGTGGGGTAGGAGTGGTTCCTGTGCCACACCACGCCAAAGAGAAACAGGTTTGATTTCAGCCACAGCCATAAAAGTCAGGGTAGTTCAGCTGAAGTGTCATGAGGGCAAAACACTCCTGTAAGAGTCTAATATTACATGTTTACTCTGTGTAATTCAACAGGGTTAGCCATCAATTATCTGCATCAAAGTGACCACCCAGATGCCCAGTGTATTTGGCCTCGTCTGTCACTTAGCTGTCCCCTGTCATGCTTCAGTTAAGAGCTGAGAATGCCAGTTAACATTGTCCATATCACCAGCAGTGCAGGGTGTTTCATTGCCTTGTTTTCTTCAAAAGGAGCCCAAAGAAAAGTCAGGTTTGTTCAGCACAAGCTGTAGCTGGGGAGGATTCAGGTAAGCCAGATGGCAGTGTCAGTGATGAATGGCACAGATACTGTAGGGCTATGCCTGGATATCCTAACTGGGAAAGCTGAGCTGCACTGTACCTCACTGAAATAGTGACTATTACAGCAGTTGCTTTACACTGTTCAATTGGCTGTGTAATTACTTTCACAAATTAAACAAAAACAATGGTGAAAATATGTAAAATGTCACCTGGACTGAATTGTGGTTCAGATCCCCAGTGAAAATTAGTTTGGCAGTCTCCCCTCACATTCTAATCTGCTCGATTTCAGCCTGAACGCCTCTCTGCTCTCAAGCCCAGGTTGGTGTTGCAGGTCAGGCTTTAGATGTGGTGTGGGTGCTGCTGTGTGAGAAGCCCTGCTTATCTGGCTCAAACCAGGATAATTAGTGCCCCATTTTTTTCAAGCCATCCCACTCATTCCATGCTTTGTATACTTCTTGGTTTGCTGTGCCTGCTGTCCTGGGTTTCTTTACTTTGGAAGGCAAACATGCAATGATGCATTTCTCTGTTCAGCTCACATTTATTTTCCTTTAACATTTAGCCCTGCAAATGTGATAACTGTTCACTTAGTGAAGACAGACAAGGGAATGAGGAGGGGGCAGATCATCCACTTACAGTTTTACATGTCAACAGGTCCCATCCATGCTGACTTCTCTTCAATGAGCTCAGTATCACAGCAGGAAGTCAGACAAGCTGAACAACCTGCCCAGTTCTTTCCTCTCTCTCCCTGGTCCCCCATGCTCCTCAGACAGCAGTTAGGGGGGGATAAGCAAAGTGAGGTTCTCCTCATTGCAAGGCATCTCAGGCAATCTGGCACACCCACCTTTCTTTCACTGCACTCTTGGTGGAGCTGCACTTTGCTCTAATTTCCTTCTCTCCTTTTCCCATGTGAATGGGTTACTGATGCAGCAGCCTGTGTTTGGGATCTATGTGCAGCTGCTGCACCTGAAGAAATGCACCAAGAGACACTGCCACGGACCTGCAGACAGTAACTGCAACTGCTGTGATGCATCTCATGGGTTTTCAGGAACAGAGATTGATTCACCCACTCTTGAGTGGGGAGACTGGTACTCTTGGGGCCCCATGGAAAATATTATTCTCACATTGCCTTCACCAGTGGGTGTGAAGAGCTCTACCCAGTGTTGGCCACTGCCTGCTCCTAGAGCCACTGAATGGCTTGGTTTTCTCCTCTTCTAGCAATTTAGATTGGAGAGCTTTTATAAAGTACCAAATGAAGCATGGCTCTGTTTCAGGCACACTCTTGAAAGCCAATGTGCCTTAAATGCCAGTTACTGTGTATCCTGCAAAGAATGGGCAGTTGCGAGTTAGTTGTCTTGGTTTCGGTTGACAGTGCTTCATGTAGAAAATGAGATCTCTGCATTCATCCTGAAGAGCAGACTAACCCAGATATCTATAGTACAAAATTCACCCTCGGTGAAATGGGGAAGTTTGTGTCCCAGTGAGAATCTGGATTGCCACAGCTGGATTCACCATCAGACAGTCACAGAGAAACAGTTCTGTCAGGCAGGCTGGAGGAGCCCAGGCTTCTCATCAGATAGATGTGTAGTGCCTTTTAATACTTTTTAATAGTTTACAAAATTATGATAAGCTCTGCAAGGCCATTTAAAATGGATAATCTTCAAGTGGTATTAAGGACTAAAATGGGTCTGCCTTGTATGCCTTAATGGGCCCCTCACAGACTGTTCAACATTATCAAAAGGTGATTTTAAGAGTTTGTAATAAATATGTTCCTTTGGGGGAGATTAGGAAACAGGGTGGGATTTGCCATCCTTCTGCTACTTCCAAATTGCTGTGCTTTAACTGAATTAATTACAGTGGGTCTGCCTTGAACCTCCAGAGTGCCAGTTCACTTCTGATCTATTGCTCAGTAAAGAGGTTTGTCCTTAGGGGGAAATGTTTGCTCCAAGAGCCAGGTCTATTTAGTATTTGATTATCAGCCTAGGAGAAATTAGTCAAATAAGGCTCTAGCTTTGTGAACACTTACATGCATGTTTAACCTTCTATTCCTGAGGAGTCCTTTAGATTTCAAAGTGCAATGAAATAAAGTGTGTCTGCAGAAATCTTATGGAGACCAGGGACTATGAGAGTTCCCTATTCACAAACAAGAAGGGAATGAGTTCATTCAGAAAATTTTCCTTGCACAAGCTGTGCTTATCCTCTGCTAGTGTCCAACCTTGCCTTTGCTGCAAGCCCAGACTTTGACCACATCACTTTCAAGGTCTGGGGCTGAAATTGCAGGGAGATTTGAATGTATGAGTGAAACTGGATAAAATTACAGACATCACCTTCCCTAAGCGTTAATTTCTCTTTCCACACTTTTCTGTATCGCCAAAGTTCACGTCCTTGGGCAACCAAGTTGTCAGAGTGATACAAAATCCACAATAATAATCCTTCCCTGTCAACCTTCTGAGGTTTCTCTTTATATATCAATTCCATTGTACATCAGTTAAAGGATTTAAAGTATAATTATAAAACTTGCCCATTTCATAAAATGTTGAAGGTTGAACAATTTCTTGTGGAGCCCACCAGAAAACTTCTCATGTGCTCTCTCTACTCTCTGTGTCTTGACAGCAGTGCGCTTCCTGCCATTTTTGTCTGCCTAAAATAAACACACTGGAATTTATTGATTTGTTGAAATCAATAAATTTAGGAGGTTTAGGAGGAAAAAGCAGTTTATTATGGTTTTACCAAATCTATTTGATGTTTGCTGGTTTTGAAGCAGGCTTTTACTCTCTTGGCTCTCCAGCCCACTAAGCTTTGTGCGTTAAAGTCAGCATTCCCAGAGCTTTCATACTGACTGACCTCCTGTTATTCTTTTTGCTGAGATACTAAGAACCCTTAAAAACTGAGATGGTCCATGTTTTCATGTACCTTGAGTGTGATTTGGAGGCCTCAGTTCAGGCAGAGAGCTTTCAAAAGTCACAATACTCTTTGTATACCACCAAATGATTCTGCATATATGCAAGCTTCCCACAGTGATCTGTGTGTCCACCCAGAGAACTCCATACTTAGCTTCAGCCATCTTTCTTGACTGACAGGTTGTTTTAAGTTATTGTCACCCAAACAGATCTTGTGCAGAGGATATTAATTTTCTTAATTTACTTAGCCATATGATTGCAAAATATCAACATGTAATAAAAGAGTAAAAAAGCATTAATACAGTAATTTGTATTAACTCCTCAATATCATGATATGAGAAATTGTCATCTGTATGTCTAACTCTCACTGAATTCAACCAAAATACATTGTAAATAAAGTTTAGGGACTTGAAAATATATTGAATTGGTCTGGTGATGGCTAATTTCAATGAATAATTGAGGGAAGGTAAAGTGGGGGTTCCTGGGGCTGGAAACCTGCTAACCCCATGCCATGGTCTGTTGGTGTCACCAGTTTACATGACAAGAGGGTCACATAATCAGGCTGGCCAACCCCCCTGTTCCAAGTGTGGCTGCATTTGCTCTTTTTATTATGACTGCTTCCAAGTATGTAGTTCCAGTGTAAATGAGCCTAACGATACCCACTTCCTAAATTTCAGATTGCAGATTTTGAGTTGGTGATTAGTGCTTAAACTCTGTTTTAGGGTTAAACTCTGACTCGAGAAATTGAAGTGGGCAAATGCTCCTATTACCTTATGTATTTCACACCCTTAATCCTGTTTTTAGGCATCCTGGTGAATCAGACCTACTAAGGAAAATGCTAAAGCAGATATTTCACTTGGAGCAGACAAATAATCCTACACCAACATTTGAAGGCTGGGACTTTTTAGATCCAAAAACTTGCTGGAAAACTCCAATGAGGTATGTACTGCTTTTACTTTTACCCTACAGGACAGTGGTATTCGCATATTTTTGCCTGCAAGACCATTCTGGGTGACTGAAAGCATGTGTGGAATCTGGAACATTTATGGTGCAAACATCATTTCAGCATTCTCCTACGCAAGAGATGATGAAGCTTCCTAAGACGAGAGCCTATGTAAATATGTGTTATCCATCAGCTAGGCAAACAGATGACGGACTGCTGTTTTTAGAAACTCCAGATGATGGCCATGATCCTGTAATGTGATTATTGTGAGCAGAGACATACATCTGCAATCCAATTCTTGCTCTGCAGATCTACTGAATATAAAAAAGAATATCCAGAATATAAAAAAGACTACCGTTCATAAATTCCATTGTCATCTTCTCTATTCTTATTAATGCTTAATTTAAATCTTGACATCTAACCCTTCTTCAGCATTCATGATTAGAGAAATTAATTTACAGTTTCTTCTGAAAGCATAACAGCAAATGGGAATCAATGCAGACAGCCATTTATTGCTCCAGCAGTGAGGTTAAACAGCTTGTGCTTTTAACTGCGTGGTACAAAATATATAAAGCTATTTGCTTGAGTTATTAATCCGGGATCACTGGATATAATGTGATAGTAAAAGTTCTTTTCCCAAAGAAGAGAGATAGATACATGCTCTGCTCAGTATGTCCTGGTGACTCTCTGCTCCAAGTGAATAAACATACAGCTGAATTCTCCCAGCCAGGTGTGATCCGGGAACAAACTGGCAGCACATCTTTGTGTCTGCTGATGTAAATTCTGACTCACAGAAGTGGCCCACCATTAGTTCTGCAGTTAAAAATGCTTGCTCTTGTCAAGAATCATGTTCCACAGAACATGCCACAAGCCCAGAAAAATCAACTCCGTTCTCTAAAGAACGAAGCACATGGCTTGCATTGATGTACAATGAAGAATCACATGCAAGACTGGTGTTTCAGGACTCAGCCACTATAGATGAAATGGAAGCAAAAGAGGCAATAAATATTTTTAAAGACAACTTACAAAGACTAATGTCTACAGAAGTGATCTGAATTAGCAGAGCTTAGCTCATCTGAAATAATCTGCTCCTCAGAACATGGGGACACATTCCCTCAGCCTGCAGCTGCTAAAGTGTCCAGTAGGTTGCCATAGGAAAATTGCATACTGAATTTGAATATTTGTCCTGTTCTTCTGTAACCCAAGTATAGCTCTCTGTCTTTTTCTCTACTCAGAAAGAACATGAAACACAATTAAACTTATCTCAACACCTCAATTTATGCTGCATATAGAGAACATTAGCTCTTGACTGTAAAATGCACACTTGGATTTGAGTAAGTCTGCTTTGTCCTGGTATGGTAATAAGGAAAAAGAGGGTTGAGAAAATATATGGTCATATACCTGAAGCGAAGAGAAGCTGGGTAATAGGTACCAATATCTGAAAACTCTTTCGCAGGATTCAACTTGAACAGAAAGAGTAAAAACCAAGGAACCTCATGGTTAATCATTGTAATGGAGTACTGATAGTTGCCATTGGCTGAAAAAGAATTGAGACATTTCAGAGCCCCTGATGCACTTTGATCCCTTGGATGTTAAGCTCTGAAGCAGTGCTGAGTTTGACAAGTTGATGACAAAAACCTATTCTTTTCCGAATGCTACTTTAGCTACTAGCTTTTTATTCAAGAAAGGCTTTTGTTGACAGCAAGATTGTTTTCTTAGAAAAACACACAACAAGAAGATGACAAATGCTGTTGTGAATGTTCACACAGCTCCAGGAGCAATCAACCGTGATTATTCAGACAGGGCTCCTGCAGGAACGGATAGAGCTAAAATCTTGAAATTTGGCAAGAATAAAGTCCTCGATAAGGAGCAGCACTTACAGTTGCTCTGGAGAAAATCTAGTTCCATCAGCGGGATTCATGCTCATTTGGAATTGACCATGTGCAGTAGAACATCTTGTCTGTATGTATGCAATTAAGAGATGCACACTGAATAGTTGCCATGCAGTTAGTGTAACATATGCTCCAGTACTTCCAGACGTGACTACTGAAGCTGGTAGCAAAATCCTGATGTCTTCAACAAGGCCTCAATTTTAGTCAGATAAAAACTTCTATGTGTGAAAGCAGCTGGGGATCTTTCTCTTCACTGAAAAAAATGTGAGAAAGAGAAGAGGAATCCATACTGAGGAACTGACTGAAAGGCTGGAGAGGCTATAAGCACTGACTTGTAGCATTCAGGAGATAGAATGCTATTGCTGCCCAGTCTGTGACCTGCTGTTTGCCTTATGGCAGATGCTTTTATATTTCTTGAACTTTGCCTGATGCATCTCAATAAGAAATCCTCAGCCTGACCCCTACTTAAAGGCATCAGGGCATTTCTCCATAGTCTCCACAACCATTGAAGTAATGTGCTTAACATTTAAATCCCAGGGCCATATGTACTACACTCTCTGTAAGAAAAAAGGCTGGATCACTGCACTGGACCGCAGTCACAACATCTTGGTCTCAAGGATTGAAGCTCACTTGGTGGCCTGTGTGACATAGGACAGTAAGAGGCTACACACCAGAGAGGCAGCGATCTGAGGAGCAGCAGTCTTAGTCCTAACACCAGTTGTGGATCTGAAGCTTCCTTCAGTCTATTGTGCCAAAATCCAGGACTGAACTCCGCAAATCGCATGTATTTCCCCAGTGACCTACCCTGAATGCTGGCTCCAAACAATCCCCACTGGAACTGTGTGTGGTTCCCCACTTGAACTGGCTGATGTGAGCCCATCTCTCATCATGACAAGCCCAGCAGGTGATGCACAGGTTCATCTGGTGCTCCAGTTTGTCACCAGCTCTCTGTCTCCGCAGACAGCATGACTGTGCTGAAGCTTTAGACAAGGAAAACAATTTCAGGCAAGATAAGAACAGACTAGGTTTTTACCCAACCAGAATTTATTTATGTGAGGCTTCTAAAAGTTCAGTAGTTTTAACTCCATTGCTGTGTGCTTCACTGCTGTTTTCTGGAATCAGTAGAGGAAGTAACAAATTAGCACAAGGGAAAGCATTCTTTCAGCAATGTCCTGGTGGGGGAAAAAGTCATGAACTGCTGGAAATCCACCCAAAAACATTCCTCTGATCTTCCAGGGGTTTTTAATCTCAGTTCCAGATCCCAGAGGTCTATAATGCAATAAGCTGTGGATAGGTCTGCCCAGCTCTGATGCCAAATTTGAATTGGGATTTTTGATGCTCTCTCCTAGTTTCCTTTTTCCAAGTCCAGGGTTTGGAACATTTTCTTTCTTACTTTGAACTCGGGGTCTACTGCTTATAGCAAAACCTGGTGAGCTGGGGCCATGGTGGGGATATAGGCTGGACACCAGCTGGACACCATACTCAGAAAAGCCACCTGCTGTAGCCAGGATCTCTGTGAACCTCAGAGAGTGCTGCCCCACTGACTCCACAGCTCTTTCCTTTTCCTTCATGAATGCCATCCATGAAAGTGGGTCTGTGCACCAGCTCTTTAACACCACTTCTAACTCCAGGACCAAATTGCCTGCCCTGGAGCCAGAGCTGGATTCTGCAGAACTAATCTGAACATCTGAATTTGTAGGTCCAAATTTAACATTGTTTAAAAGCAGGTCAGATTCTGTTCAGCCACAATAGCCAGCAGGTAATTCAAGTGTGAATCATCAGTCTAGGCCATGGATTTGTGTGTGTCATGAAAGTGAATGTAAACACACCGCACACCCCTCCACTCCAAGGAAGGTTTTGGGGAACAGTGGCTGGCTTCTTCTCCACACAGCAGAGAGACATTCCTGCAAGGTCATGGACAGCATTCCAGCTCACCAGTGCTGCAGATAAACATACTTCCTTCCCAAAGAGCATATGAAAACAGCTGTTCAGCATTACAGTATATTGCAAATGATTACTTGTCTCATCAGAGGCAGTTGTTCTTGGGTAATACAAAGGAAGTGGTCTGAGAAGCACCTGGTACCTGCACTGAGCTACCATGCTTGGAGAGGAAGCTGGAGCCGAGGAAAGGCAGTGATTTGCTAGATTAATTGGTTTTCATCCAACATTTATTAAGATGCTTTTGTGAATTAAGTGGAGGGGAAAAAGTCAGGTGTTTAATGACCAAACTTCTGAGGCAGGCAACATGTCAAATATTTTCCCAGTGGTTTTACAGTAACTTGTTTCACTTTCCTTGCATCAAAATATTGGTGGGCCTCAACCTCACGAGGTTCAGTGCAGTGTGGACCTGTGCAGGGTGGCACAGCCAGAGGCTGGGGTGCAGGAAGGGTCTGTGGGGAGCACACCAACAACAGGGGCAGAGATAAGGAGCATCTCATGAGTGGGAAGTGACACAGGGGCTGCGCGACCATGGAAAACCAGACTTGCTAGCACATGGAAAGGGAACAGGATAGGCCTGAGAACCTGGCTGGGCAGGTACAGAGGTGGGGTCAGTCAGGGAGACTGGAGGACCAGAAGTGGACTGGGACATGTGGGTCCTTCACTTGCTCTGCAGTAACATGCAGAGCAGACAGCTCTACATTTCTGCTGCCTCAGGTCAAAAGTGTACAGCAAGGCAACCTGCACTGCGCACACCCACTGAGGAGGCAGCACACCAGGCCCTGTGGGGCCTGGAGAACATGCAGAAAAAAATGTGTTCTAGTACAGTCCTTGTCCTTTCTTTGGTTGTAAAGCTACTCAGGATAGTGTTTGTTTATCATCCTAGGCTTGCATGAGTGAATTGAGTGCTGACTTGCTATTTAAAAGCCCCCACAGTGGGCAATATTTCAAAGGCCACATTAAAACCATTAGTTTGCTGTGTTGGGACAACTGACCATTGATGAAAACACTTCAGAACAGACAGAACCCACAGAAATACATAACTCAATTCTTCGAAACTGAAGGCAGCCATCCATCCCCCCCCCCGCAAATGTTTCTCTTAAGATACTGTTTACACAGATTTAATCAGTTGTGTCACTGGGGCACAGCAAAATCGGCAATGTGACCTGCTGAGATTTAGCACCAGATTGCAATTTACAATCAAGGCACCAAGAGTCACTGAAGTGCATAGCTCCTGCCCCAATTACTAATTAATCAGACCCAAAGAGGTCTCTGTAAAAGGCATAGCAGTCAACTGTGAGCCCTATAAATTCCCAGGGCTTCCCTATCCTTTATGTAGGAAAGGTGACCTGTGAAGCTTTGCATCCTGCAGTTAGGTGCTGGTCACAGAAAAAAACAAACTTGTAAATTGGTTTTATTGGGGTTTTTTCTCTCCCTCCCTAGTAAGAATGCAACCAGCCTGATTGCAGTAAAGCATTGTTAAAAAGGCAGTGTGAGATGATGGGATGAAATGAGCTGACTAGCTTTCTCAAAAGTGTGACTCTTCATGGGTGCTTCAGGTGCTTCTTGCCTTCTTCAGAGTGCTGCTGCCTTTGTGAGGGACACGGGGGCTTTGTCAGTGGCCACAGCAACTTGGCTTGGGGCTGTGCAAGGCCTGTCACCCAATGAGGAGGATGGAGGGGAGCGAGGCAGGGCTTGGCAGTATTTGTTGAACTCTTGGTGGGTTTACAGAATCTGGGGCTTTAAAAGCTGCACTGTGGGTATCCAGCTGGGCTTGAGGTGAGTAGTGCTGTTCCCCAGGGGCTGATGGAGATGCCCCTACACAGATTTCCCAGCAAACCCCAGCTTCTTTCCAGGGATTAGTGATTTTTCTGATGCCATTGGCTCTGCTAGACTGGTGGGTATTGGGCTTAATAGGCTCTGAAAAACATCTCAGACTACCTCAATCATTCCTCAATATATCTTTGAAGGTAGAAGAGGTAATTCTGACACTATAAAAAAATAGAGAAGGAAATATAAAATTATGAGCTAGATAACTCCCATTTGATGTTTTTGCTCACTTTATTGCATTTCATCTCATTACTTTTATGGTGAGACCAAACATTCCTGATGTTGATAGTCCAAAATAGAAACCCACAATTTTTAATACATGCTTTTAGATGAAACCACAAGATATTGTGAAAACAGACAGTCTAGTGTGTCATTAAAGTGAGTTATTTAGGTATAAATATTCTATTTTCTATTTTTTTTAGAGTTCTGTCTGTATTTTAGGAGATTATATAGATTTATTTTTTGAGGGCTAGAAATAACAGGGTAAAATCTTGCTGGTAGTATTTTTCTAGTCACTTTGTCAAAACTGTGCACATTACATAGGGGAGAGAAAAAGCCTTCCCTCTTCTTACCCCTCGGCAACATAACAGGGAACAGAACTGCACATCTGTAAATAAATGCATCATTAGATTCTCATCAATTTGTAAGCTTCACTTGATGTATGGCTAAAATAATCCCACAAGGATAACTAAAGAAGTGTTTGCTTTCAAGCACACAGAACATGGACCAGCGGAAACACTATTTCAGTTGAACTCACTATGTTGGGATTTTTGCTTCTTGGCTATTTTTTTTTTTTTTTTTTACAACAGTCCACACTGAAGAATTATTTTAGATGCATTGCTACCAATATATTCATTAGCTGAGGATCTCTGGACATATTAAAAGAACACTGTAAAACAACTAATGATGCACTTGAGCAGTAACAGGTTGTCATTAGAGCAGCATCTGCTCTCATCAGAGTTAATTATTCAGTTGCTTTGTTTTCCAAGTAGGTGTCTGGTAGAATTTAGCAGAATCTTAATTAAAACACATTTTCAAACTCCATGGATGCTCATCTCATCTAAAGAAATCAAGACAATTTCCACCATAAACATCAAGCTTCAGTTGAGCCATCAAACAGCAGAAGGATCTCAGCCAAGGCAAGTTTTAGGCATTAACCATTACAGTGCCAGTGGGATGCAGGTTGCTGTGGAACAGTGCGCTCATGAAGACCCCTGATAAACTGTCCTATGCACATACCCATAGCCAACACAGGCCCACAGTTAAGTAATGACAGTACTCACCCTGTGTAATTGCAATTGTACCCTTTTCACTGTACAAAGCCTTCAGATGCTGCATGTTGATTCTGAGCTGCAGAGGGGCAGCGTGTGCTCGCAGGAAACAGGAGTCACTCCACCTTCAGGCACGGACCTGCCCTTCTGCCCTCTTCTACTCTTCTGGACAGCCCTGCCCTGTGCAGGTCCCCTGAGCTGGCCTACAGCAGATGCTGGCATTTTTTAAACTCTCCCTGCTCTCTTCCACAGTGCTGGAAAAAAATATCTTTCCTCTTATGAAAACTTATCTCTTGGAAAGCCAATGGAAGTGTTTTGTCTTTGGACGTAAAAAGATTAGGTGATTATTATGAGGCTGCACTGACTGTCAGAAATTTGCTGCTAATATAGAGGCCACAGTCATGCCATAGAAATCTTCCCATCGGATGTGGTAAACCTAGCGTGCTCCCAGGATGCTTTCAGGGAAGGAGTAGGGAATTGGACAAATCCATGGCTGTGTGTTTCCACTCAGCTAAAAACTCTCTGTTAAGAAAACACTGTGAGGTAAATAAGCTTAGGTTCAACCAGCTTCACTTGAATGCCAATATCTACTTTCCAGGGTCTCCTCTTTATTAGATTTAGCAAGTGCATACCAAACAAGTTCAGTCTATGAGCAAAACCTTTATTTCCCAATGGCCAGCACAGAATATGAGAACCTGAATCTTAACCTTGGAGTTTTTTGCTGCAGTGTATTGACTTACACTTGAAGCTAGTTGGGAAATTTATATCATAAAAATGCTATTTCATCAAGAGAAAGTATTTCATGAAAATAGAATATTCTAAGCAGGCTAAAACAGCTGCATTCATATTTGTAGATGGGAATATTCTGATTTTTCACACTGAAACGGTTTTATAAAAACCATGTTTATTTGTAATGTTATAAACAGTTTTTTGAAAACTACAAATGAAAGAAAAATAAAATCAAAATTGTCATGACATATTTCAGGTTTACCACAATGCAGTATCTATTTCAATCCTATTTCATAGAGCCTTTCAAAGCTTTTTTGGTTGGTGATATTCAGAAATGGAGCTGCATCTGGAGAAGTTTACTTTTGTCTTCGCTTTTCTGATCTGTTTTAAAATAAAAGCTGTTCTAATAGAGACTACCTGTGTGTTGTGAAAGGGAAAAATGGAAATCCATAACTCAGTGACTGCATTTTAATGGCTTGTACAATTTTTTTGAGGTCATTATGGGGAGCTGAGCAAGCAAACCCTCCATAGGGCAGGGGTAATTCCAGGCTGTGCAGTATTGCAGGACTCCTGACTTGGTTGGTGGAAATACCTTCTGGTTTGGGTTCCTTAAGAGAAAACAAGTTTCTGAAGGACACCAAGGTATTTCCTTCTATGTATTCTCTTCCTCCTCCACGCTGCTGCTTCTCACCTCAGAGCAGCTGTTAGAACTGTTTCCCCATCACCATCTTCCCTCTTCCCACCAGAAGTGACTCGAGATGAAGCTGCCAGCTTTTCTCTCCTGCCTGGATGACTTTTCAGATCTCACATCTGACAAGCAGCACACTGCAGGAGCAGAGCAATCCTGGTGAGAGGAGATGGACGTCTCAGGGCATCCTGAGAGGTTTGAAAGGACACATGTTAATTTTCCTCACAGGCTTGAGGACTCTCTGGGACACTGACTTCTTGGGCAACAGGGCTCAAAGCAAGAACGAACTGATAACCAAGTGCTACCATCACCTCTGAAACCACAAGCTTTTCTCCAGAATACTCCATTTTACATCAGAATTATTCTGGAAACTGGCTTGCACTGAACAGCTGATAGTCCACAGGTGAGCGCATGAACAAGATGACCTGAAAAACTTGCCTACAGTTTTATGCCTCAGAGCAGTCCATTTGTCCCCAAACTGACACTGTTAGGAGCCATACCATGGCTGTTTGTACTCTCCTTCACTGACTAACAGGCAAAGCAGGACACAGATCAACAAAGCTGTGGGCATTTTCATGCCATGGCACTGGTGGATGACAAAGAGCGCTGCCACACTCAAGCTGTGGGCTCGGCTTCAGCAGGCGGTGAGCAGCCGTGGCTGCAGCTGCAGCCTGTGTCTGGGGAGCTTTGCTGCTGTGCTTCCTTTTAAATCCTCATTTTTGCCTAGGAAAAAAACCTATCTTGGGACCCCCCCAGTGTTGGAGAGTGCTTGTGCATGACCACTTGGGGTGTTCAAACCTCTCAGAAAAGTTGCCAGGATTTGCTGCTTGGAGGGGAAAACACCTGGGCTGTAGTGGTGCCCTGTCCTGAGGAAAGGTGGCATTTTGGTTGTCCTGCTCCTGTCATCAGAACATTTGTTGTGCACAGGGAAAATAAATAAATGAGAGCAGTACTTTGGTCTTCACAAAAGCAGCTGTTATTCACTGCTGAGTGGGGTTTCCCACTGAAGAGTGGCTGCTTTCCAGCAGAGGTGGGCGCTGGAGCCTGCGAGCAGCACGTGTGTGTGAGCTGCACGTGACATCTTCTGATGGAAGACAACCATGACAAGCTGGCAGCACCTCTCTGTGCCAGGGCAGTGGAGAAGGCCACTGTTGCTGTCCCTGTGGCTGTCATGGTGACTCAGCCAAGCTGGACCTTGCACATGACCCTCAGTTTTGAGAGAGAGAAACGTGTATTTACTCACTGCCATGTGCCTCCAGGAGAAAGATCTACCTAAAGCCATCCTGTTTAACTGGAGCTTGGGTCCAACAGCTGCTCAGCCAAATTTTGTGCCCACACCTTTGCAAGCAACTGTATCTGCACACGTTTACACTTAAGCACACAACTTGCAGCTGGCATCTGTGTCGTGTGAAGCTCAGCACACCAGGGCTCTGCCACTGAGCTGTGTGGGCTGAGCTGAGGCTCTGGAAGGACCAGAAAGGGGCAAGACTGGACACCCCCTGGGACACCCAGCCTGCCCCATTCAAGCTGTGGACAAGAACTCAGCCTTTTTGCTGTGAAGATTTCTGTGCCTGCAGAAGTGTGTTTTTCCACCCAAAGTGAGATCAGATGGGTTGTAATAGCAGAGTAGGCAGAGAGGGGGGCATGTAGCAAGCCCAAAACTGTAAGTGGGGAGCTACAGTGATGCAAATAGCTCATTCTCAGAACTCACACTTTCAGCTCAGTGATATGATCTGATCAAATTTGTCAAATTCTTTGACAGTTAAAAAAAAAAAGGAAAATGAGGACTCTATTTGGGTAAATGGGTTTTTATTAAAGTCTTTATAGCATATTTTGTTTCACTCAGAACTTAACTTGAATCAATGTACCACAGACTGAGTTTCTAGTGAAGCTCTGTTTCCTCTTCCCTTTGCCTGGGCCTGATTGCAGGATCAGCACCCTCAGCGCCCTGACTGATGTGCACAGTGTTATCAGTGTGGCAGAGGAGCCAAGCCCCCAGGGATCTTCATCTGCACAGACACACACAGAGCAGACTTGGTGTGCCTGCCACTGCAGGGGCCTGGGTCCTGCCAGAACACCACATGGCAGCACAGGCTCCCTGGAGCAGGGATAGCTGTGAGAACTGAACTTAGCCCTCGGAGGCGCCCCTGGGCAGTACCCTAACAGGGCCTGGGCACCAGGTGCTCCAAGTTAACCTCTGGGTGAGCTAATTTTTTTGCCTTGATTTCAGCTGAAGCTCAGAGGAAGGAAGCTGAAGCTGACCTGCAGAGGACATGCAGCAGTGAGAAGGGCTGAGCTGCACCAACCAGCTCCAGCAGGGAGATGTTCAGCAAAGGCTTCCTGGCTGTATCACAGGTTCCTTGTTGCCCACCTGCCACTGCTGCAGCAGGAATAGAAATGCTGCATGAAGACCACCAAGTGGTTTGGACTCTGCCAGGTAAGACGGTGTGAGCATGTATTTGTGGCCAGGTAGTTTGTTTTGTGGTGCTCTGGTGGGTTGTTATGCTTGCCTTCCTGGTAGTGAATCTACTTATTGCCTTTTGTACTGTTTGAACCCAGCTGTGCTGGTTTTGCTGTGATAGTGCCTGAGTGAAGTATTGCAGAGATTGCTTCTTGATGGCCTTGTGAAAACAGAGATGAGAGCAAGTGATGTTAATAAGAGGGAGAGGGAAAAGCTATGTGCTTGGGTGTAAAATCTGTTTTTAAAACCAAGATGCTCACTGTGCTCTGAAGTGCGTTGTTGCTGCCAGGGTTTGACCCACTTCTCAGTTCAGCCAGGCTAGCTGGTTCTGGGAAACTCCTCCTCCTTTCATTGCGAAAACATCAGCTCAATTAATCAGGCTCTGTGCAGTGAATTGAAAACCAAAAAGTCCCCCCTGACATTTATCTCTGTCTTCATTCCTGGGGGAAAAAACACAGGCGCACAAACCCCTCCTAATGAAAATCAGACAGTGTGAGCAAGTGGCTCTGAAGCAAAGTTTTTCTGCTCCTAAACTGTACTTCAAGTCATTACAAGCTTTGCTTGCCAACCTTACAGTAGCTGAAGCAGTATGTACAGCCTGTGATACGCAGACTGGAGTAAAACCTTCTTCATGACATTTTGTTGTATGGGAAAGCTTGAGATTTTGGAAGACGCTCCGATAACACAATATGGAAAGCATGCTATCTTAGCATTTCCTACGCCGACTTGGAATGCCTTCTGTTTGGAGAAGATCCACTGGCAAGTGAGGGAAGGTCTGAACAGTCAATTTAGATTTTCTTTTAAATGTATTCTGTATGCATATATTGTGGTTATTTTGAGATTTTTGCCTTCTGGAATGATTACTGTCTGATACCAGATAGAAAAGTCATTATGCATAAAACATAGGTGTACAATGAGTTCAGTAGCTGTGGGGAGCTGTGGATGGAACCAATTAAGTTTCATTAAGAGGTGCAGACCTTATTTTTCTTTAAAACCCTATTCCACACCTGTGGAGCTGTTACCACTAGATTAAAATCCGTTGTTGAGGCTGCTTTCTTTTTCTGAAGCATGCTTTTGCTGAGGACACCCTAAAAATGGTGCAACATGTAGTTGCTGACCCTGGATCAAATGCATGATACAGCTGCGTCTTACTTCCTTCTCCAGTTATGTCCTTCCATGCCCAGCTCAGATAGGCTTTGGAGGGAAGTTGGGAATCCCAAACTTTTTGACCAGCATCGGTCCCCTCTGGGCTGTACCCTGAAAGTCTGGCAGCACAACTTGCCCAGAAGGGCAGCACGTGGCCTTCCATCCCTCTTTGAGCACGCAGGGCAACTCCTGCCCTGTGGTACAAGTGTGTTTTGCAATGGGAGCATCTGTGTGTCTCTTTCAAAGAGCTTACAACTCACAGGGGAATGTGAGTGGGATGTTATCAGAATATGTAAAAGTGTTTTGTGCATTATATCTATATTAAATGCCTTCGAGATGACTGTGAGTGGCAGGAGGATTGATGTGGTTGACTGGAACGGTTGGCTGGCCAGTCTGTGTTGGTGGAGAAGAGGAAAGGCTATGCAGGAGGAATGGCAGCACTTGTATTGTTCAGAGTGGCACAACAGAAAGGACACAGATGGCTGTAAGGGAGGTGCCAAAGTGACTGGATAACCCCACTCATCTACAGCATTAAAGGAAACAGCCTTGGGGCAGGAAAGTGAAAGCTCAGCTTAAGGGTATCTCATTGCACCTTGTACTGCCTGTATAGGGCAAAGACAAAATAATAATGCTTCCTTCTTGTCCCTCTCTGAAGGAAAACTCCCCCTCTGGAGGAGTGGGAGGGCATAGTTACTGAATTTGGCGGACAGCCCTGTATACCCACAGCCTCTGCTTGTTGCCATTGCTGCCCTGCTCCAAGCATGGCACAGCTTCAGGGTGGAGCGTGACCTGCTGCTGGGGAAGACAGGGAGCTCCTCTGGCTCCTCACCTCCTTCCTGCTCTAAATGGAGCTTGGGTGATGTGTCTGGGTCCAGCAGGGCCAGCACATGGGTTTATTCAAAACCTGGCCCAGTAAGCCCTGAAGCTGCTGAGCTGGACTCCAGCAGCTTGATCCAGTTCTCTGGGCAGCAAGTCAAAAATGTGGGCTGCTCAGCTCTGCCATGGTTTTGTGGAGCCCTTAGCCTGTGTGAGAAGGGGAGGCAGTGAGCTGCTGGTGCAGCCTGCTTTCCGGAAGCACTGCTGGCATTGGCTGCTGTTGTGCAGTGACTGCTCCTCATCTCTAGACAAAAGCCATTTGCTTACTGCTAATACCTGTGTGGAGTTGTGCCAAGCTGCCCCCTCAGTGCTGGGGAGTGCCTGTCACAGGTAGGGAGAGTGTCAGGGCCCATTGCTGAGCTCTCGGCTCACACCTGACTGTTCATAAGCAGCATTAACTAAAATTTGAGGCTACAGGCTAACGTGGACAACAGCTTTTTCCTCCTTTCCTCTCCCCTCTTGGAGCATGCAGCTGTGCAGTTGCCAAAGTCACAGCCAAAGCCTTCTTAGCCCTAGGCTCTCAGGGATGCTGTGCAGTATTAAAGACAGTAACCTCTGTGCTGTGTGTAAGCAGCTAGAGAAAGGCAATCCAAAAAGAACGTGAACAGAAGGCTGGAAAAAGAGCCTTTTGATTATTCAGTTTTTAAGAGGGGAAAATGCTGCAAGAGCAGCGGAACTTAGTAATCCTATTTTCTCACTGATTCTCTCTCCCATGGCTTGATTATCTTGTGCTCATCCTGATTAAAGCTTTTCTGAAAGTTGGAGTGTAGCATTGCTTTCCCATGCAGGATTTGGGGTATCTAATAGCATGGGTAATTTTATATTGCAGTCTTATTCTTCAGAGGGGACAGCAGTTCAAGTCGCTCTGCATATTTTCTTGAGACTCCTAGGAATTTGGTATGTCTGAGATTCCTCAGTGGCATAAATTTTGGCTGAAATCAGCCATCAGAGCATAGCAGTACCAGAAAGGACTGGAAAGTAAATAGTATAGTTGCATAAATCTTGCCTCCTTAACAAATTATACCATGAAAAAATCTAAATATTTTAACAATGTGTTATTGAATGACAGGGTTATTTCTCCTCCCGCATCCCCAGCTGAAGGTTCACATGGTGCTTTCAGCACACCTGTTCTTATTAGGCTCTGATGTTGCAAACAATTAGGGTTTTTTGCCTCAACAAATGCCCTGGAAGCTGCAGAGCTCGTGCAGGACTGAAATGAGGCACACAGGTACTGCTGGGCAGCCAGAGTATTAGACTGGTTCGTGGTGGAGGAGAATAGCCTGCATTCCTGAATCTGGATGAGACTTCCCAAAGTGCTACTGTTGGTGGCTGAAAGTGTTTAAACATCATTCCCACGGGTAGAGGGATCTGCTGGTCCAGCTCAGGTGAAGGGTGCAACACTGGGTGCCCTGCTGTGTGGTGTCACCATGTCACTGTCCCTTGCGGGTGGCAAGGGCAAGGTGCCATACTAGAGAGTACTGGCCATGATGCTGGTGTTGGTGTCCTAGTTCTGGCACAAGCACATGGCAGCTGTGTTCATGCCAAGAAGGAAAAGGTTTTTTCAGGACCTGTGGCCTTGGGTGTGAACTGGCGTAGAAAACAAAGTGCCCGTGGGAGGCATTGAGTCCTAGCTTTGGGGAGGAAGGAAGTTTAGCAAAACATTGCAAATCTCAGAAAAAATGCTTTGCTTCAAAACCCACAGGAGGATCCAAGTAGTCTGACACACTTTTAGTGCTGTCCCAGCTCAATCTGCAGAATCCAACGTGAAGCCCATGGCAGAGCCTCTGCCGATCGGCACGGGCATGGCCAAGCGCTGCTGGCAGTCACTCCCCTGCTCAGCGCTCGGCGCCGGCGCCAAAGGCTAACAAACAGGCAAAGTGCCGCGCCAAGGAGAAGGGAAACATCTTACTCCTTATTTAATCAATATCAACAGACATATTAACAATCGCATGTCAACACGCGCAATTATTTGTAACCCACCAGTAAACATGCTTGTAGGCCAAATCTGGAGGTGCCCTGCAAAGGCAAGGAGGCAGGGGTGTGTTTGGGAGTGCACTGTTTCCTTGGGAGCTGTGGATGGGCTGGGTGCAGGGTGCTGCAGGAACAAAGCCGTGGAGGGAAGTGCTGGCACTCCAAGAGCATCGCGGCTCCATCGGTGGCACGTTACACGAGGGCAAAGCCATCTCCTCTGCCAGAACTCCGCCATCTCCTCTGCAGCAACCACCACATCTGCTCTGGGCTCCACATGTGTTTACCCCTATGCAAGCTTTGTACAGAGGCCTAGAGCTTCATCTTCCGTGGCTGCCTGTGTCTGGAAATGCTGCAGATTTTTGTTGTGTGTGCTAAGGGCTAGAAGAAACAGTGGTATCTAATAAGTAGAAAACCAAGGTCTGGCCCACAACAGAGTGATGGGGGCCTTGGTGCTTGGACGCTGCAGGCTCTGGCAGTGACAGGGCAGCTTGCAGCAGGGATGGCATCAGTCAGTGGTTCATAGCCTGCCATGCGTGGGTGGGGACAGCGGAAGCAGCACTCCTGGAGTGGTCCAGGAAGGACCTGCAGGAATCACCTGATCATGATGGGTGAGCCAGAGCATAGCTGGGGCTTCAGGTTCTCTCTCATCTGTGCAGGAGTGTAGTGCTGTTGTGATGGCATTGGTTTAAGCATAAACTAAGCCTCTGTCCTTATCCATGTGAATGCAGAAAGGATCCAGTCTCAGGCTTCTCATTTCTTCCCTGGAACAAATGAAGTTTGTGAGTCCTACTGGCTGCAATGAGGGTATGTCCATAAAGAGAGGTAAAAGAAGACCTCTGCTTTAATTTGAGGAATGTAAGTTTTTCTCTAGCGGCAGAAGCCCTCAGTGTCCCCCAGGTGAACATGCTATCTAATACGAATGTGTGCAGACAAGGCTGCACAGACCATTTGGGTGATGGGTTGGTGGGGGAGATGCTACCTCTCCCCTCCTGGGGCCAAGGGACAGTGTGGCTGCCCTGTGTGGGGAGCACCAAAGCTCCAGTGTGGGCTGCTTTCCTGAGCCCCTGTCTGGATTTCAGCTCAAAGACCATCCGCTCCCTACAGTATTTACAAATATATCTGCCTCTGAAATCTGCCCAAGTTTATCAATGAGACGGGAATAACATTACAGAGCTGTGCACACACATGTTATACATTCCCCCAGCAATAATTCCTTCCTCCAGTTATGCTATGTATTTAGTGCATTCCCCCAGTATGATAATCATCAACATGCCTTAAAAAAAAAAATAAAATAAAAAAGGCTAACAAGATAAAAACAAAACATAGAAGCGGGCCAGATAGTGGGAAGAGAGTGCTGCAGGCCCTGAGGCTGGGACTTCATTGTCCTGGCAGCTTCTGCCCTCTCAGAGGACAGTGGAGCCGCTGCCTGTTGTGAAAGCAGCAATGCTGTGGTGAGGAGGGTGACAGCAGCCAGCCCCACTCTCTGCCTGCCGGGCAAATGGAGGGGGCTGGCAGGGGCAGAGGGGAAAGGAAGGCTAAAACATAACAGAAGTAATAGAAAGCAGCTTGCAAATCTTTTCTCTATTTATGTATCGACCCACAGAGGCAGGGGGAAGCCATGTGGTGCATTCAGCTGTTGTTAGCTGCCTTCCCTGTGCAAAGGGTGAGGGAACTGCTATGAGACCACAGCTGGACCCGTGGACCAGATCTGAGTCCCCTGAGAGAGGGGTGTGCTGTTCTTTCCCAAAGCAGATGCTTTGTTCTTGGGTTCAAAACCTGCTTTCCCACAGTTTGCACGTGAAGCAGTATGTGGTGCAAGGCTGTTAGCTGTGTCACAGGGTTTTATTTGTTTTTAAAATTGATTTGAAGGCTCCGTATCTGCTGATGTTCAGCTAATAATTAAATGTTCTCAGATTTTCTGTGGCCAGTCTCTTCTCTTTGGCTTGTCCTCAGCAGAAAGCTGCTTCTCAAGCTGGCCCCAGCACAAAGCAATTGCTGTTACTTTCATTTCATTCCACTTGCTTGGGCATGAGCACCCTGTGGCCACTAACTGCTCTCGAGCCAGCAAGATTGCAGGTGACTCTCTGTGCTCTCTCTCTTCCCCTTGCTCTCATCAGATGATGCCATGTTTGGCCCCAGACATTTCTTCTGGTCATTCCTGTGGTATCCTGGCCTGCAGTACTGCTAGGAGTGCTTTGGGCAGCATCTTACAAGGCTTTCCTCATCCAGGACTGGGCAGTGTCTTTTGAGGGAGGGAAAGATGAAGAGGAGCTGTCTGTGTCTGCCCAGGATTGTGAGCCTGGCAGGAGCCATTAACCCAGCAGGTCTGGGTAGGAATTAGCAGTTGGAGATGTGTTTCTTCCCCCTGCATCTTGCTCCCTTGCTTTGTGGGAGCTGTTAGCTTTCTTGAAGCACATGCTCAAGCATCTCAATGACAGCATGCTCCTTACAGCCTGAACATGTTACCTGCTTGTTAGTAAGCACAAGAAATGGTGGAATGCATCAAAGATGGCCTTTACCACAAAGGCTTATGTGGATTCCCAGGTTGCCCAGCTTCCTTCCAGCTGCCCCATGTTTCCCATGGCCTCCCTGCAGAGGGACACCTCGCTCTACAACTGTGACCGACTGAGCTGTGAGGCCATGGGGTACACAGGGATCCAAGCAGCAGCCACATGTATCCAGGGGACCTGGTGGCAAGTGGTACCTGGAGGATCAGGGTGGCTGGGAATCCCCACCTGTGCCACCTCCCAGCTTGCCACCAAGTTATGTCAGCTCCAATGCTTGCAACCTCCGCTCTGCTGACAGGTGCGGCATCCCATGCCACTGCCAGAGGGAGGGCAGCTGGGTTTGGGAAAAATCCCAGCCTTTCCAGGATATACCAGTGCTGAATACTTCCTTAGATTTTTGTTTTCCCCCTAAAGGCAAGAGACACATGTTTGGGAAAGGCAAGCAACTTTTTGATTCTAACCCTTCCCAGTACAATTACTTATTTTCCATTCCCCAGGACAATTTAATCCTAGCATTTCAGCCAGGCAGCAAAGCAAACCTTCCTGATGTCTGAGGGGCAGAAGCACATGAAGTGGGGTTGCATGAAGGTCTGGGGAGGAGGAGGCTGTGGTGGCTTGAGTTTAGTGCCTGAAGTGCAAATAGTTGGTTGGGAGCACGTGCAGAAGCACTGCTGTGTGCAGCACTCTCTGTCTGCAATCGTCTTTCAGGCAACAAGCGGCAGCACGTTATCGGGTGTGTGAATACATATTTACTACGGTAGGCCCAGAAGGGCTTTTCAACAACTTTCCCTGCATGTGTTGCTAACAAGTCACTCTACAGATTTACCAAGTGAGCAGAATCGCAAATGTTTCTCTTTACAATGAGAAGTAATCAGAGGAGGTCTAAATGGCAAACAGCGATCCAATATATACATTTGTCACAGATATAATGTGAAGTCAGCTCAGCCTCTTTGATGTCACATAAACATGTCATTTTGAAGGGACTCAGTTTCGCTGGCATTTCATCAGCCAGTGCACAACAAACAGCGCCAATTACGGTCCTTCGCTGTTTATCATTTGCCTCCTTTAAAATGCCCATCCATTACCATCAGAGTGGTTTGCAGTGTTTAGTCTCTGGTGGGAATGGTATTCCACAGCCCTCAGCCCCGAGGCAGATTCTCTCTTCTGCTGCTTAACCCACTGGTTTAATTACTGTGTGGGTTCTAAAAAACCCCAAAAACCTACCCTAAGATGTCCTGTATGCCAAACCTTTGTAATATTTAGCCTCAGAAAAAAGGGATGCTGTGGAGAGATGCGTTAGGAGTAGGATTTCTGTTTGAGGAGAAAGGGAAGGGCATGTCTCCTTGAGCATCCCTGCTATTTGTCTGGTTTCCTTTTCCCAAGGGGGAAGTCAGGCACGGCTCTCATGGCTGGGCCCAGGGGATTGCCAGCATGGCACAGGCACAGTGACCAAAGCATGTCCCACTGGCTCAGCTGCATTGGGTCCCACTGCAGCCAGAAGAGTGCATGGAGAACCAGTCTGAATTCCCAACAAAGTGACTGAATCCCAGCACTTGTGCTCTAACACGCGTTGCCAGTTAATGGAAGGAGGATGCGGTGCAATCCCTTGTGTGTTGGCAAATGCGTCATTTGTAACGTACATCAGCCCCCACACGTACACGTGTGCATGACGTAGTCATCAGACCCTGCATGGATGCTCTTTCAAAGAGTTTGGGAGATGGGATGTTACAAATGTGGTGCTTGAAACGCTAATGACACCAGCTGCTGAACTCACTGAAAAGAATACAGTTCTTCTGTTTGCTTCCCTGCTAGTAGTTAAAAAGTAATGAATCCTTTTATGCTTTCTTTACATAATAGGCTCCAGCCAGAAAACTGGATGTTTCCTCGTCAATAAAATAAAAAAGAAATTCCCAATATTAAAGGAACAAAGATTAAATTGAGCAAGTCTGATGTTATTGTGGTTAACAGTCAATAAGGAAAACCAGAGTTTTGTTCTGCTGACTTAAAAAAGCATTAAGCTGTAAATATCTTACTCTGTTCTATTTTAGTGTTGGGGTTTCTTTCCTTTTAATTTAATTCATGACAAAATTCCCTCCCAAAGTTTTGGTGTTAGTTTTCTGCCCCTTCTTCTTTCCTCAAAACATCAAGCAATTTACAAATAAGGGCCTTGTCTTCCTAAAATCTACAAAGTTTAGTGGAAGCAGTAATTTTTCATGTGCTAAAGTAATTCTGAGGCTGCTGTGTAGTTAAAACGGGATTTCACCATTCATGGAGACCCAGTCAAAGAACAGGAGCACAATGTCTGAGATTTGTTCTTGTGTGGACGAGCAGGGAGTTAGGTGGCTGCAGAAAGGATGATGTGGCTGCAACTTTCCTGGGCAGCTTGAGGTTCAGCCACTGGTGATGGGACAAATACCTCTGAAAGTGATTGAGATACCTGAGCCAACAATAAATGTGGACACCTTCTGCTGACTCATTATCAGAATGTTTTTGATGAGGTTTTTGTACATGTCTGAAGGCATTCTATGACAAATGCTTGTCTTGGGTGGGAGAGCCCAGCAGCCCTTTCCTGACACACAGGAACCCAGCTCCCAAACAATTTTACTTGTAGGGGGGATAGGTCCAGGCACACAAGCTGGAGCCAAGGGCTGCAAATCCAGCATGGCAGGGGTAATATGCTGGAAGAATAACATACCTGAATAATTCTGAGCAGTTTATATATGAGCAAAGTTGGACCCTCACATGAACTTGAGTTAGCAGGCAGATCACATTGGTCATAAATATAGCTGTGCTGTAAAGTGTGTGCACACAAATCCTCTCTATATATTTTAAGTGCACTGACAAAGACTTTGGTTGCAGTATTTAGAGGAGAAAACTGTTTTCTTTCCCCTGAGCCCAAACTGTTCCCAATGAATAATTTGTCCAGTTCTAATGTATAATTAACATCCGAAGGTGGAGACTGCTGTCGCCTATAAACATTACCATATTTCCATATTCCTACTCTGCAAGTTATCAGTTTTAAAAAGGAAACCGCATATGGATGAACACAGGAGTGAAGCCGGCCCTGTGACCTGGCAGCAGCAGCAAGTGCCACTGGTGGCAGTGTGGTCACCAGAGCCCCTTGCCCCACGTCCCTTCTCATTCCTCAGCCTGCCCTTTACCCCCAACAACCCCCTTCACATCCTTTGCGTGCCTTCCCTGAAGGCTTACTTAAAGGCTTATACCAAGTCGTAGGTGGCCACAGTGGGACTGACACAAAAGCAGCTGCTGGTCCCTTCCTGCCTGTGAATGGGGGCTGATTGCTGCCTGCTGAAAACTTCTCAAGGATCCGTCCACAGAAACTATGGATGGGTTTTGGATCATCTGCAGAAACTTGATTTATTTGGAGTTTGTTTGTCAGTTTAGCTCTCTTTAATCTACTTCACTGAACAGATCCTAGGAACTTCTTTCCTGGCTTTTTGGGCTTTTACCATCTGCTAGCATTAATCACTTGATGCCAAACAGTGCCTATCATTCAGGAGCAAGCGCGTTGCAGAGGCCTCAGCCTTCTCTGGAGTGCGACCAGAGCTGGGGTGTGTGGTGCTGCTGGCAGGGCAGCCACGCTGCAGCTGCCTGCTGACATGGCTGTGTTGATGCCTGTACAGCTGGTAACTGGAGGGGAGATGGGATTCGGTGCTCCTGAGAGCAGAGCCCTCTGCTCCACATGTCAGCTTGGTGCAACACTGTACAGGGCCAGGGGAGTAAATTAATAGCACAGCATGGTGGTTGAGCCATCCCAGCACAATCAGCAGGTGGGTTGTTATGAAGGAGTTCACCTCTATCACCCATGGGCCCCTGTGCTGCTATCAGAGAAGAGCCTTTTTGTTGCCTTTCATCTTCTGAGTTGGTCGAAGGAGGCAGGTGCCAGCATCATCCCCAACAAGGCTGCAGCCCCAAGCCTTCACACATCTCTGCGTGTGTGTGGGATGGAGGGGCCCACCAGTGGCTCCAGCCTACGTGTGCCCAGACTGTGCCTCGCCTCCATCCTGGAGCTTTGCGGAGGCTCTCGCTTGGCACAGCCGTTGGCCGGGGCTGTGGGGTCTCTGTGCTGTGCTGCAATAACTCTCTTTGCGGTGTGCAGTGCATGGGAGCATATGGCTCTGTCTGGTTTGTTTGTTTGTTTTAGGATTTTTTTGTTTCTTTCTATTTTGGTTTACTGTCACAAATAATTTAATTATCCCATGACTTGCCATTTCAGTTATGCATTGTCTCTGTTCCTGTTTGACTTGGGGGCAGCTGTTGAGCTCTCCAGATTTAGGGCTCAGGTCTGCTCATCATTATGTGTGAACACAACACAACCCATCTTGTAAAACTGGCAGCTCTGCATAAGGTAGGCATGTGTGAGAGCTGGTGTGCTGGGATGCAGCTCACATCCCACACCAGGAGCTGGGACCAGCCCTCGGGCCCCAGAAGTGCCCTGTGGGACCCAGAGAAGCCTGAACACACAGTGGGTGTTTGTTAGCAGCTGGCAAATGGTGACCCAACTGAAGCACTGGTGGATTGTGAGGTAGGCTAAAAATCAGCTCAGAAGTATTTGTTGTTGCTGTCAACAAAACCAGCCATGAATCTTTCTTAATGTGCCTTTTTTTTTTTTTTTTGTCCAGAGTCTCAGGTTTAGAGTCCCTCCTGTTATCAAATTTTCTCCTTTTAGCTCTGATACCAAGTAGTTTAAAACCTTTATGCCACCTCTATAACTGGAGAGATCAATGAATGAGAGATGGAAATCAAGGAATCCCCTGAATTCAGCAGGCTGGGGCTTGAAGAAAAATGCCTTTCAATAAAATGCCAAGAGATTAATTAGCTGTAATTAGCATTGTGCTGATGACTGACAAATTAGGTGTGGCAGCCCTTGCTCAGAAAATGGAGTCAACTTGTTTGTTGGTCCATCACTTTTTTTTTCAAACTATTTGTGTTCATATTTATATCTGTGAATCCCAAATAGTAGCTGTAAACTCTCTCCTGGAGATAGATGGATGACTTGTGCCTACAAGCATATGCCCAGAGGAGAATATTTGTTTGGCTTTTACCTATGCTTTTCTCCCATGCAATGGATTTAGGAGGCATATCCTGTGGGAAGATAGGGAAGCAAACAATCCAGCAGTATCTCACTGGAGCTCTGCAGACATTTATAAGACATACAGCTGTTTCTCTTTTTAATTTGGAGGAATACAGGCCTCACAAACAGGGTGGTTGGTTGTTTCTACAAATAAAAGCCCACAGCTTAAAGGCAAAATATTTTGAAGACAATGTACAATAAGAGCCTTTTTTTTAGCCATGTAAAAGCTGTTTTATGAAATTAAGCTGGAAATATCATAAGTGGGAAATGACCACAGAATAAATAGAACCTTTTAGAAAGACAGCAAACATGTGTTATTTATTTTCCTAGTAAATGGAAGTGGCAGATCCAATCAGCAAGAAACATCAGATAGTTATGACCATTTTAATCACATAAAAAAAGTTCATAAGTTTTGTTTGTGGTACATTTAGCATTTTCAATGTAGTGAAATGGTGGGGGGGAAGCGAGTAACTCATGTTTACCAGCAAACAAGAGATAAGATGAGACTGATTCTTCTTATATTACCAGAAAGGGGACAAGAGGTAGAACAGTGAAGTGTCTGTGCCATTACCTTTTGCACTCCATGTACTCATCTGGAAAGCATTATGACCCATTGCATCAGAAATATTTTAAAATACTATCAAAGAGTTCCAAAGCATGCACTGTACCCCATGAAGAGAGAGACAGCCTTCATGCCTGCCATTTCAGGAGGCTTGTCATCATGCCAAGGAAACCTAGTTTACATAGGTCCATCTCTGCATATATTTTCTTGAAGGCTTTAAAGTCATGTTCAAAATGTTAATGCTAGATGTTAATTTTAGAGATGGGACAAAGCAAGGGTTATAAAATAGCCAGCTGAGATTAAATCTCTACATAATGACAAGATGCTGATATGCCATCAGTAGCTGCAAGAGGAAAGTGGAAGGAGGGACATGGAAATGTGGCGTGTCTTGGATCTGGGGTGTGTGTATATCAATGCTGACCAAAGCCAACATAGTGTTTGTCCATCTTTCCCTGTATTTTGGAAGCCATGTATCTCAAGGTGAAACCTGCCTCGTGGATTTGTGCATTATAAAGAAAATAGTCATAAACAGATGTGTTGAGAGCTTGATCTTCCAAGTGTCCTTGTAGCTGACGTGTGTCACTGTGTCAGCCCCAGCACACTGTCCTCTTTCAGTGTGAGTTACAGAATATTCTGATTGGAAGGGACCCATGTGGATCATTGAGTCCAGCTCCTAAATGAATGACCCATACAGGGATTGAGCTGAATGTGTGGTCTGGAAGAGCTGTGCAACTTCAGCTGCTCAGTGAGAAAAGTTAATTTTCTTATTGGCAAATGTTCTATTACAGCAAGAGGAAAAGGCTTGAATTTGAGAGACACAGAAGGAAAATATACAAGCAATATAAATACAAGGCAGTATTAACTGTATGTGGAATGGACTGATTTATTAAAGGAGACTGTGTGCTTTTGCGGATACCACATGCAGTGTTTTCTTTAGAGACAGCAGTTGATACCAAGTAAGCTCATATCCTTGGGATATCAGCTCTATTGACTTCTACAGAGCAGTGAATCCAAAGAGGATAGAAGGCAAAAGCTCAGGGAAGTTCATCTGGGAGAAGAAAAAGGAGTTAGCAGTAGGACAGCAGAGAAGAAATAAACCCCCGGAAATATTTAGGTGGAAACATGCTCAAAGTCAAGGAGCAGTGATGTTGCCTGAGCACCTTAAGTATTAGTGCAGGCAGGCAGCACAACCATTGCCTCCCTGCTCTCCTCCACCTCACTTGCTTTCCACTGAAGAACAAAAACTTGTTAGATCTGTTTTAAGAGTGTAGGGATCAGCCTACAATATGGGGCTTGATGATACCTGGAGTATAACTGCCTGGGGTGTGCCAAGATCCCACTTCAGTGGGATTGTCCTTGGTGGGAAAGCATAGACAGTTAAACACAAGCATGGTCTCCTCTGGCCCCTTGGCAGGTTTAGTTCTGGGTATGTCAGAGATTTGAGGGTTTCTGGGCTCCCAAGAGGTTACTCTTGCTCACTGGCAAAAAGAGCCTGATGGAGTTCTTCTGTTGGAGAAAGCCTTGTATCAGCTAAGAAATGTGACAGGTGTGTTGCTGTATCTGTATGGAGCAAATACAGGTAACAGCTAAGTGACCTCCAGAGCTGGATGCCTTGGTTTAGCAGCATCAGGAGAAGAAGCCTGGGAAAGCACAAACAGCTGGGAGAAACCAACTCTGCACAGGGTTCGGGGAGTAAGAGCATAGCATGTCACTGTGGGGCTCGCTGCCAGATGCAAGTCTCTTCAGTGTCCTTCAAAGCTCAAGTTGTAATGGGGGCACTAGCAGATGGCTCCTTTCCCAAAGGCTGCATCTGGGGTCAGCCTTTCTTGGAGGCTCATGACTGCCACTGCTTTGTCAGGGACCTAGAATCAACACCCCAGCATAGGATGGAGAGGGGGTAAAGCAAGGTTTTGGTATGTGAGAAAAAATATGTTTCCACTTTGTTGAAACACTGAAATGCCAAAAGCACAGGCACATCTTGGCTGCTCCAGAGCTGCACCACAGCATCAGTGCTCAGTACAGGGCCGCTGACTCTCGCAGGTCTCTGTCAGGCACGTGCTCTGCCTCTATGTGTACACATACATAGTTAGCTTAAAATAAACAATGCCACACAGCTGCCGAGTCAGAGACTTGGCCCTGCCTGGGAGCCCACAGCTTGGCATCACCTCTGCTCCCTCGGAGGATTTCCAGCATAATTTAGCCTTGAGCTTGATTAAGACCTTGGTTTGCAGCAGCCAAATAAAGGCTTATAATAATCAGGAAGATAAAAACAAATCATAATGCTGTGTAGGAGAAAAGCAAAGCCCAAGTGTCACGTGGCAGGAGGAACAGCCACTGTCGTGTAGCGGTGCAGCCTCACATGTGGCGCTGTGGTGGATCCTGGGCATGATGATGCTGCTGCTGCTTCCAGTGCAACCAGCATACAACAACAAAGTCATGCAACAGATGATGCCCTTTTCTTCTGACCCCTGATGTTTTCTAGAAAAGAGGAGCATCCATGACTCAACAAACATTAAATTAGTTCAAGTTACAGTGTGGAAACACAGCACCACACCAGGGAGCAACCTCAAGGCAGGTTCTGTTGCCTGCCAGACATGTTTTGCCACCCTAGATGGGGATTGAAATCCTTCTGGTATGTGGAGACAGCCCTCAGAGGATATTTTGTGTGCTGACATTTGGGCAGGAAAATGGCAAGCTCAGCCCCTAGAGAGATGAAAAACTGGCTGCTGCTGACCCACGTACAGCCAATATTTCTGCATCAAAGCATGAGTGACACTGCTGGGCTCGGACACAGCGGTGGAAAGGTGCAAGTGTGCACTCATGGACAGGGGAAGAGCCCCTCACTGTAGTTTGGTGACCAGCGCTGGACTTGACAGTGCAGAGTAATGTCTGTTAAGGATTCTCTTTCCCTCTTTGCCACAAACACACACAACTGGGTAGTTAAAGTCACTAAAATCTTCTAATGCAGGAAGGTAGTCTGCATTTCGTCAGGAGAAAAAAAAAAAAAGGCAGCACTGGCTGCTGTGCAATGCTACGGACAATAGCTGGAAGAAGCCTATAGCTCTTTTCTCCCTTGGAAACGGATCTCTCTTGCTAAAATAGACTTTGGCTGTTGCACTTTTCCTACAGGGTTAAAGAGACAATTTTTAGAAAAAAAAAATTATAATCCAGGACATGATGCTAATTCTTCTTTGTATCTTAGGGGTCATTTATCCCTGCACACTGCTGCTCTGTGCCAGGAGCATCTTTGGGCTGTTGTGGCCCTGGGGTTGGTGGCAGGACAGGAGCTGTGCCATAGGTTGTCTTTGTGGGAGCAGAGTGTGATACTTCACTGCCCGGCTGAGCTGGGACTGACTGTGGCATCCATGGCAGCAATGGTGCCTTATAACAGGAAGAGCCTAACCCTTGTACATGCCCTGGGCGGAAGAGTCCAGCACAGGACTGGTTACCAGCTGTGGGGAGCAGGAGGGCTAATGGCAACTCTCCACCACGTGGGAGTGATTAAAGAAAGAATTGTGCTGGATAGATCCCAGATGAGTTAACTTAATAAAGTTGTGGTCTAATTAAACCACATCCCTTGCATCTTATCTGTCTTCCTGCATGTCCAGAGCAGTGCCCAAAGACTGTGTTGCAACCAAGCATTCACCTTGTGCTGCAGCCCAGTAACCACTACCTGCACCCAGTCACTGGGCAGCCCTAATGGAATTGCACAAGGATATAATCTGATTTCAGGTTCTCGCTACCTGGAGTCATTGCACACTGGTCAAGTGCTCGAGGGTTAGCCCTTCCTATAAAAAGGGAGGCAGATGCATGGAACTCTTTCAAACATGGCTATTTCTATGAAGTTTATCCAATTAACCTTGAGTAGTACAGAGGTCTGAGACCCAGGAACAAAACTCATCATGTAAAAGGCACATGAAGTCTTCAGTAACGAAGTAAAATGCCTGTGAGTTTAAAGGGTCTCTCCTGCTCACCCAGCACTTCAGGAGGTTTATTACTGCCTACCTTCTCAGTGGCCAGGCTGGAGATGTCACTTGGAGGTGACAAATCTATGTCTGGTGCCAGTTAAACAGAGGAGGCAGCATTAGGGGGGACCCGGCAGGGTGTTTTTGCAAGTGAAGCCTTACATCTGCACCTGTGGGCAACTGGGCAGTAAATTCAGAAGCTGCCAGTGTGGTTTGCTGTGAGTAGATGTGAATTTTACTGCAGTTCTGTAAAAGCTGGAGCAGTAGAATGGGTCCAGGGCAGGACTTGACAGGGACCTGGGGCAGCCATGTCAGAAGCAGCATTCTTGGCATGTCCATTGATGCCTCTGTCTGCTGGCACTAGGAAGGGCTACCCACAAGCTGCTCCTCAGCATGGACCTGACACTGGACAGCTTGGGGGACTGCCCCTAGGCTGATGTCAGAAAGAAAGGAAAAGAAAAAACATTTTTCCCTACTTTTATTTAGGGAAACTAACTAATGGTGACCTGTAAAATGCCATTGCTAACACACGTAGAAATCCTCTTGTGGGAATTTATGACTGACTTGTAAGAAGATAAATAAAAGCTTCTCTTGAGTGGGAGTGTAGGGGGTGTCTGCAGCCAGGACCAGACAGGCTGGTTATGTCTCACTTGGCACAATGATCATGGCTGCATTTCTTATTTCTAACTCACACATAGCCAGAAAGCTGATCCCCAAAATTGTGTGCCATTGGAAGGAAGGAAACTACACGAGTGAGTCCTAATAGGAAGGTTTATATTCTGCATATCTGGTCTATGTCTTGCTGCAGAAATAAACAGCCGTTAACTGAGAAATCTTTGTGGGCAGGAATATAATGGATGAAGAAGAGATGCCTGTATCATTTTGCTCAGTTGGTCATTACATGGAATTATAACTATTATCAATAAGCCTCAATGTCATTATTTTGCTATACTTGCCAAATGCTGGCATGCACTCAAATAAACATTCTCCATTAGAAATATTGCAGCCCATTAGCCAACTCAAGGGCCTGCAGCCCAGCAGCCTGCTGTTCACCTGATCGGGGGGATATGCTGTGCTGCTCCCACAGCAACACCAGGGCCCCCCACATCCCCTTCCCCACACCCCGAGGGTTCTGGGCAGGCTTCAGCAAGATGTGGGCACCAGCAGCCACCTTGTTGTAATGTTCTGCTGAGTCTGAAAGTCCTTCTTCAAAGGAAAAGTAATTTTAGCGCTTGTGTAGCCATATCAGCATCTGCAGTCTGTGCAGTAAATCTTGTTGTGAGTTTCAGGATGTTTATTTTTAAGGAGAGAATTAATAATAATTGTTTCCTCCCTAATGAAGATAAGTGTCACAGGAGACTTGAGTTATCATGTATTTCATGCATATGGTCTCAAATTCTTCTGTATCTCTCAGCAATTTATTTTCACTCAATTAATTTTATTTTATGATAAAGTAAATGGCCCACAGTGCTGATGGGCATTAGCTGTGGAGCTATCACATTATAATACAATCAGGTTAACTCCTAGCACTATGAGTTAACACTCCCATCTGCCACACATGTCCAAAAAATTATTGTCTTTCTGGAAAAGCACATCTCTAAGTCTGCTGGTAACGTGCAGCTGGTTACTGTCACAGGCTGAAGGAGTGTGCACTCCATGGGGGGCTGCAGTGCAGGACCTGTGTCGCCTCTGAGAAGCACCAGAGCAGGTCAAATGTGTTTAATGTGTTTATTATTTATAGGAATTCTTTTAATTGTGTTATTCTCAGTTAAACTTCTGTGGATTTTAAGCAGCAATAGGAAAAGTTGAGTTGCAAAATACTGTAGACTTTGAAAAAGAAAGTTGATATTTTCTGAAGATGGGCTGAAAAATTGTTACAAACATTTCTAGAAGGGTAATCTGCTATATTTGAGAGAGGACAATATAGGATAATTCTTTTGCCCTAAGTTCTGTGTAATATATTCATAGTCAGTAGAAAACACATTTTTGTTCAGGAGGTCAGAGGTGCCTGCCTGCAGCCAGGATGCATTTCCCAGCCTCTCTCCTGGTGTCTTCATTACATCAGTACCTTGGGGCACTGCATCTCAGCAAGGTGCAGTTGGATGTGTCTGCAGAGGCCTCCCAGCATCCACTGGAAACTGGGGAGGTGTGCTCCTGCAAAGTTGATGCTGTCCTCTTGCTGTGCTCCGTGGACTAAGGATGAGTCAAACCGCAGCTGAGACCTGTCTCATCTTACCCATCATGCTGGTATTCCTTTAGGAAAGGCTACTATATTCTTCTTCGACGGCTTCAGTTTGAAGTAAATGAGCTTTTGCTCAGAAAACAGCCGATTCAAAGCCATGTGTAAGGTTCAGAGCTTAATGGTCATGTTTGAAATTTGCCCCAAGCAAGGGTTTGTTGTGGAAATGCTGCCACAGCCTTTGCTGTAGCAGCAGCCTGCTCTGCCGCAAGTGCCCTCTTCTTGCCAGGACTGCCAGGTGGCATAGGGACAGGCCCCCCAAACAGAGGCACCCCACATTTGATAGGGGCCAGGTGGGCTTTGCCCTGCAGCTCCTTGCTCCCACCTCTGCTGGTGCCATGTGGGGCACTCACAGTGGGCAGCAGGGGCAGGACTGTTTGGAGGCAGTGGTGCTTCAGGCAGATTGATGGCTGGGGAGACATGAATTGGTTTGATGTTGCAAGTACTGAGCAAGTCAAGTACTCCAGAGTGATTAGACTGGCTTGAACACCACAAGTTCTTGCTAACTGGTGAGATTTGGAGGCATTTGTTTTCTCACCCCAAATGTACCTGAAGACTTTCCTAGCAGTCAGTACAACTGTAAACTTTTTTTTAATTTGACTCTACTGCCCCAGCTCTGGTAGGTGATACTTGAGAGAATAACTCTTTACTGATAGTGATAAAAAATGCTTTAGCCAATAATAACATACTCCCAGAGTCTGTGCCACTGATTTTCCCTCCCAAAGGAAATCCTTGCAGCCTGGAGCAGTTTGCTGTGTAGCGAATGCACAATCTGCTGATTAAAAAAAAAAATAATTAAAAATCTTCCCAAATTTTAAATATTAAACCAACAGCAAAGTTTGTGTCTCTGTGATTTGGCCTACTCAGAATCTGATTTGAAGCAGCCTCTCCTGGGTTTCAGGGAGCATGAGCCTGGGCAGGCTTGTCCTGGCTGAGGCTGGTTTTAGCTCAAGGGAGAGATCTGCTTGAGCTGCAGTGCCAGGGCATCATCCCACCTTCCCTCAGCATCCACGCCTGCAGCACTGGGACACTGTGACTGCCCTGGGGAGACACAGGCCAGCAGGAACCCATACAGGGGGCTTCAGGCAGCAAAATGGCAGTTTTATGGCTTAAGTGCAAACAACTAAAAATGCTTTTTGAGCAAGCACCCAATAAAATTGTATTATTACATCCTGTGAACAGCTCCAAAATCCTTAACTTCGGGATATCAGCAGCTCCTCAGTGAAACTAAGCTAATAAACAAGTAGATAATTAACAAAGACAAACATGAATCTTGGTACCAGTGACTTCATATTAAGGAAACTTCTGGTTTTAATATTTGGCATGTATACATGAAATAATTTATTGCTGTTTCAAAGCAATTTCAACTGTTAAACATTCATTGGTTTGCTGAAGGAAATAGTAAAAAAAATTCTTTCATGTGAACATTAGTTCTTAATTTTAACATTTCCTTATTTTCTATAATGGGATTTGATGTGGCAATAAGCTTTAGGAACAGATCTAAGTGGAAAAATATTGCTAGCAGGTGAAGGTTTTCTTACCAGATCCCTGGACTGTCTGCAGAGCAGGATGGTTTCATCAGCAAGCACGCTCTGAAGCACAGTGCTTGGGTGTTGGGGAGGATCACCTCCCTCCCATGCCTCCCTGAGGAGCAGCCCCAGGGATAGCTAAATACATCCACAGAGGCACACAGAGCACATCCCTGTGCTGCTGCTGCTGTCCAGAGTTTGGGAAGTATCGATTTACTGAAGGTGCATGTAAGTAAGTGCATCAGCTTACGACCATGTGAGCAGCTGGGGGACCCGTCTATGGAAAAGTGCCATTCAATTCTCACTGTGGGTCTGCCAACCCTTGGCAGCCCAAGCCTGGCCACAGGCATCTGGTAAGCCCTGGTGCACTGTCAGAGCTGGAAGAAAAGCTCTGCTTTGCCCAGAGCTGCTGCTAGTGGTAACTTTAAGTTTGTCAAAAAACTGAGTTGTACATAGAAATCAGACATTTTTGCACACACACAAATTCCGTGCCCTGTTATATCTGGTTTATGTTTGTGCATTGATTGAAGAAAGAAGACATTTCGCTTGACAGCACTGTGCAGCTGAGAGATAATATACAGAAACATCTCCAAAATAATTCCAATCTATTTTTATTTTTCTAGTAGTCCTGGATAGTGTCATGGAATGGTACCCCTTTAACTCTGAAAAACAAAAACCCACACGGGAAGGACCCATCATCTGCCCAGTGCCAAGTGCCAGAGTGACTTTGTGCTGCCCCTGCTCAGCACGAGTGTTACAGCCCCTGTGGCCTGCCATGTGGCAGAGAGGTGGCTGCAGTGGTGTTAGAGGAGCTTTGGCTGAAAGAAAAATCATTTGATTCTGAAATAATTTCTAACAGCTAATGCAATGAGAGCCACAACCAGGACAGGGTGTGCTGTGCTCTCAGTTTGCCTTGCCAAGTCCCCCTACTTGCTCAGCACAAGCTTGTGGCTGCCATCCCTTTGCAGTCCAGGCACCCCACACGCAACATTCATGGCACAAGCTCCCTGCCTCACCACAGCTCTGTGTGCCTGCATTAGAAAGGTTTTATTTAACAGAGGCATGGAAAAGTGATGATATGGTTTTATTTCCCAACCTTATTTTACTATTAGTGCTCTGAGATATAGAGAGGTATGGAGAGGAAGAAAAGCTTTGGCATACTTTTGGATAGGAAATTTAGCAATTTCTTTGCAGCGAATTTAATCCCCTACATTTTTTCCAGTTTGATTTTCACTATTATTAGACACAATTAAAAATTAGTAAAGCTGAGGTAAGAATTAAAGTTTGTAATTAGGTTTTCTCTCCTTCCCATGGTTAGCATGAATTTGATGTCACTTTACAAGGAAGACTCCTTTCTGCAGCAATTAGCCTTCAAAGAAGTAGGCAGTAATGGAAAGCACTGGCTAAATTAAAAAGACTGGCAAACTGTGGTTATTTAGAGTTAAGGGGCACTTTCTGCTCAGTGCAGGGCCGCTGTCAGACTGCATCGCTCTCTGCCAGTGCCTGTGTGGACCCTGTGGCCACTGGCGATGCCCCGCTGAGCATCCACCTCAGCACCTGAGAGAGCCCCTGCACATGGAAGGGAGCAGCAGGCGGGCCCTGTGCGTTCAGCCAGCAGCCTTTGTGTTGAAGTTGGAGGTGCTCTTGCTCCACTTGCCGCCACTCTTCCCCCGCGCCGTGAAACCGGCGAGGTGGGAGCTGCCCGCCTGCGCGGCGGCTGCCCTACATAGAGCGACTTCCCAGGCTTGCATCTCATTTCAGTGCAAAAGTCAAACTGAATGACTCATGCCAAATCTTTTTATCTTGTCTCTGTGACTGTCAGCGTAGCAGAACTCCAATATGACTATACTTATTGGAAGGATTATTTTTAAGTACCAAGCATATATTTATATGTGCGTCGATACTTCATCATTTTCAGCTGAATTGATCTGCTGGAGCAGAATAGTCCCTCTTTATAATAATCTCCAACATGTTAACTCATTCATCTGGGTAAGCCAACAAGTTCAAGTGAGGCCTCCAATATGTTAATTATTCATGCATGAATCTTTTATTTCATCTAGCCTCATCCGCCCCAGACTGCCTTTTCTAGGAAAGCTCTCTGTTGAGAAGAAAGCAACAAATACTGTACGGTGATTTGATGGGGAAAAAAAATCATCTGCATATTCCAAATTATAAATTGTCTAGTCTCAGCCTTTTTTCTCTACTGCCATCTATTGTGCAGCAAAAAATGCATAGTTCAGCGGCATAAAATCGTGAGTTCTGGTTTAAATGAGAAGTTTTGGTGGTGGCTTCTGGGTGCTTTCAATTGCTTTTGCTTTATAAGAGAAACTATTAAGTTAATAAGGAGAAGTAAAACTGACCAGGAAGCAATAATTAGGAGGCCTTAGGAGCACCTAAGAATATAGATCGGATCTGGTGTTAGAAAGTACAAAATGGGCTGCCGGGCCTTTTCTTGTAAAAATTCCCCATAAAGGGGAAACAGGCCCTGGCTCCCTGGACAGTTGGCACCTGGATGTCCCAGCATGGGGCCAGCCCATGCATGGCCTTGGGTAGGGTAGACACAGGCTCCTGTCCCCCTTTTCAGGGCTTGTCCCCACCCCAGGGGAGCCAGGCGGGGGACCCTTGTCTGTGTTTCTTCTCCCCCTATCCCCTGCATGGCTGCAGCCCCTCCACAGGACAATGCTGTCAGTACCTGTGCAACAGCAGGAGCTGACCAGAATGGAAATAGAGTTTTTTTCCTCTGCTCCTTCCCTCTTAGGGGCTGCCTCCTCTCTCCAGAGTGTCACTGCATTTCTGCAGAATGGGTTGTTCCACCTGTGCAGAGAGCTAAAGACACTCTTGTTGTCTGTAGTGACAGTAACTGGGCAAAAATGCCTTCAGAGAGGTGTGTGTTATGGGCCAAGTGTTTTTCCTTATGGGATTGGTTCAGGTGTATCACAGGTGTTTTGTCTCTTACTCGTACTGATTTTACACTAGCCCTACTCACTGGGTTACTCCTGATTTACCCAGTGTGATGGGAGGACTCATGGCCAAAGCCAACCTCAGAGAGCCTGGATTTTCCAAGATGTCATCTGGCTTCAAAACTAGGACCGTGTGAGTTTCCCTCAGGATCTTACTCCCAGCCCTAGTGGCCAAAGACTGGGACCCATCATGGCAGAATGCAGACAGCAGCCCTCACCCTCTCTCCTTGCTCTTCTGATGGGATGTTGTGCACGTGGCTGCCAGTGCTGTGGGTTACTGGTGACCCCTGGTTCTTAGGAATGCCTTGTCCAAGTAGGCAAAGACAGACCTGTCAGTAAAGGGAGGATTAGTGCTACTGGAATCTCAGGGCAAGCCCCTCACTGGGGCATGGGGAATGCATGGCAGATGCACCAGCTGCTGCCTGTCCCGCTGTAGGGGCAAGGTCACATCCTGGCTACTGTTTGAATACACCTGTATGGCATCAAAAACAGTAAATCCACAAAGTAGAGAGAATTCAGCAGCAAAATCAAGTGCAGTATCACAGTAGCATTGACATATGCTTAAAAAGGAAAAATCCTAAAGATTATGATCAGAATATTTTCAGGTGAAAAAAGGTTAAAATAATGAAAATTAGGATCAAGTAATGGCAAGTATACGAAAATTAGCAACCATCCTAAATACAACTTGCATGAAAGACAGCTGAAAGCTGAAAGTTACTGGTGGCATACATATGACAGAGTATTAAATTGGTTTTGAACATATGAATGGTGTAATGTGCTGTGGCCCCAGGGCAGAAAGGAATACATCCACCACAGCAAGTACAGTTTCTTCCACCAAGGGCCATGGCTGTACCTGTTTTACAACTTCACAAATACTAAGAAGTCATCCATCTATATCTAAACCAAAATGACATTACATATTTTCTCCGATTTATTAGTAAACTACTAAGTAGTAACATTAAGCTTTTAGAAAAAGATTAACGACACTGAAGCAGTAACCTATCATCTTAATTTAAGGGAAAGTCGCTGAGAATGCTCACTCTTTGTGAGGGAACATGCAAAATCCTTTGCCTAATGGATGTGGAAATGGTATTAGGTCCTTCTCGCATCAGGACATTAAGAGCATGTTATTGGTTCTTTATTTGTTTGTTTTTAAGTTTGGAGCTGGTTTTGTTTGTGGTTCGTTCGCTGCTGTGGCCGTTCCCCCGGCCCCTCGGCCAGCCCGGCCGGAGCCCCTTCCCGCCGCTGCCGCCCGTGCCCGCTGCCGCCCGTGCCCGCTCCGCCCCGCCGCAGGCCGAGGAGCGCTCTGCGTGTCCCCCTGTGCCCGCCGGTCCCGGGTGCCAGCGCTGAGGGGCGCAGGGAGCTGCCTCTGTCCCTCCGTTCAGCCTGGCAGAATTCTTCCGAGGCTTAGACCATCGTGTTTGGGCTTCAGGCTGATTTCCCTATTATCAAAGGCTATTTTGGTGGTGCTGGGAGAACCCAAACCTTTCAAAGAAGTTAAAAACAGAGATGGGAACAAATGCCTGTATTTGCTGACATATAGGGAACAGGATTTTTTCCTCTTAGGCTGGGAGGAGAAATATCAACACATATTTTTGTCTTCATTTGCTTCTCTCAAGTATCATAAATGGCAGCTGCTTCAGTCTAGGAGCAGACAGTGATCTCTTCTTTCTGGTAACCAGTGACAGGACACGAGGGAATGTCCTGAAGTGCTGGCAGGGAAAGTTTAGGCTGGATATTAGAAAAAGGGTCTCCACCCAGAAGGTGGCTGGGCACTGGAGCAGGCTCCCCAGGGAAGTGGTCCCAGCACCAAGCCTGACAGAGCTCAGGAAGAGTTTGGACAATGCTCTCAGGCACATGGTGTGACTCTTGGGGATGGTGCTG
This sequence comes from Promerops cafer, assembly GCA_013398275.1. Taxonomy (NCBI): domain Eukaryota; kingdom Metazoa; phylum Chordata; class Aves; order Passeriformes; family Nectariniidae; genus Promerops; species Promerops cafer. Next base: position 154,155 of record VZSE01005944.1, read on the forward strand.
TGCAGGGTCAGGAGTTGGAGTGATGATCCTTGAGGGTTGCTTCTAACTCAGCTTATTCTTTGATTCTGTGAAAAGTGGTTCTGGTTCCTGCCGTCTGGAATAGAGCTGCCCAGCAGAGACTCACAGACCCACTTTTCATAGGAAGCTCATGGTTTGCCAAAGCCAATAGATCTCCATAATATGTGGGTTGTCCTGCACCTGTGATGGCAAACCTACCAGGCTCTGCTCAGTGTTGGTAAACGCTGGAGACAGGGTATCTGTGGACTTAATATTCCTGCTGGAATTGTTCCACAAAGCCACCTGGGAGCCCCAAAATTGTAGTGCCTGACTGTGTGCTGCCCTGCATGGAGCTGTGGGGCAAAGGCCACCAGGCTCAGCTTCACCTGGTTGTTGCCAGCTGAAATGTGTGTTGGCTTGAAAAATGTTAAATTTGAACTGTAGCCCAGAATTAATTTACATTTACATTGGAATCAAAATGCTGCTATGCTGCTGTTGGGACCTGGTGACATTGTTGCTTACTATGACTTAGTGTAAATGAAATGGAAGATGCCAAACTATAGCAAATCAAACCTTAAAAAAGCTTTTGAGTCCATTTGAACACAGAGGCAGGCTAAACAGAATTGTCCATATCAAGGCTGGATAAAAATTGCTGATTGCTTCCCAGACAAGCAGTCATCAGTATGTGCCAGTGAAACCACATGTGCTCAGACAGCACATTTGGCACAAAACTCCAAGCCCACTTGTACCTGCAATTATTGTCCTAAAATCTCTTAGAAAACCACTTCAGGGGAAAGAGCACACAAAAATCTTGCTAATGATTCGACAATAAAATATAATATAGGTACTGAATCAGTATTGCATTCTGGTCCAAAGCTCATTTGGGTCAAAGCATAATTCCAAAAGAATGGGATACAGATTGGATCAGCCCTTAATGAGGTGTCACAAAAGAAGTGTCAGTAAAATATACAGGCCAGCATATATTTTATGGGGAAGATAGTCTGAAGTCAACATAACAATTTACTAATTCAGTAGAACAGCTGGAAAAATAAATTTGTTTAGCTGGAATAGCACATCTATTTATTGAGCCTCCTTCTGAAGCTGTGCACATATCAACAGTAGGATTGGTCTCTAAAACACGGGGGAGGAGAGGAGGGGGATGATGGTGAATTCAAATTGATGCACTACTTATTCCACACTAGTAATTCAATTAATGATTTTATAGACCCTACGCTGTCTCACATTCTCAGTCGTTCTCAGGCAAATGAGATGGGGAATCAAACAATTAGCTGGGGTTGGCAACACAGCGGGTTCAGCCTGAGCAAAGTGCTGCACAAAAGCCACCCCTCTTGCTTCCTGCTGGAGTGTGGGGCAACAGGGAGCTTGCCTTCAGCTTTTGGAGAGGAGGCTGGGCAGCTGCTTTCACACTCTGGCTATCAGAAACTTTGGTCTGTTATTCTCACCAACAGCAGTAGACTGGTCAGCACAATGCAAAACACTTTCATCTCGTTACTCGTATCCATAACTTTTTTGGCAGCAGAAAAACCCTAACTGAGGTTTTCCATACTCAATCTTTGCTTGGGCTGATGACATAAGGAAATAGTTGTGTGTGATTTCTGAGTTATGACCAAACTTTTGGTCAAAGCTACAGCAAAGCCAGTGCTTGAAATTTGAGATGAATGTAAACTTAATTCAGGAAATTGTTTCGGTACCTGCCTAATTTTAAGCAGTGAAATTGTCCTCCTGCATTCACCTGAATTACTGAACTGTTTGAAGATAAACATTTGCTGACATCATGGCCTGAGATCCCCTGGTCCATGCTACTCTCAGACCTGGATGAAGACAGGGCAAACAAAGTGAGGGTCTCCCATAAGTCATGGTTTAAGTATTTCATTTTGCTCAGGTACTTCATAGCAGTATTTGTTGTTCTGCATCAGCAGACCTGCCATCGAGAAGTTATTTCGGTACGTACATGTGCATGTACGCTGCAGACACCAGTCCTCATCACGTCCCCTATCCTGCCTGGGCAGGTTGGCTGGGTGTGTGTGGGTGCCCAGCAAGCCCATGCCCTGGCTCAGTTTGGGCTAACAGCCTTTCTGGATAAGCGACAGGCACGCAGTATCGAGGCATTCCTACTTCAACCTTTTTTCCCCAACATTCATCCTATTAGTCATTGTTTTGTTTGCAAATGAACTTCTCTCTGAAGGCTTCAAACTGCAGTTTTGCTAAGACATCTGACAACTGCCATCCTTGATCTCAGGGATGCTCTGTGCCCAGGTGACAGGAGGCAGGCAGGAATGCCACCTGGACATGCTGCCAGCACTGCCTGTGCTGGGCCAGGGTTGCAGGGAGAGTTGCACCCTGTGCCTTGGTGCATGCAGGGCATGGCCTCAGCACTGATGCCTGCTGCTAAGGCACACTCGGTTGTTTTCTTCCTATGCAGCAAAACTACCTTTTTTTTCAGGAGGCCAGTGGAGGTCTCTATATTTTATTCACATAATCCAGACCTTCAGTGTCAGTGCCTGAAACGAATTACTGTTTATATTAGAAACTTAGTTTAATAAATTAAGTCTGGTCTATGACCTGTCAAAGTTCCTATAGTCTGCAATTCATACAGAACAGATGCCTTTTCCATGACTCTTAACTAGAAGTGGCCAACTTGATTGCTTCCTTTTTGCCATTACTACATTCTGTAGGTTTAGTTATCTACTGCCTACAGAGAATTCAAAACAATTTAAAAGGGCATCTGGTATAAAGCACTCTCTGGGAAAAAAAAAAATCTTTCCATATACAATAACTTTCTGTTTAGGTCAGAGAATTATTCAATAATTGGCACTTGTTTGACTAGACCATTCAGAATCAGTTTGGTTTGGGATTTTCAGTTGTAGGTAGAATTACAGAACTTTTTTCTGTCCAAACAAGCGGGTTTATAAGTCCTAATTTCCAACATATTTGTGGCACTGCTGTGATTAAGACCTAACAACTAATTTTTGTACAAGTAACAAACACGTATTTCAAAAGTGCCATAAATAATTCAGTGATTTTTTTTTTCCCCCAGATTGTTTATAAATTATAAATTTTCATTTACTCTGTCCTAGTTTTATATAATACTGATAAATACGAATAGCTAAAAGCAATGGTTTAATTGAAGACTAGAAAACAAAGGTAGGATGGTCAGAGCAGACCTCTGTGACTTGCATTCCACTTTCTCAGTCACCATCATTTAAAAGGCTGGACCAGCTAATACAAGCTGTTAGAAGTCCTCGCTTCCAATATTTATGTTTTGTGAAGCACTCTTAATGCACAAACAGTTGTCACATGAAAAGTTAATAATGAAGCACATCTATGAGGATGAAAAGAGACCAGGGCTGATGCTCATTGCATCAGGAGTTGCACGTCCAGGCATTTCCAGGTAATATTTTTTCCGTGTTGCACATTAAAATGATTCGTCGCAGGACCTCAAGCCTATCGGCACAGCAGAGGGAGGCTGCAGGAGTGGGACAAGTCCCCACAAGGACCACAGGGAACAGCTGCTTGATGAAATTTTCATAGTGCTCCCTGCTAACATGTTACACTTTCGGGATGGGCTATAGCCATGTCGTAGTTGGAAGTGAGAAACATTTTTCCATGTTCCTGTGTCTGTCACAGCCTGTGAGTGGAAACAGCCACAGGACAGCCTGAGCCGGGGCACTGCAGCTGTGGGTGTGGTGCCCATTTGGCAGAGATCACTTTGAAATGGCTGGGCAGGGGTGGCTGACAGCGGGGCTGTGCAGAGCCTCTGCACCCCTCACCCCAGCATCTTTGAGCTTTACTCCTCTGCTGTCCAAAACGTGCTTCTCCAGGAAGGCTTGGCTCCTTTACAAACTTGTGTCCCAGCACAGGGCTGTGACCCATGAGTTTCCCATCTATATCCGGAGGATATTTAATGAAAGTGGCTGTGGTTGGGGCTTTCTTTGGTGATGATTTTCACAGTTCATGCTAGCTGTGTCGTGTCACTGAACACAGACTGTGTTCTTCTGGGAAGTTCTTTGCTTTGGTGCTTTCCTCTTTGAGCAGAAAACCGGAGTAAGGCCAGAGGAAAAGAGAAATCTAAGCTGGACGGACCATTAGTCTGTCTGGCTTTGCAGCCTGCTTCCACCCTTGGCAAAAGTTACTTGATTTAGAGGACAGTGAAGGAAATTTTGTAAAGCCAGGTTTGAAATAAAAGTTAGTGAACCTCTGCAAACGAGCAGCTTTCTCATATCCTGAGTTGTAAGAGGTCCCTACCTGCAGCAATGTGCTCTGCCTGTCCCAATTGGGAGTGAACACTGTCTGTCCTGACTTACTGTTTCTTTGGAAATCCTCTTTGTTTTTCTGCTGTGAAGGTTAGTACTAGTAAATAAATGTGATAGTGGTGCAAATTGCCGGGAAAGCTGATATGAGGAGGAATATTCTGACGCCTGCCACTGCAATAGCTGTGTCAGCCAGGGAGCAGCACCAACCTGCAAGACCCAAGGTTTCTGTTTGGGATATAGGGATGCTGCTCCATCCCACTGCAGCTGTGTGAGTTTACACAGCCAAGAATCAGGCCCAGAAGCCTTAAAAAACCCAACCGGTTACCCAGTGCAAGCAGAGAGAAGGGAACGCATCAATAGCGGGTGAGAGGGGAGCGGGGGCTGCCAGGCTTCTGCAGGGAGCTGTGCTTCATATCAATTGATAACTGGCCCCAGGGATGGCCCACCCTGCTCAGGCTGGGGCACACGGGGAGTGTTGAAAGCCATGCCTGCTCCCACAGCCCCAGCTGCCACCGTTGCCTCGCAGAGCTGGGCTGGAGTCAGGAGCTCAAAAACTCTTTATCCTGCCTGCTTTCATAATTGATCACGACAACATGGGTGATAGTGTTAATCATTAGGTACAAAAGTTGTTTCCTCTGTGGAAAACGGAACTGCACAAGGACAGTTATATATACATCTCTGTGTTTATAGTAAGTATACATATAAATTGTGTATACATGTGTAAGTAATATGTAGAAGCATAATTCTGTTCGTGTGGGAGAGAAGCATCTCTTACTGCGTTTGTGTAGACCCACACTCTAATGCAAATACATTTTGTTGGACATTCAAACACAAAACGAATGGCAAGTAGAAATCAGGATTGGGAAACTAAAATGTAAAAGGCAGAGTTGAAAGCACGCTCTCTGTGCACAAATACAGTGCTGGTGCGTGGTTTGCCTTCCTGCAGGAGGATGAACAACACTGGAGATAGGGAGCACTGGGAAAGTCTCATAACCTCACCGGTTTTAGTGCAGCACCTACTTTCTGTAAAATATATGCCTGCAGAACTCATCCCATTGTACTTGCTAGCAAAATTCCTGTTGGCTTGAGTGTTATACATTGTATAGTCATCTCAGGTTTCACGTAAGAAGGGCTTTGGTACTAAACAGGGCTCCTAAGTGTGTAATTGTAGGGGTTGATGGTCTGCGCCATGCATGTGTTTGGGCACAGGTTCAAGCACCTTGCTGAACAGGGCTCAGACTTGCTAACTTCACTAAGGTGCTGCTGCTTCAGTGAAAGGTTTCTCAGTTTATAGAACTGATTTTTTTCTTTTTTGTTATCTGTCAGGCCAAAACAGGCAAGGATCAACTCAAAGTGTTACTTCCAAAAGTATTCATTCTCTTCTCTCATGCTTCCTCTATGACTTTTAGCTTAAGTCCATTCAGAAACCCTATGTAATTTCCAGCTGTGTCTTTCTTGGCATTTTTAAATTCATTTATTAATCTCAAATTGTTGGGAGATTGGTCTTTCTTTTCCTTGGTGTGCATGTCCTTTTCCTGCTGTAGAAATGACATGACTCCAATCTGCTGGCTATGCCCTTCTCCTTCAATTATTCTGTTCTGAAACTTTCTTCATGTTTCTAACTCTTTTTTTTCTTATTGGCTTGTCTTTTTTTGACTTCTACCCTTTATTTTACTGTCTCTCCTCTCCACAATGCTCTAATTATCTTGACCTTCCACGGCCATTTTGCAAGCCACTAGCCAAGGAAATTTCAATGTATTCGAGCTTGCAAAAGTATTCTTGGATGGTCCCTGCAATGGAATTATACTGTACTGAACCTAAATTTGACCCGCTGCTGCTCTGATTATAGTCCTGCCTGGTCTGCATTGAAAAACCCCAGCACATTTAAGGAGACAGGTTTCCTATTATTTTAAGAGGCAGCTGTCATTCTCCCACATTTCTTCTTTGTCTAATTAGTTTAGAGAAATTGTGTCTGTCAAAGCCTCTCTTGATGGTGATCTCTGTGCTCCTTTTCTTAAGCTGAAACACCATTGTCCCATAAACTGTCAAGGGCTTACTGTGGGAGACTCCATTATACAGCACTATGAAATGAAACATTTTTTCAGCCAAATCCACAGATGCCTGGTTCATAGACCACTGGAATTAGAGGGACTCTTTCCACTGACTTCAGGGCTTTAGATTCTGCTCTATTTCTATTTGCCCTAAAAAGTGCAAGGTTTTGGCTAGTGCCTAATGGCACTGTCCTCCCAGACACAGCTTTACTTCTCATGCTTTTCACTCCCAATAAAAGAGTTTCTGCACTGACCCTAGATGACCTCGCAGGGTTGTTTCTCACTCCATTGCAGGACTTCTGTTTTTTCAGCTGTTTCGCCCCAGCTGGAATCACACACACAGGGGACTCAGTGGCAGAAAGAGAATTTTACAATGATGCAGAGGGTTCAAATGTAGCAGCTCCCATAGTTTATGTCTACATCCATATGGATATATGTGACCCAGGACTGCGCCTCCCTTTTAGTGAGCACATGGAAAACCAGCGCATGCAAACTCCAGGATCCGATGGAGGCAGGATTCAGGGCCATTCTTGTGGACACTTCTTGAGTGGACAAGCAGTGGGATGGCTCAAAACTGCCCACACAAGTCAAGACAGGAGGCACACTGTGCTGCACAGTAGGAGGAGCTGTCAGCCAGCACCTCGAGGCTCCAAACCCTGCTCAGCTTCCTGCTGCAAGGCCATGTCTTAAAACAGCCAGAACAGCACTGATCTGCTGTTTCACTTATTTTATCTCAAGTCATTTTTATTTAATGAAGAAAAATAAATATCCCAGAATGCACTGGGTAATAGAAATAAACATCTTCATTTTCATCTTATTTTTTGTATTCTATCACTGTTATTTCATTTCATCTTCCTCTCAGCCTCACCACATGTACCAGCGAGCTCGGCATCATAATTTGTGGCAATGTATGCGTCCCTCAATGTTTTTCCATTTGCAGAGTGTCATATGAGAGCCAAATTCCATGTCACAACCTGCTGAGTTGCTGATACCCAACTCTGGTTGGGTTTCAGCATCTCCCTAAATACCTGAGTCCTATCTGAAAGCATTTGACAATGAGCTGTTGGGTTCATGAGGCTGTTGCAATGGCACTGTTGAACAATGCCTAGTTGAAGGCCTATTGGGACTCTGTGACCCTATTGGGACCAGTGGGAATGGATTTAGGGGCAAATGAGCATCTTTGACAGCCCAAAGACTGGGAGTGCTAGGAATGATATGTATCATGGTCAGAGATGGCAAGCTCTTGGCTTCAGAGTCTTGGAAGAGTTCAGTGTGGGCACCCACACATGAAGTCAGGCTGCAGGGGCAGAAAAGGCAGGAGCAGCTTTGGTTGTCTGTCTAGATGAATGTCTATTTCCATCTCACTCAGTAAAGTCACTTTAGAAGAATGTGATTAAAAAAAAAAATACAGCAAGTTTTAGTGCATGGAGATGCAATCTCACCTGGCTCTTGCTCCCAGGCAAGGGAACAAGAGCTGGCTACAGTCACAAACTTGGGTCTCCCCCCTGCACACAGGTTTAGGCTATCACCTGCCTAAGTATGAGCTGGGGGCATCAGGACAGTGTCTGCAGACTTGGGGACTCACAAACATCTCTGAGACAACTTGTTAGGATGGAGAACCAGTGCCAGGAGGATATTTAAACACCATCAACAAACTAGTGATAAAAAGCTGAATTGTCTTAACATTACCTCTGTACATATCTGTCGGCCTTTAAGGATGCTAATTCCTTCAAACTTAAAAAATCTACCAATGCCTTTTTGATGCCTCCTTCCTCCTTTCTCTTGGAACATACCTTTATTTCTGAAGCTGCCATACTGATACCTCTTTGTTCTCTTTTCATGACTCTCTAAGGATTAATTGTGAATCTCCCAGATATTTTTCTACAGGTTTAGACTCTGAAGATCCACAAGGAATATGTGATCTATCCAGTCTACCTGATGAGCTCTTGCACAGTCTTGAAGCTGTCTTTCTCCCATTGATTTCTCAGCCACTCTCCTCCCTCTCTTCTGCAAGGACAGTGAGTAGTCACTGTACACTGTGCATGGATGTTGTCTGTGCTCCATTTTTTTGCTTGTCCCAGCTCCCTGATGATGTGTCCAAGGGCTAAAGGTGTAGGGGAGCCCCTGGCGCCTCTCCAGTCCCGTGGAGCTGGGAGGGGCAGACCCCTCAGAACCTCTCGATTATTTTCCACCTGCCATGAAGCTTTTTCAGGCATTGTCTTGGCAATCAATGGCACCTCAGTGTTTTGTAAAAGGATTCTTCGTCCCTGTCCCTTGATGGTGTTGTTGAGTCCCTACTTATTCGCTTCAAGGTCTCCAGCATCGGCAGAGCGGTGGCGTCTGCAGATCACAGGTGGCTCAGGTCCTTGGGTCCTTTTCTTTATCCTTGGAAGCCTTGAAAGTTTTCCCCAGACGGGAGGTGAAGAGTCTGTTAATTTCACACTTCAAAATAATCTTTGCCCTCTATTTCTCATTCTTAAATACGATTGTGTTATCCAAGGAGATGTTTTAGGGACTCAGGAACAATGTGAAGCTTCTCCGGCTTTCTCATCCAGTACTCCCACAATGCTTTTATTTCCACTGTCTTGAAGCATTTCTTGCCATTCACAAAAGCCGACCACAATGCCCTGCAGGCTGCTAGCCCTCTGGCTCCATGCTTGGAGGCGACCAGCCAGACAAGCTGGCGGTAAATATCTGAGTGGCAATGCTAAGATAAAATTCTTTCCCCTGTGCTGCAGAAGGTACAGGGCACAGAGCACCTTGGCATGTTTCTGGCAACATGCATTGCTAAACTGTGGGAAAGTGAGGAAGAAGGAGGCAGCCTGTGCTCCTGCCCACTGGTCATTGGTGCCCCAACAGAGGAGTCAAGTGTTGGGCATGAGCCCAGCAAAGCATGACACCCCCCCACCAGCTGGTGTCTTCTCTTTCCATCCCAGCCCTTTTATCCAAAGAGGTAGAGAGAAATGTGTGGGATTTGCCTGCTCTCCATGCAATTGGTCTTTACTGCAGTCTGATGCCATCAGTGCAACCCATTGCCTGAGCACAGCTCTGTGCCACTGGCCCAGAGCCACCCCCATGCCATGATGGTCCTCTGGCACTTCTGTCCTTGGGTGCAGCAAGGACCAGGTTTTACTCAGAGAGACTGGTGATATGAAGGAATTGATGCAAATAAACATTTGCAGTTTACTAGATATGGTACATTTCTAGTGAGATTTTCTCCTACAGCTTTGATTCAATTTCAGCCAATTAAAGTTCTCGCCCTCAGCTCATCTCATACTGCAGGTCTTGTGCACAGTGGCTGGGGAAAACATAAACTTGCTGAGTTCCAGCACATTTTTAATGGTGCAAATGGGATTTTCCAGAGTGGAGCTCGAAATATTTTAAAATTAGAATTTTTACGCAGAAGGATCTAAGAAGTGCTGTGGTGACGCACCCATTTGTGAACAAGAGAGAAGGACAAAATCATGGGCTGAGCTTGGCTGGGAAATAATGAGCCTGGGAAAGTGCTGGGGTAACTGACATGTTCATGCTACTGCCATGCCACCTGGGGAACATCTAAGCACAGCTTTTGGCTGACACTACTGTCATCTTCTCTTCCTACTAGAGAAGAAACTGTGTGTATCTGATACCAAATATGGATCTTCACTTCTGTGCTGTGAGGCCAGGCAGCACACGGAGTGCCGGGCTGCTCTGTGCAGCCCACAGACCACTCAGACCCCACCCTCACTGAGCTGAGTTTATGGGAAGATTGAGGGGTCTCCTGCTTCTCCCTTCCCCTCATGCCCAGATCCCCACCAGGAGCTCCAAGCACACTGCCCGGTACTGGTGGGGTGCAGTGCAGTTGTTCAGGGAGGGGGCTTGGAGCAGGCTTGGGAAACAACAGGATGTTTTAATCTTTTCCTGCAAAGCTTTGCACAAGAACGGGTGTTATGTTTGGCTGCATAGAGGCGTCCTGTCTTAAAGAGCTGGTTTCCTTCTTGCCTGAGGGGGAAGGAATGATATCAACCAGATTTGTTGAATACTAGCAGTTTTATGTGTCGTCATTGGGATTGTAAACACTTTGGGTTATCAGCCCTCTCTTCTTCCGATGCCTTTGTCTGGGTCCTGCATGAGGAGCCCCTTCCCCTTGTTTCTTGATGCTGCAAGGACACTGCTAAGAAATCACAGCAGTATTTCTATTCTGCCCCAAAGTGTTCACAGCTGCAAGGGCTCCTCTGATCCCCAGAGCTGCTGCTGTGGTGTCCCCAGCAACACTTCTGTCATTTTAGGCCACCCCCTTCCTGATTTCTGTTTCTCTGCTTATGGCCAGGTGTATTGCCAGCATGTTTAGGGGCACATATCTGCCACATGGGCTCTCCTGTGACTTCCTCAGTGGTGGCTGGTCCCTATTCCCAGTCTGCAGCAGCCAGGCAAGGGCACAAGTCCCTACACAGACACCATTGTTTGGAATGAACATGTATTCTCGATCACTTGGGCAAAGAAAAACCGTATGTGTTTTGGATTAGTTTTCCCCAGATGTTTTTCAGCTTGCATTTACCCTTGAGCTGAATGGGATTTGTTTATGCGCTGCCCAGATTTCCTGTTCCCGTGGGCCCTGGCACTGTACCCCTGCAATGTCTGCACTGCCCCCTGCCCCTGGGACAGCAGGTCTGATCCCTGAGGGCTTCAGAAACTCTGCAGACTCAACCATCCCAAACCACCCATCACTCTGGAGACCCTGGGCCCTGTTATCCCGCAGTGCTGGCAGTGCCCTCCTATCCCCACTGTGGTGATGCACAGGTGGTTGCACCCAGCTGGTCCAGTGGAGTTTTGTCTCCAGCTCTCCCTGCTTCTTGCAGTCCCCCTGTGCTCTGCACCAAAAATGCTCTGTCTGTGGCCTGACTGCAGCTGCTCCAGCAGCTGCATTACCCAGCACAGATCATCACAGATCTGCACGTGGCAGAGCATGTTTTTGGGGTGGGATGTGTGTCCTGCTCACACCCTGGCTGCTGGTGAGGCAGCAGCTGCCCACCCTCCTGCTCAGCTGTGGTCTTGCAGGATCTGAGCCGGCCATTCCTGGCTGTAGAAGCAGCCCACGTGCCATACAGGGCATTACACAGACCTAGTTATCAGCTTGGAAAATTATTATCCCAACAGCAAAGGGAAGGAGACCATGGTGAGAGGAAGGACTTTCACAAAGGTGCTGGCAGCAGGATTGACCCACCCTGCAGACTCTCCCCGCAGCAGGAACCCCTCAGCAAATTGGGTCAGGTCCTGCCTTCAGATGTCAGAACTTTCTCACAAGCTGTTAACCAACTTTGAATTCTGACTTTAAAATATTTATTTTCCTCTATCTTTGTAAGAGTCACTTTTGCAAAGTTAAGTGACAGAGCAAGGAACTGTGGGATCTTTGATTCAGTATCTTTTTTTTTACCAAGTAAGTGAAGGCGGTGGTGAGTTCACAGTGCACTAACTAATGCTACCGGGTGGATTGGTAGCAGTGGCATGAACTGGGGAACAAGTGACCCTTGCTGAAGAGCCCATCTTGATCCAGGCTGGCTTTGTTTGGGAGAGGTTAAGTGCACTCCAGCACTGATAACCATGATGTGAGAGGCTCCCAGGAGGCAGCAGCCTGCATGGGAGGGAGGGGAGATGCCTTGCACAGGAGAGAACAGCCAGCCCTCCTTAAAACTGAGTGATGGAGAGGTGATCACCTCCGCTTGGCAAGGAATTGCTCATATCTGTGTCTCTTGTTGTACTTAAAGAGAGCCTATTTCCCTCAGTCAGGGGGGTCAAAATTGTGCTCTGGTTACAGGGAGCTTGGGAGCAAAGCATCCCATGGCTGCAGGAATCCCTCCTCAGTTCCTGGTGTGCACTGAACCCATGCTCAGGCAGCACCTCTGCATCATTTATACTTTAGCTCCCTTAAGAGTAAATACATGCTTTCCTCTCAGCATTTTAAACAACTAGAGAGGCAGCACTACTCTACCAGCAGCACTGAGGGCTATGTGCCTTTGACTCCTGCTTCAGTGTCCGAGCCCCTGGTCTCAGTTTCAGTGAGGAAAGGCCATCCCATGCAGCACACCAGCGTCAGAAGAGCTGAAGCTCATTGTTTAAGAGAGCCTATTAACAGAAAACTCAGATGTTTAGTCTTCTCTTCCCTGAGGTTTTTTAAAAAAAATGTTTTCCAAATATTGTTGCATGCCATAAGGTCTTTCCCCCCCTGCCAGTCGCTTCTGCAGTGTTTGGATGGGAGTCATGAATTCACTGGCAGGCTGTGCAGCAAACCGCCGCTTCTGGCTCCTGCCACCCATACACCGGCCCCTATTAGGAGGGATATGGCAAGTGGTTTATCTGCTGCCCGTATGGCAGCCCTTATGGGGCAGACGTCGGGGGAAAGTGACGCCTGCCAGGGGGTTGGCCCCCTCTGGCTGGCATCACTCTGCCTCCTGATGCCTCCTCCCCTTCAGAAGCCTGCCTCTGCTGAGACTCCACTACCCCAGCATCTCCCTGCTGCCATTCCTCGTCTTGGACATAAAAATAGGGGCTGTGGGGTAAATCCCATCAAAGTCATGACCTGCTGGGATGCTGATCTGCTTTGGGTTTCCTCATCTGCGGAGCATCACTGCTGACCTGCCATCAGCATGGTCCCTCAGTAACCCCATTCTCCCAGCTTGTTTTCCTTGGAAAGGCCGTGGCTCCTGCGGTTGCTGACAAAGTTTCTTTGTAAGCGTCCCGCGGGCTGTCAGTGCCTACTTGCCCAGCCAGCAAGGAGGGCTATCACTAATGTGTGTCATTCATCAAAGCAAAATTACATGTGTCCCAAAAAAAGGGACAGCATGCAGACAAATTACAGCATGCAGCAAATTGCTTACTTGCAGAGGAAAAAAAAATACAACCCGCTGTTTTCCTCCCCTCCCAGAAGTAGGTGTTTAATTCAACATATTAACACCGAAAAATCTAATTATAGCTGCAGGATGAGGGAAACCCAATTGCAGCACAGCACAGCTCTTGCCCCATCCGGTGGGTGTGGTGTGGCCACGCTGTGCCACATCCCAGCAGGGTCAGTCCACGGCCCGTGCTGCACTGGCCAGGCAAGCGCCCCGTGCTGCGCCAGGGACCAGGCATGGGGAGCAGCCCCGAGGCCACCCTGCAGTGCTCCAAAGAACCCGGGGCCACAGAGGAGAGGAAACGGCAGTGCAGGGTTAGAGATTTAGATTATGTTTTTAACCACTTTCCTGCATTGAAGGACACTTCCTTTCTCTCTGGCTGAAGCTGTGCTGCTCTGCTGTGAGCTGGGACTGAGGCTGGAGAGAAGGGCTGGCTGTGTTGGTGAGCAGCTGGTGCTAGAGAAGAGGGGCTGGAGGGAGAACCCCCAGACAGGTGTCAGCCACATGCTCTGGGAGCCAGCAGCCCTCCCAGAACCCCAGGGCAGGGCATGAGCCTGGTGCATCCCTGGTGTGTGGTACCTGGCACAGCTCCTCTGTCCCAAGGGAAGGGGAAAAGGGACCTGGCCCCAGCCACCCTTGGTTCATACCTGGCTGCCCTGCCAAGAGCACCTGGCAGGGGTCTGCTCACCTGCTTTTGTCTTTCAGATAGCAAAAGCCCTTCTTACATAGTTAATTGATTTTCATTAATCATGTTCTTCTCATCTTCTTGTTTATGTTCCTCACTCTTCACAAATCTGATCTGACATCTGAGTTACAGATTTCAGAAATTAACCTTCCTCCAATGTTTCTGTTTCAAGGTTTCTCTATTTACACTCCTGTCAAGTGCCTTTCAAATAGGAGTGATTTCTACTTTTGGCAAGCAGAGGAGTCTATTGTTTTCCATGGAAAACAGTTTTGCCAATGGGGCAGAACCTAAATGGGTAATTGTGGGTCAGAATGTAACACCCTTACTGGAGCTCAGCAGCACTGGGCTGTAAGGCACCCCAGAGGGCTGAGCTGCAGCGCACCCATCACAGCCTGGGCATCCCAGATACCTTCCAGGAAGAGGGAGCTGATGGCAGATCCCTCTGCTCCAGCAGGAGCCAGGCAGGAGAGCTGCCCTCTGCACTGTTGGAGCTCCCCAGCAAAGCTGCAGCCTGGCAATTCAGTTTGGTTTGCCACAGCAACCTGTGTGTCCTCCATCAGAGAACAGCTGCCTCCAGGAATATTCTGTATTTCTTAAGCAACAGTTAACCTGGCAATGACATTATTTTCTTATTTGTGGAGGATGGTGTGTGCATTATTACCGAGGTACCTCAGAAATAATGCTCTCTGACTCACTCCACATTCAAGAGCTACTGTCTTTTATGAAGCATCATGAAAAAGGCAAGAGAAGCTTCTCCTGTTGAAGCTGCAGTAGACCATGCAAAGGAAAATAAAACAAACCACAATTCTTTATCAGAATAAAGAAAAAGAAAACAAAGAGAGGGAGAAAAGTAAGGGCACATTGCACTAGGAATTAAAGGTAATTTTGGAGTGGCCCCAAAATAATTGCCCCCGTTTTTCCTGATGGTGGTGGTACTGCAGGCAGGAGGGGGATCAGGGAGTGAGAGCTGATGGGCAGCATCACACAGAGGCGGTAATCCCCACATCCATGCTGGAAAAGACAGTGACTTCATACCCTTCAAAGGGATGTGTGTGGCATGGGAGGGTAGTTACTTGCTTTGTTTTTTAAGCATCCTTCTTGGGAGCAGACTGTTTCTGTATTTTAGCCATTTACCTTGACACAAATGTGGTAATATCCCCTTGAAATTTGCTGGGGTGGACAGAGTGGAATGTGGTACTGGAACAGCTGGATGGCCAAAGTCAGTGTGCTGGCCGGAAGGAAGTGTGATGGTCATGCACTCAGGAACTCATAGTCACTGCTGTTGTTAGCTAGAAGCACCTTGCTCAGGAGGTACATAAGGGCTGAAAGACACAGCTGAATTAATCAAGCTTTGGGTGAACCAGGAGCCTCAGCTGGGAGATGGCTATGGAAAGGGAAAAAGCAGTGATGGGGTGTGTTGGTCCAGGCAGCCCCAGCAGAAGCAGCACTGAGCAGCACCACTGAGTTTGATGCCAAGGTGGCAGACAACCATTCACCTTCCCAGTGACATCCTCAGTGGCTCTTACCACTGCAAATGAGCCTGACCCCAGAGCAACCTCACAGCCCTTCCTCACCCTTGGCTGCTCTCACCATCACACCACATTTGAGTCAAATGGCAGCAGTGAGTAAAAGCCACAACCTGCAATCACCAACCTGAAATAGCCCAGAGGGATTGGTTCCTGACCTCTCAGGCTCCCTGCGAGTGTCTCTCGCCTGCTGGAGTGTGGGTGGAAGCTGATGCTGACAACCTTGTGGGCCACCTGCACCCCAGGTGCCCCAAGCCACTGTGTCATCAGTGAGGTGGTGGAGAGCAGTGCACCCAAAATGCCCCCTGTGACAGGGTGATTAGAGAATTGCTGGTCAAGCCTGTATGTCCCCAAAGACCAGGTCAGCATTTGGCTGCCCTGTGGTTACAAACCCAGCCCGTGACCTTCCTGCCATCTGTTGTCCGGCCTCACAGTAATGGAGGGGTTTCTATTCTTGCTGAGTTGAGTCCACTGGCTCTTACCCATCCTGTAAACAAAACCAGCCCTCTGGAAGTCAGCAGACATCAAGGATGTAATTTAGTTTCTTAACAGCCTAGCTGAGGCTATTTCGGTGTGCATGCTGTGATGGTGGCACGGCGCTCCCTACTGCCTTGGTCAGTGATCAGGGAGAGGAACAGCCGGGGATGAGAGCCTGGCAGGCCACGCTGAGGGTCAGGGACCTTCAGCTGCCAGAAGGCTGCTGTGTTAGTCTTGCTTTGTTACAATTATCTTGCTCCATTGATCTCCTTACCTTCTTTCTCAGTTGCTGTAAGGTTATTGTACCAAACACAATCATATTGGTTTTTCATCTCTCCGAAAAGTGAAGGAGAGCCCAGTTTTTCCCTCAGCCAGGTTTTCCCCATCCGCAGTATCCTGTTGCTGGTTTTACTCCAGCCCAAGCCCTAAACTTTTTTCTACACTGGCTGTACTTTGCCATGGTGTTGCTACACGGCATGTTCATAGTCTCAGTGATAATGCACCATAAATCACTATTTATGAACACCCAAAAGAGTGCACTTTATTTTAAGTCATTCACATTAGTTTGGTTTTGGTCTGCAGACCAATGTGCAACTGTCAGAGCAGTGGGGCAGAAGGACGTAATCAGGAATATATCCCTTTTGGGTATTCTTTAAGAGCAGCTAGGCAGCTATAAAGGGATACTTAACTCTTCATAAAATATTAGAGGCAAAAATTAATATATTGTCTGCATTTTGTATCTCAGTTGCTCCCTCTCCTTTCACTGCCCATGAACTGTGCAGCTTATTCACCTGCAGCCGCCAGGATTTTGTCAGTTAAGGCACCATTCAGGGAAGTGTTCATTGCCATAAATCCAATGGCTCTGGCAGAAGTCTCACCCAACCAGCTGAAATGCCATCACCTGCATCCCAAGGCTGCCATGGTGCTGGTCTTGGTCCCAGCATGCCACATGACCCTTTCCAAGCACTGGCAAGGAGGCAGGACCCGGACTTTGGACAAGCAGTGTGCCCCTCTTCTCTCCTTCCCTTGTGCTGAGACCCAGCCTGCCAGCACCCACCCAGCAGCACGCTCCAGCACCCATATCTGAGTCCCCTGAGGGGAGCGTGGACAGCCTGCACAAGCTCAAAAGGTGACAATTTGCTGTCCTATCTGCCTGCACCCTGCTGTTAGTTCTGCCTTTGAACCCTTCTGCTTGCAGCGCAGTATTGCTGTGAACAACAGGGTTTGTTTGCAGAGTCCTTTCCCCATTTCCTCCCTGCATTTTCAGGGACAACTGTCACAACGGGACATTTGTCCCTCTACAGCAACTCCAGTCTTGCCAGCAGCCAGGGACACCAAAACTGTGTATTAAAACTTCAGCCCTCTGAAACACTTGTTCATTAGGAACTAAGCCCTTTTCCTCAGTGCTTCAACTCTCCGTATGCGTGCAAACTCATTCAAAACCTAAATTCTTTCTCTGAATTAAATTGTCAGCCTCCCACTCAGGCAGATACATAAGCACTCACTGTGTAACATCAGCTCAGCTCTCTGTATAACACATGAATAAGCCTTTAAAATTGTATATTCTGCCCTGCAGCATTTATCTCATATTTTGATCCTGATTTTTCCCTGCTAAAACTCTTATTGGTCCCTTCAAGTGCATTGATGGTTTACGCGCTTCTAATTTAGGGTTCATTTGGAACTTGCCAGTTCTATGATTATATGTATCAGTTTGTTCACTTACTAATGTATTCTCAAGCCACAGATTATGATGAATTTCTGAATCTGGTAAAGATAGTGACAAAAGATTTTCTTCACGTTTCATAATATGAAGATGTAGCAGTTTATACTCCTGAAGGAGATATTAATCACCATTTTAATTCTCTTTTTGAAAGAAAAAAACATTCTATTTAGAAGCAAAGGGAGGCTTCAGGGGTAATTTTGAGGGCAGGGTATGATAAGACACTTCAATTAATTAAAATTAAAAAAAAATTATTATGGCTAGAAAAATTTGTGTTGATACAATACTCCAAAATTAGTGGAGATTTGGTGCCTGCCACAGAGTAGTAGGTTGAAACATGGTGATTAATAATAATGCATTATACTTGCGGTAAATTGTCTAATACATTGCATTCATGACATTTCTCATGACCAGTTTGGGTTCCCAGCAAACAATGAAGGCCAAGAAATAGCATCTTGGAAGCCAGGAGAGGAGAAAAGAGAGCTCCTCTTGGCCCTTGAGCCATGGCAGAGCCCTGGTCATGAGGCTGTGGTAGGCAATGCTGCTATCTGGGAGTCACTGGGAGCTGCCAGTCTCCAGCTCTGGCAGATCCTGCTAGATTATAATAGATGGCAAACCTCCATCGACTTTGAGCAAGGAAAATATCCCATCTTTTCATGTGCAGTGTGAGTAATAATTAAAAGAAACATATGGGTTTTCAGCTGATGTACAACCACATAAGGATTATCAATGTTATTTTTCCCCCATCCATGTCCTTGCCCCATGGATCGATTCGCTTATCCAAAGGCATCAAAACTCAGCAAAAAAAAAGGCGCCATGCTTCTATTGTGTGCTTCCAACTGTAGCACTACCTTTTTCTTTCCTCAGAAAGAAAACGCAGACCGCCCTGCAATTAGCAGCAAAACCATGAATACTTTCTTCGTTAACCACAAATGGTTCTTTTCGCAACGAGCGGGCTCACATATGTTCTAAATATGTTCAGTTTCATTAGGCGGCGAAGCGCTGTGGATCTGCTATTTTATTCAGGAAGGCAAACAAGAGCTGCATATGTGCAACATAAGTTGAGGAGAATGGGAAAAACTCAAGGCACTTGCAGAGTGCCTGAGATGCTCGGACGTGATGATTTAATGTGGGATTGCACCCAGCTTGTTTCCGTCAGCCTTGTCACTAGCAGAGATCAGCGTGATCCAACCGGTGATGCTCTGACTGGTGATGATCCCCACAGTGATGCTCCTGCCCTTTTCCAGCCAGAAAGTCCTTCAGAAAAGTAGACCTGGGGGCTGCAGGTGGCCAGTGTGTGGGGATTTGTCTCTGCTGCCCAGAAGCAGTTCCCCAGGCTGAGGGGCCAACAACTGTTCCCCAAAAACCCTTTCTGAATGACAGTTAACAAAGGCGGCTGCAGCGGGATGTGCTGCTGATTCCTGATGCCTGCAGGGTGTGAGGGGTGAATTCATCCCAAGTCCAAGCCCCCACGCTGGGGGACAGCTGGACCTCAGGGTGCCACAGCAGTCTGCAAGCTGAGAGAGGTGGCTGGGGGCTCCTCCAGATTTTCTCCTATTGGAGAAAAATCTCTCAAATTTTTCCATTTGTAGTCATTAGAGATTTTTTGCTTATTCTTTGTTTCTCTATTTATCTGGTCAAAATGTTCCAAGAATTGAAAATGCGCTTTTTTTTTTTCATAACTCAGAAGCACATTCACTTTTCCTTATTTTTTTTCAAGCCATTTTGGACACAGGAAGAAAAGCAGCAGGTTCTACAGACCTCGGTGTCCCTTTTCTGTCTCTCCTAGGAAAGCTTGATGGACCAGTTCTAATCCATGTAGCAAGTTTATATAGCGTAGCAAATGAAGATTTGTGTAAATCACATTTTTTATGTAAACACATACAGTGTTAAAAATATTCACACCCTTAACTGTTTCCCATCACGTGTGCGCTAATGAGGGGATTAGGAAATATGTTTTCTGTGCTTTACACTTGGTCCCTCTGATCCACTCTCTCCCACCAGAAGGGACCCTGGGGAGGGTGGCCCTGCCTGCGGGCAGGGAAATGCTGCGAGAAGTCGTAAGAATGTGCACTGTGTCCTTGATCCCTCACAAGAGCTGGAGCTGCCGCGTTACTGACGCAGTGTCGTGGGACTTTGCATTCATCAGGCAGAGAGGTGTCTCCCATGGAATTGTGACCTGTTGGAGGCACCTGGGGGGACTGCAGAAGGTGATGCTGACTGGATGTCCACCCATGCCTGCAGCCTTGCAGTGCCCTCACTTAAATTGCATGCATGGAGTGATATTCCTCAGAAATAAAGACAGCAAAATATAAACAAAGAAAAATAGCTCTCAGAGGGCCCCAGGAAAGAAGCTGTAAGAAATTAATCTGTTACTATTTGCTGATGGTGTAGAGATATGTTTTAAATGCCTGATTTGTGGCAGAGAAGCAGTTGTAAAGCACCAAATCAAATAAACAAGTGAGAGCTGCTGTTGTAGGAACAACCAGTAATCAATAAGTATCCCAATGTCTGCCGCAACTCTATTCATTTTTTCTTTCCCCTAAACCCAGGAATTCTATTAATAATGTCTTAGGCTATGCATGGACTGCTCTGTAATCTTTGTGCAGTGCTGCTGAGCAATTTTCACCTCGGCACACCCAGTGCCTGCTGCCAGGAGCTCAGGAAGCATAGAGTTAAATAAGTTTGCCTTTTCCTCCATCCGAACAATTGGAATCAGCAGTTTGCATTATTTTAAAAATGAATGCTTGGAATCAGCAATTTTCTTTTTCCCTTTATTTTTTTTTTTTTAAGATCTTGAGGGTTTTTTTTATTTAAAGTGGAAAACTACATTAAGTGCAAGGCACTCAACAAAGAAACAGTCATAAAGCCTAAGTATTCTTAGAGTTATAAAATATGTCCGTGGTGGCAATTCTACTGCCAACAATGAAGTTTTAAGCATTAATATGCCTTCATTGCAGTTTTAATGCCTTAATATTGACTCTATAGCTCTTTTGGGTAATTTTGCTTTCTCTGGTACTTGAAAGGTGATGATGTCAGCGTTCTTCATACTGATTCATATGCAGGTTGATGAAGCTGAGTTATTTATTGAGTTCCATTATATTTTCTATAAACATTAGTTCTCAATAAACAGAGACATTTAGCCGAGGGTTTATTTATTAAATAGGTACTGTACAGATGGTTTTGCCACACATGATGTGCTGCAGAGGATATTACTCAGGAATAATCAGCTGTGTTATAGCTTGGCTAAATTAATAAGATGATAATGATGAAATTGATGCTTTTGAGCTAGGCTTGGTAAATGGTTTTTGCATAAACAAACTGATAAATTTGAGAAGCAATTACTTGCTTGTCAAAGATAAAAACACAACAGGGCCCATTTATAGTTAGGTCCTATTTATTTTTAAAGATTGTACCAGATTTTATGTTTAATACGCTGCAATTAAAAAATAATACTTAAATGAAGAATAATAAAAAACTAACTTTCTGAGCTCTCCTTCAAATCTGAAGATGCAGCATTGCTTGGTTAGACATCAAGTAAACTTTTTTCAAGGCTTTCACTACATCTAGAAAAAATATAATTGTTTTGTGAAAGATGCTGTCTGGAGTTGTGCAATGCAGACTCTGGCAGCACTTTTGGTAGCAGTATTTGCTCTAAAATTAAGCTGGATTTCAGCTAGAGAAACACAGTCTCCAATTCCCTTTTTAAAGTGGATTTCTCTGCAGTGATCATGCAAGCAAACAAAACACATGTGTATTCCCCACACACCCCGTGTCCAGGTACTTGCCAATAAAATGATGAAATGGATGTGGAGAGAGGTATGTGTGTACCTATATATGCACAACAAAGAAGACATCACTTGACTTGTCTGCTAGGAAGTGTGTTTGTTACGTGATTTTGCACACCAGCCAGAGTAGCGTATTTCCGTTTATTTAGAAAAAACAAAGGGACTGGTGATGTGCAGTCCTTCAGGTGGCTCCACTGGCAGGGGAGCTCCTGAGCTTCTGACACTGTGTTCTCAGAGAGGTAGCAGCCTCTACACTGACCGTGGTTGGTGGTTTCCTTCTGAGGCTTTGAAGGCACCTTATTACACACATTTTAGTTTTGTAATGTCCCTGAGAGAGAAATGTTGTCACACAGCTTTTTGTCACCTCCGTGGTGGGGACAGGCAGCTCTTGTGTGCACTGGTGGGACAACGATGCTCCTAACAACTTCCTTCACCTTCCCATGCACTGAAGGAAAGATTCAGGCCTCCAGTTGTTTCTTTCTTTCCTTGAAAATTTCTTTGCACCCATGTCTTCTACATAAAAATGCTGCTGTGGGACTGTCCTAAGTGATTATACCTGAGAAGGGGAATCGGATGGCCAAACACAGCAAGCTGCATAGGCATGTCCTAACTTAGGAGTTTCCACTATGTGCTTTCTGACACAAAAGGCTTTTACTTCTAGTCCTAAAAGGACCAGTAATTTTCTATGTAAGGACCTAAAGCCAATAGCAATGTGTGGGAAGAATCCAGCCCTGCAGCAGCATGTACCAGCACAGGCAGGAGGTCCTGCTTGCCCAGGAGGATTTCCCACCTGGCAGTGGCATGGCACTATAGGGAGGTTTTGCAAAGGGAGGGGGTGAGGAGCCCTTCCCCTTGCTATTTAAAATGTCACATCATGAGCAAAAAACAGATTTCTAAAAATCCTTCTTTGCTTTCCTAAAAAAACCTTTTTTTTTTTTTTTAGGAAATTTGGTCCTGAAGTATTAGTGCAAGGTATTCTATGACTTGATGTTAGCATGTACTTCATGTGTTTGTCTTGCAGCTGTTTATAAAGGATTTAAAGTCTTATGCCAACCTGAAACTCTCAGGAAGGATGAGCAAGAGACTCATTCTCTCAGAATGTAGCCAACAATGGCTACATAAAGGAAAATTCATAGCATGTAACAACTTTAGCTATGTCTGTAGTCCACAAGTAGACACAGTTTTTGCTGTTAGTTAAGGTTGATTACCTGAATTACAGATATTCATTGTAACAAAATGACACAAGATCATTGGTTTAGCCTTAAAAATATGAAATGAAGTTGTCTACAGTACTTGTGTCAAAGATCTGAAGCTCAGGGGTGCTGTGTGGGCCTGGGTGCTGCCTGCCAGGGTGCTGGGAGCAGCACGGCTCCTGCTGCAAAACCCAAACCAAGCTGGCAGCCACCACCTTGGCTCTGCCCAGCTCCCACCACCCCAGAGGAAGATGAGCCCCTGGAATGCTCATCAAGCAAGGGGCGTGGGTGTATCCCAGGTGGGAGGAAAGGAGAAGCTGTCGCTTCCCAGGAAATGTTCCCATGTGTCTGGACCTAGAGCTGCCATGCTGCCTTTTTACAGTCCCCCCAGGCTGTGCTTGTGGGAAACAGAGGACTAAGTTTGCATTCACAAAAATATTATTTATATCATTATGACTATTTTTAGGCTTTCACAAATATTTTTAAAATTTGCTTGTTGCTCCGCAGGGAGATTTGAAATGCTGTGACTTTGTGAAAATAAAAAAATATGGTGCAGATCAACCTGCTCAGCTGAGATGGGTTTGCAGGGGACAGGGACTTCCCTGCACTGCTCCTCCAGGAATGAATTTAGCCCAGACATCAGTGAGAACTGACATCCCTGCTGCTGAACTGAACCGTTTTTAGCAAGGAGGTGTTGAGTAGGGAAGGATGAAGCCATTTCCATGCTGTGGTGCCACATTTACCCAGGCTCAGGGTCAGCGTGAAATGGAGCTGATGGATGACATGGGTTCACGTAAAAGTAGGTCTTGGCAAAAGACTTGGGTGAGAACTTCCTTGGGAAAAAAGAGAGTGTATTCTTCTGGGTATTGCCAAGGTTCTTACGGAGGGGAAAAAAATTAGAGAAGTAAATGTCACTTCAGTGCTTTCAAAATAAAATTACTTTTTATGTATTGCTGGAAATTTCATGTAAAAAAAAGTTAAGGTTTGTTTGTTTGGTTGGTTGGTTGGTTTGTTTTGGGGGTTTTTTAAAATACCATGTTCAAAGAAAATATTTACTTCAAGTAAAATAGAGAAGATTTTCTGTCAGTGAAGATCTCTTCCTATACAGCTTTACAATACCCAAATATATTACTGGTCAACAAAAACTGAGACAGAATTTTCCCAAAATACTGTTGAAGTTTTTTCCTGCTTTAGACAAGGTCAGTACTCAACTTTGGTTTTGGTAGGAGAATCAGCTCTCATCTGCTGCCACCAAAAAAAAAAAAAAAAAAAGCACTCTGAATAGAGAGAAAGCTGGAGCTGCAGCTGCACAGGATGCCTGGACTGAGGGCTGCTGGCCCCAGAGAAGTTGTGTGGAGCCTGCAGAGCCCTTGCCTGGCCTCTGCCCGTGGGGCCACGGCGGCTGAGCAGCATTTGCTGGCACGATTGTCACCGCGCACGGAGCAGCCGAGCGATGCTCGCTGTATCTCCTGCGCCTGCCTTGAAACCCTGCGTACGGCAGCGCTTCAAAACAGAATTATTCATTATTAATTAGGTCACAATAAAAAAATCCTACGGATGCTTTCGTGACACTAAATGAGCCGATCGCAAATAATGCGATTGTAATGAATTCCAAAGGAATAAATAATGACTGAGCCATTAGCATAAAGTGCCAGTCGCAGCTCTGCGCTGCCCGCCTGCCCGCCTGGCACGGCTTCCAAACCCACCCAGCCGGCCCAAGCGTGGGGGTTCCTGCCACAGGCTGGCAGGGGGGTGGCGGGAGCTGTCCCACCCCCTGGCATGCTGAGGGGGGTTAGGATTCTCTGGTGGCTCCCACTGGGGCTTGCAGTGACATCGCCCCCAGGCCAGCCACCCCAGAGTCCCTTGGCAGGCAAGAGGTAAGATACTGTGTAAGCATGCAGGAAGATATTTTTGCACCTCTTGCTCTAATATATAATCAGAGCTTTTGTTCCATGTCTTGCACAAGCAAATTAATTAGAAATTTATCTGACCAGGAGTTCAGTGCAGTATTCATTTGAAGCAGAGGACATCCCTGTGCATTTGTTTGCTCTCTGTCATGGAACAATTATCTGCCCATTTAGGAAATTCAGCATTTGTTTCTATTTTAATAGAAGCTTCTAAGCATAAAAAAATATCAGACCACTTCTGATTGTAGCGTGCTTAAAAACCTCCAAGAGGAGAACACCACTTGCAACCCCCCTTCTCCCACCCAGAGCATTGCCCCAGGTGTTTCCAGGAGGCCACTGGGCAGGCAGCAGCTGGGACAGACCTGCACAGTGCTGGCAGTGACAGCACAGCCACCTGGGCAAGAAGAGAGCTCAGAGAGCAGGAAAATAAGACAGGATGAGGCTGGAGGGAAAGGGGTGCAGGGAAGCAAAACAGAGGTGGTGGGGTTCTGGGAAAGAGCTGTTTCCCCCAACCTGTGTGGCTGTGATGCAGCTAAGCAACATGTTAAACACTGCGCCAGTGGCTCTGGGGACTTTGGCCCAGGACAAACCCTTCCATCAGCCTCACCAGGCACCCTGGCATATTAAATAAGCAGAACAGGTAGCGGGATGGCGGTGGGACCCGTTTTGTCAGCGTCCCTTCCCTCCCAGCAGCCAAGCAGACAGGCGCGTCAGGTGCTTATGCCCCTCTCATGTCTGCTGTTAAAAAACCCAGCCAGGGAATGTCATTAGAAACAGCCACACCATCTGCCTTTTCCTCCCCTCCCCTTTAAATAAGGAAACACCTTGTCAAACACATCCCACTAAATATCCCTAACACCCTCCCGCGCGCTTCGCGCTCAGCGGTTCATGGGATCGTGCACCATCTGGACCCTCGCGCTCCATCTCGCTGGCGAGGCCTCAGCTCGGACCCACCGCGTGCCCATGGCCAGGGGCAGGTTTGCACCACCCACACCCATGTGTGGCAGCAGGAGGTCACAGAATAAAGCAATGAGTTCATGGGGGAAAAAAGACCAGCAATTCCGTATCGTTAAACCTAGAAAATTAACCAAGGAGGACCTTAAACATAGACATTTATTAACATGTAAATGGACTGAGTCAGCAATTAGTTAATAGTCAGCATAATTGAATAGTATGTAGCAACGAAGGTGCCATTTAATTATTCTCATTTCATTTAAGATAAATATTTCCTACAATCACGGGGCTTCCCTTGTCTTTGGCAAGGAACACCAGTATCAAAGTATCAAACTGTGTCAAAGTTTCTCAAAAACTTTAAAAAGGCAGGTTGCCACTTCCTGTCCTCAGGGTGCTGGTCCCTGATGCCATGGATGAGCATGGCCGAGGAGCACTTCCCGCTCTTCTGTGCTTGGGATGGCTCCTGTGGGACCCAGTGACCAGCGCCTGTGGGCCACACAGGGTGGGCACTGCGTGTGGTTTGGGGCTTGCACCGGCTCAGGTCCCTCCTGCCACAGCCCTGCAAAGCCAGGCAGTGTCTCAGGCACACGTGTGCACAAACGGCCCCCCAGCCCTGCTCACTGACCGTGCAGATGAGTCTTTGTTCTTGGTGATTACTGTGCAGACAACACACTCACCCGGCTGCACCGAGACACTGCGTACGCACCACGCGATGTGCTGATAAGGGAAATAGTGTGGAGAAGAGCCTAAGGAGATAGAACATTATTTTAAATTATCTTGAACATAAAAAACAAAGTGAGGATTTGGCAACCTTGCAGCAAAAACCTCAAAACCAGTTATTCCTTTTAAATAAAAACAAAAATGAGAAACAGTAACTATTAGAAATCCCACCTGGTGCTTTCTCTGTGTTAATGATGCTTCTTAAATTGCATGTGGGTAAATGGTAATTTTGTCTCACACCA
This sequence comes from Promerops cafer, assembly GCA_013398275.1. NCBI lineage: Eukaryota > Metazoa > Chordata > Aves > Passeriformes > Nectariniidae > Promerops > Promerops cafer. Next base: position 180,558 of record VZSE01005944.1, read on the forward strand.
TTAAAAACTAATGGAACCCTTGATGATAAGAAATGCCATAGCTAGCTTGTTGGAAAACGTTTAATTAATAAAGTAATAAAATTATTGTAAACTAGTGCAGTTTCACAGAGGATTCAATGGGATATAAAACAGATAAAACATCCATGAGAGTTGATACAAGAAATAAATGCTCCTCTATAAAAAACGGCACTATAAACTTAAGCTGGTCTGTGTTATACTGAGTTAACACAAGCTACGATGACAGTAAAGGTGTTTGGATGAGCCTTTCATGGGAAGTGGTGGGAAAACCTCCTGAGTGCAGACAGGTGTTTTCGTGAGGAGCAGAAAGCCAGCACACCTTCCCCTGCACTGATGTGAGCCCGAAGGTGGCTGCTGGTGGGCTCTGCAGCCCTGTGAGCCCACGAGAACAATTCTGATGGTGTTATTGCTGTTACTGGCCTGTCCCAGAGGCTCCGGAGTGAGGGACACCACCTCCACTAGCCTGAGTGGCTTTGGGGTGAGACACCACCCACCCTGCTGCTACAGCCACTTTGATGCATAGTTTTTATGAAACAAGTGGTATCAGAGAGTGGAAAGGAGGGATCGGACACTTTCCTGCCCCAGGGAATTACCCCTGGTGCTCTACGTAGCTGGATTTCAGCTCCACACAGGTGGCAAGCTGGTGGCACGGCTGTGGCACCAAGCTTTTACACATTGTAGCTTGGTGCATGTGCATGACATCCCAGCTACTCCACAGGAGAAAAGGGCTGGAGAGTGGCAAGTATGGGGAAAAACACGTTGGCAGAGAAGATGGGATACCGTTCCTCATCCTGCTGCTACCCCAGTTTGTGCTTCACATCCTCCTGCAGACATTTTCTAGCAAGCTTTGGGAACGGTTTCCTGTAACTGGGAGACTGTAGGGAGGCTTTCTGCATTGCTCAAGCTGGGCCAGGTACCCCTAGTATGTAGAGACCCGTGTACAGGAAGCCATATGTTTCCATTACACTCACACCTCAAAAATGTGCACGTTTAGCTTCAGGATGGGTGTCATCTCCCAGGTGCCCAAACTTTCCTTTCTTCTGAGACTCGAGCTGCAAATCTCAGTGACAAGCACCATGCTATTTGTGAACACTCAGCCCATGGTGAGGGGACGCTGGAGAATGTCTGGGACAAAGGCACACACAGGCACATCCTGGATTTTGGGGTGTCATGAGAGCCACTTGCAGTACTGGCACTTGTCAGCCCCTATTGCAGAACCAACACTGCTGGGGCAGCAATGCCAAGCAATGCCAGCACTCTGAGATGTGCCACTGTCACATCTGGAAGGTTTGGAACCAACATGGGCCAGTATTTTTCTAAACCTCCAATGCAATTTCTGTGTAAAGAGCTGGAAGTGTTTCTTTAGTGGGCTGGCATGCCTTCTTTCCTCTCGCATCAGAGTAGCTGTCGCTCACACTGGGAGATAAGGGACACTCTGCTGTGCTCCCAGTGTGGATGGTTTCTTTTACCAAAGCTTTGTACAAACACCATCACAGCCATGAACTCTGCCTCCCATATAACTTAAAAAAATGATACTGCAGTATGTATAACCGGTACAGTGCTGCAGCACAAAGTGTTGTGTTCCTTAGCTGCTTTATGGGTTGGTTGTAATAAGGGGATGGTCAGACCTTACTCATAGAAAGTCTGGTCTCCCCACCAAGCCACCACACCAAGACACTGCTGTGCCACTCATGCAACCACAGCTTGTGGTTAGTGTTTGAAGCACCATCTACTTTTCATTTGAGCGTGTCTGGTTTCCTCAGCAGTCTCCACATTGATCATAAGTTAGAAGCCATCCTGCTTGATCTTGTAGTTTTGAAATGAAGTGGGTGATTTTTTGAAAGCACATCAGCATAAATAACACTGCCGACAATAACAGTCGCCCACTGCCGCCAAACTTCCCGGGTGCCACACCACACCAAGGGCTCCTTACTCACTTTGGCCTCAACATATGGAGAGACTGGCGATAGAAAATCTTTTCCCCACCCAAAGCACCATCCGCCTCTGGGAAACCTACTGTGGTTTCCTCTTGTAGGCAGGTTTATTTTTGAGGTAGCCTCAACAATGTGGGCACAGGGAGAAGGCTGCTGCTCTTTACTGAGGCAGAGTGAAAATGTTTATGGGGCTCCATAATTCAGCCCCACTGGCAATACCAGCAATGACTTTTCTGTTTCTGTGGTGTGTGAGAAATAAAAACGTGAGCGGGAGTGCACAGGAGATTGGTATGGCCAAAGCTGGGATATTTGTTCCTTGGCAAACTGTGGTTGCTCTTGATTTAGCCACAGTTTTCCCAGCTGATGTTTTGCAAACTCCACAGAAGATTCAGCTTTCAAGGCTGTGAAAGTGAACGAGGGGCTGGAAGCCGCCCCTGCGCACGCTGGCAGGGAGTCAGGCCAAGCCTCCTTCTTTCAGAAGATGTTGCTTGTTCCAGGACTGCGTGGCTGTGGGGGCAGTTTGGGGACAGAGATTTAATCTTTTATTTTTCCCATATGTCATAAGTATGTCTAAGATGATGACAAAATAATAAGTTGGTGGCTGCTGGAAACTTTTTTTTTAGCAGCTGTGTTTTTAGAATATTATAATTAACCATCCTTTTGCCTTAATCATTTAAAGACTTCTAAAATAACTGGAGTTTACTGTACCTTTTCTCAACTTGAAGCTTTCCCATGGGAGGATTATGTCTTTATTTTCAGGAAGGGAGGGCAGAAGAAGCAAGGCAGAGCTAGAAACATGGAGTCAAGTTGATCAGTCTGGATTACAGCATAAATTACTAAAATTATGGTAGTGATTTTAACTTACAGCCATTGTACTAGGAGCAGGAAAAGAGGTGACATTGTATTTCATCTGCACAGTGACTGAGTCACTTTGCCTGGGCTCATTTTTGCAGAAATTTTAATGAAGTAAGTGCAGTATTTGTTGGAAAAAAGAAAGGGTGAACTGTGAATAAAGGGAAAAGAACAATTAAAAGCTGGCTGTTAATAAACCATGTGGGTGACAGGGCTGTCTCCCCACACGGTTCCGGCGCTTGGCTCAGGTAAAAGCAGAGGGCTGTAGCTCAACAACGCACTCCTGTCTGTCAGTGTTAGATTTTCGGGGTTTTTTTATAAATGACATGTTTTCTTTTGGCAGATGGGAACAGGCCTTGAAGAATAAATTTTTTGGAGGCAAATTGGCTGCCTGGAAATATATGTATTTAGGAACCTGTCGGGTGCTGTGAGTGTCAGCACCACCCCAGCTGAGCTGGCCAGCACCGCTCTGCTGCTCGCCTGCTCCAGTCTCCTCACAGACCCCCCCCAATTCCCCAGCCGACCACTCCCAGGTCAGAGCAAAAATAACAACTCAGATACAAGATTTGCTCTGGATATTGCTGATATTGCTTTGTGCCTGCCTTATAAAACTTCCCCGTTGGCTATTTCCCCAGCCGGGGGATTTTACCCAGATGAATGTGCTTGCCTCCCTCTCACCAGCTGCCAAAATCCAACTTATCTGTAAGTGGAAATAATGCCTGGCCTCGGGTCGATCAGAGCCGCAATGCTCTTTACGAGAGGAGGCAAAATAAAACCATTCCCCGTGTTAACAGCTGCGAAAGCCGACGTGCTGAGAGGTTAAGTGATTTGCCGGGTGTGAAGTAGGATGGTGCCTGGCCCTTGGGAACCCCTTTTTGGGAGGGGGGTCAGGAGGGTGGTGGAGGAGGGGACCACAGACCCCAGGCATCACCATAATTCCCATTCCCACAAGCGCACCAGGGCGGGGGGAACCACCTGTAACATGCCTTCCCCCAGGCCAGGCGTAAGCAAAGTTTTACCAGGAAAAAAATATATTCTGCAAAAATCCTCCTAAAATTAGGTACTGAAAGCGGGTGTTGGGTTTTGTGAGCCAGCATCAGAAATAGGTGGCAGCTGGAAAGATTTTGGAACATCTCAGAAGTGCCTAAGTGTTGGGAGGTAAGCAGGGGAAGAGGTAGATTAAGCCAGAACCCAGACGCCTTGAAGCCTAAATCAGTGCTCATGCCCAGCACAGTCTCTTGTCTGCCTCGGGATATTTAGGCCACATTTAACCAAGAGAAATGGGCACCTTTAATGATTCAGGACACAATTCAGGATGTCCAAACCACAGCCCAAGTATCTATATTGTTCTTCAATATAGATGGTACAGCATATGTTCATACAGCAGAACAGTTAATTTCTAGAAATGTAGTATTTTTTGCCACTTTATTCAAGGGATGTGCTAGACATGAAGTGGCTATATATGTACAGGTAAAGGTAATAGGAAAGGTACCATAAAAGGCACACTGAAAAATTAGGCAGTGTTGTTCCCCAGTTTTCTAGGGTCGGTAAAACTGATAACAGCTCCCTAGCAGTGGCTTCATCTCCACGCTCACAGTGTGTGTTCTTAACACCTTCCTTCTCTGCAAAACTGAAGTATTTAACCCAAAACATACAAACAAATCTGTTATTCTTCTCCTTTATTAACCTTCTGAGTCCTCTGAAATCGCACACGAGGAGAAAGCTCTTCCCTTTTCCTTTGTCTAGGAGATGAGTTTAAACTTTACATGCAAATAGACACATGCATACATGTAAACCTACCCGTAATCAGGCACATGCAGCGCACTCTTTCTTCTTCTCTATAAATATATATACACATATGTATATCCACAGATATGCAGGCATGTGCGCATATGTGTGTGTACAAAGAGAGAGAAAAAGACTTAGAAAATGAAAGACAAATGTTAGAGAATGATATTCCCAAGCCCTCAAATCCCTAATCATGAGTTTGATGCAATATTTGCCCTAATGGGAAATGATAACTGGCACTATTCCAAAGCAAACCTCGAAGAAAGGAGCAATAAAAAACGAAAATGCTAGCTTGGCAGTTAAAGAAAGAGGAGCCGAAGCGAGAACTGCTGTCGGAGATAATAAAGAATTAACCACAAACCCCTTTTCTATTAAGCACAAAAAAGGATATTAAAATAACATGCCCCCTCCCTAAATGTTTCAAGGCTTGTGTCATGCTTCTCTGCGCAGCTTCCCGGGACGCTGTGCGGTGCGGAGCTGCAGCCAGCCCCGTGCAGCCGCCTCCCGCTCCCTTCTCGTGCGAAGGAGCCGCGCCACTCCAGCGCGCAGAGCGGCACAATGACGCTCCTGGCTTCCGGAGCTCACACGGCGTGTTCCAAACCTTGCCCTTTCCAGGGAGAGGGCACTGGCTGTGATGGGGCAGTTCTGACGGGCTCCCTCTCCCCTTCCCTCTCCTCGGGAATCCTACACATTGGGAAGCCTGCAATGCAGTTTGGCTGCTGTGTTTCCCATAACGTCCATAGGCACAAAGACATCATTTAAGTATACACTGATTCTTAGTGCCCTGTTTTCCAGCTATAGCAGCAAACAAGTGCTTTTACCTTCATGTTCTTCATACAACTTTTACATTTAGGACATTTTCTCACTAAGAATTCCATGCCATAAATTACACAGAAAGTGCCACAGGTCTGGGGGGAAAAAAAAAAAAAAAGGGTGCAAAAACATCAAATTGACAGCCGCTAGGTATAGGAAAAAAGAAAACAGAAGGGAGGCCCATGACTCTGGACGTAGGAGCCTCCTGGGGCATCCTGTAATGTTACCAACAAATAAAGATGCTGCTCACCCTGTGTGTGTCTGTGTGTGTGTCTGTGTGTGTCTGTGTGTGTCTGTGTGTGTCTGTGTGTGTCTGTGTGTGTGCACGCCTTGGATGCTCTCATGGAGTTCTCCACAGCCAGGAATACACTGGAGAGCCCCAAATCAACACCATTTCTGCCAAATGAAATGTCAAATGATGTACAGGGGTTTGGTAACTGCTGTTACCCATTTCATGATTATACAAACCATTTTAGTAGCAAAATTGAAATTAAGCATTCTTTGAAATTTCCACCTTAACTAAACAGTAGATTTTACTATGGCAAATTTTAGTTTGCCAAAAAAAAGTGGTATTCAGGGCACTACAAACCCAACAGGCTGAAGTTATCCCTTTAGGTCAAGTCAAAGAAACCCTCAATAATCTTACATTTCAAAGACATTTATGACCTAACTTTAGTTCATTAGCACATAAGACATTAAAGACACAGAGTAATGAAATGTAACAACTCCTTTAGTACTTTCTTATTATCTGGGTCTTTCACATGCAGTTTGAAAAGAGCTAGACTAGCAGCAGCTTTAACAGCATTTTGTAGAGCTAGTGCTCACTAGGAATGCCCCAAACCCAAAAAGGCACAAGCCAAAAAGGTGAAGATGCAGCAAGGAATCAGGAAAAGTTTATTGTGAATGTCAATTGAAGTATATCTGCCAATAAGGGCCTATTTTAAAAAACAACGTGTGGATTGCACTGATCTTAGCCACTACAAGGGTAGAGCTTTAGAAGGAAAAGAAAAAAATGCCCAGCTGTACCAGATAGTTTTTAAACCTAAATATTTTGCTCTTCTAGACGTTAAAAACTCTTTGTGGAGGACGTATAATCCACAACTCAGGAAAATACTAAAGTAACCTATCTTTCAGAAACAAAAATCAAAAGTCCCACCTGAGCTATGTCCGTGCAGAAAAGCAGAGTTAAATATCAGCTGCTTTTATCTGAGTGCCTAAATGTAAAAATACTTAACCAGGATTCTACCAACTATTACATTAAAACCCCATCATTTGTCTGCCAATACCAGTCTAGGTTAATTTCTTAGCTGAGGTTAAGAAAAACCCCAAAAGATCAATAAAGGTGTAGGTGGAGAGGTTTAAAAAATAACTACTGGAAATGATGAGCCAAGATCTTTGGAACAACATGTCCCTGCCTGAGGTACAGGCAGGCTGGTTTTTAGATCAGTCACCTACAACTGTGGTGTCATAAAGTGGAAAAATACCGCTGAGAGTCATTTTTAGCAAAGAACACCAACAGCTCCTCTCACATTCACATCCAGTGAAACTCCATGCCAGTTAGATTCATTGGCAAATTGTAAATTCTTATTTGATTTATCAATCGCAATTTTATATTGTTATTTCATATGTTCACTAGACAAATCCATTCCTCTAAGGTAATCACTTAAGGTACTGTTGGCATGTGAACATGTACAAATGGATAATTCTTAATGACCTTCCAAGCTGACATATTTTTGGCATCAGTTTTCTGTATCCTAATTTCAAGCTGCCTCTCTGGTGTTATCATAGGGCTGACTTCACTACACAGTCAAGGAGGACAAGTTGTTAGTAAGATTGTTCCCATTAGATATCAGCAGAACAAGGAACAATTCAAATTATCTCTCTCCTTGGATGAAATTCCTGTGTTTCCAGCTGCAGAGGTCAGTAAGCAGGCTTCATTTCAGCAGCCTTGAAGGAGAAAACATTCACATCAGACAATTTGACCAGATTTGTGATTTTTTCAGTATTTCCACAGTACATAATTTTTGCTCTGCAGATGCTTGGTGCAAAAAAAAAGAAAGGTAGGTTGGAACTAGATGATCTCTAAGGTCCCTTCCAACCCAAACCATTCTATGATTCCAGGAAATTAAATTAAATATAGGTCATCCCAGGCTACTGTTCTGGCAGCTGCTCTGCAAATTGCCCTCCCATAAGCCCAGGCCACTATCATAGATTTTGTACTGCAGGTTAGCGTGGTGCATTTGAGCCACAGACCAGCGGAGATACGGCTGAGCCATCATCTCTTTCAGGGGTCTGATGTAGGACCTTGTGAGGAGACCTGTGGGTGGACCCTGCACTGGCTGTGCTCACCAGGTTTGCAGAGTTACAGAGCAATCAGGTCAACTACCAGCAAATGCGAGAATGTTTTCCATATTCTCAACCTGAGAGATGGTATTTGCCCAGCTGAACGGCCATTATTCACAGCGGTACCCAAACTCCAGAAGACTCTGCACCAGTGCTATCCCCGCTGAGGCTGGCTGGGGTCTCTCTCCATCCCCAGCCTCACACTCTTAGTGCCACTCATCCAGCGCCATGAGAAGGGGAAAAACATGGCATTGTCTTAAACACAGGGTTCTCAGGGTTGCCAGCATTTCCACAGTGCTCCCTAGAGCAGGTCCTGACAAGGAAAGGGGAATTTTTGGCATTGCCCAGAGTATACAAGAGGAGGAAGGAATATGCAGGGAAAAGGTGGGGTAGACACAGTGCCACCATCCACTGAGGTTTGGCAGTTGGCTTCTGTGGACTGGGAGGCAGGCTGGGAAGGGAGTGAGGTGCAACAGGGGAGAGAGAAAAGCTCCAGGAAAGAGCCCTTCCCCAGCTGGTGGCCAACGCAGGCGGCAGCCCCTCACGAAGGAGCCGCTGTGGCCTGGGGCTGTGGGTGGCAGTGGAAGCTGCAAGGGGTGCGCGCAGCCTGCGCCCTCTGCGCCTGCCCCGCTCCAGTCAGTGCCCAACTGACACCCAGAAGTCAAAGAAAAGAGTTTGCATCCCTTCCTCAAAAGCACAGCTCGGGTTGCAAATCCAAATGTATGGGCAAAATGTAAATGCATTGTGACAAGCTGTACGGGGAATCAAAACAAGGAACAAGGAGCGTATGTTTCTTTTAGAGAAATGTCCTTTATCTCGCAGACAGAACGAAGCGTGTGGCATTCAAATGTTAAGATTTTTACACACTTTCATGAAATACTAAAGAGAAACCAAAAAAAAAAGAAAAAAAGAAAAAAGAAAGCAACAAGAAAATAACCCAAGTCCGTGTCACTTCTCAGCTAGTTTGGTTATTGCTGCTCCTGAGTACTGTAACATATGCACTTTCCCTTTTGAAAATGTATCAAAGTTGTTATTTTGGGGGTGGGATAAACTCTTACCCATGCATATCTTATGTTTTGAAGCCAAGAATGCTTAAGAACCTGCTCTGGATCCGCACATCAGATGCATAAGTGATTAGTGACAAGTGACACAGAAACAGAGAATGTGCTGTGTTACGATGAATAATAAACACGCGCAATTTATGCAGGCAGAGCGAGCGAGGAGATGGCATCCTGCACTTTTTCCATATAAATAATGTGAATCTCTCAGCAATGAAGCCAGGCCGACCAGGGAGTTTCTCCAGCCCGCCAGCCACACAAGCCGGCGGGAGAGAGCAGGGACAGGCGAGGAGGGGTCACCCACCAACAGGGCTGCTCCTGGCTTAGGGGTCACCGCAGAATGAACTGGCGGCCATTAATTGTCTCACAACTAGAATCACCACAGAAACAACAGTCACAGTGGGCAAAACTTTTCACTCTCTGGGAGAAAGGAGCTTTTAAATAAAAAAAAAAATTACTGAAAAACACTCACATTATTTTCTATTTCTCGAGTTTCTGGAGAGCATCACTACAGTGATAGGATTAGCAATGCTTCTCTGAAAAAACAATTTTTGAATTAATAAACTCAATTTTTACATGAAATTTCTCCAGGAAAGGCAAATCCATGCCCCTGGGAGACTGTCAGGGCTGAAGAGAGCTGGCAGCAGGGGTTTCTGAACCCTGAATGGTGTACCTGGCAGGGACCTCACCACTCCTGCATTCTCCATTAGCAAAACCACACACAACACCAAAAAAACCCCCAAATGTCAAAGCCAGCCCACCATTCATCCCTAGTTCAGCACGTGTGATTTTCTTTTTGTGTGCCTCTGCCACACACAAACAGCAGAGCTGCAGGACAATGCACACACATCCTCACACAATCCCACATCCCTCAGCCTCATGCTTAGCTGGGGGGAAGGTCCCAGGCTGGACACATGGGCTCCTGCAACATCCCCACTTTGCCACCTTTTTTCCTCTGCCCCTTGCTGCCCTCCCACAAATGAGCCACCCTCCAGGGAAAAGAGAAAGACATCTTTTTTTTTTAATTAAAAAGATATGCACCTGCAACTTAACTCTGCACATTTTTTCCTGACTGTCCTGGCCTGCCAACTCCGAGCAAGCTTTTCTCTGTCATTTTTGCACTCTCTCTACACTTCCAGAAATGTACGCACTTGGATAAAAGTAGAACCGAGAGGGGAAAATGCATATTCTGTTAAATAAAAATAAAAAAAAAAAGTTGAAAAAAGTGTCTAAAAGATGGATATGTAAAGAAATCATAACCGTACTTTAACTCTGAGTTTGAGTTATATAAACTGTACTGTGGTAATTACCAAGCTCCTCCAGATTAATAAACAATTACCATAGTAACTACACCATCATATGAAACCTATGCTCATGAATTTTTAAAGCATAAATGGAAATACACGACAGTTGAAAAAGTCTCCTATTTATTTTGTTCCTAGAAGACAAGGGAGGGAGATCCATTAAAGGATCTCGTCAAGTTATTTCTTCCTCCACTGATTTCTGCAGCCACACTTCGGACAAGTGCCATATATTATGTACTAACTAGGAAAGTCCATTATGTGTGCAGGGCCTGGGGCTGGCAGGCAGCGGGGCTGGCCTCACACCCCACTCCCCTGGCAGCCCCTGTGCTCTCAGACCTTGTTTTCCCAGAGGGTTTAGGTGACAAGGTGCACCTCTTTACTTGGCCAGAATTTAAGGGGTTTGTCAGCATAGCAAGCTATCCCTAGTGGTGCACTGGGCTCTTTTTATTTTTTTATGGATTATGTGTGAGAAAAATTTCAAGTTGATGTTGCATGACCACACACAGGAAAGACATCTCCATCAAATATTTGATAAGCTGACTACTGTGAGAAAATGCACGCATGCAAATCTAACTTTCCACGCCACGGTGTGCCTTGTTTCCAGCACATCCACCAGTTTCCCCCCAGGCTGACCCTACCAGAGGACATGTCACATCCTGTTTTCCATGTCTGGAAAAATCCAGTGTGGTCTGCTCTTGTGCCAGTGCCCTGCACCCAGGACCATGCCAGGCACACACATTCAGCCACCAGGAAAGGGCTCTCTGCAGCCCCTGTGCCTCTGCATGGAGGGGAAGGGCCAATGCCCCAGCCGAGCAGCACTACTCAGGGGCAGACCCCTGTTACCTGCAAGGCAACAACACAGACCCCCAGACACCCAGCACGAAGGGTATCCCAGTCTGACATTGCCTTTTCCCCCAAAGCCCAAGCAAAGCAGGCCCTCAGGACTGCCCTGCACTCCTCTGTCCCTGAGGCGCTCCTGACAAAATGTGCCAAAGTTTGCCAAAACGTGCCCTCAGTTGTAGGAGGCATCAGTGATTAAAAGCAGCCTATGAGATGCACCCAAGGTCATTAAAAAAAAAAAAAAAACCAAGGCTTTCTCCTGCCCCAATATCAACTCTTGTTTTCACACTATCATAGACAAAACTTCGGTTTGAAAGCTTGTACCCATAGTCCAGAGCTTTAACGCAGCTGAGCCTAGCTTTACTGCACTTTGCAATTTGTTCGTCACATGTAAAAAAAAAATCTCAAAATGACAAATGACAAGGTTATATATCAACCTGTTGATCATTCTGACAAGAAAGCTGAAAAGCAGCCCTGAGTTAAAAAAACAGTGTTCAGCATTTGCAGTAATAGTCTAAAACATGAGGTGAGACCTCTACGCTTCAAGTTTGAGCTGCTTACTTTTGATAATTTTGATGAGCTGAAATAATATCTCCCTTTTTGCAAGAAAGTATTTCTTCAGACAGTCTGAGATTTAGAAAAGCTATTAAATCCTTGTGGATTGAAGGTAGAAAAATAAATTGTATGTATTTTAGACTTTGAATGATCTTCCTATAGCAATTTTCGGGGAAAAAAACTAAGAAGAATTCTGCAATTTTAATCTCCTCAGTAGCTTCCCATTACTAAACAAGCAGAACACCACAGTACAAATGTGGATGTTACATGTCATCTTGATCTGCTGCTTTTTTCTTTCATTAAAGCTTTAATGCAGCAATTATGGCTACGTTGCCCTATAAAAAAAGGAAAAGGCAGTTTACTTTAAAAAGTGAAATTGCATAGCCTACTATTTAATTATACACAAATGTAAATGGCCTATTTTTCCATAACTGGTTATTACAGCACTGTTTTACTTTCTGAGTTTTCACAATCTCTAAAACCTACAACGCTTCCTGCTATATAATTGTTTTGCTACATTATTGTTTTCATCTTATTTTTTCTTTTAATGCGAGTGCAGCGGGATAAATCTTGGTTTTAAGCCAGCCAGTACTTCATCTACTTAAGCTTTTATAGATGAAGATTGCTGTAATTATCAGAATACCCGCTTATTTCTGAAGTATTATCTTGGCAACCTGCTGGCATTTACAACCAATTAACAAGCTTTGCCCATTAGTTGCATAAGGGGTATCACAGAGTAAAGCCATTGTGTGCTAATTTTCTATTTTAGATAATCAGTTTGGCCATCCAAAATGGAAAGGGGAAGAAAAGAAAGGTTTGACACCCAGTGGCAGACATGTAAAAATTACTACATGCCCCCCTGAGACAAAGGTATCCAGCGACTGCATGATTGCTTCACTGTCGTCACCACTGGGTTTTAAGTATTTATTCCCTTTGTCTCTTTTGGAAGAGAAAATAGAAAGTACAGCTTCAGCAAAGTAATCATGTCCTCTTTTTATTTTTTAAACAGACTGGCTTCTCCCTCTGTCCTCGCAGGCTTGTAATTTCACCAAATTGTACAAGTGTTAAACACGATTTAAAAAAGAAATAAAAAAAAAAGAAGAAGAAGAAGAAGAGTAAGCAATAGAGAAGGAAGCCTGTTTGCCAGTGCAAATCTCAGCCTTCCTCCCCTAACCGCGGGGCCGAGCAGAGCCCTCCTGCCAAAGGCAGCGCCTCGCTCGCGTCGCTGCACCGCACTTGGTTAAAGCCATGCGCCGGCTGCGGGTTTAACCAGGCGCTGCTATGAGCAAATGGGCTCCCGGCCGACATTCAGCCCCGGCTGCTGAGCTGCTGCCAGCCCCGGCTACCTCCTCCCTGCCCTGGGGCATTTTTTTTTAAGCATTAACCTTTGGTCGAGGCGCCGTTTCCTTTCTCTGCCTCTGGTGCATCGCCATGTAGGTGCCCAGGGCAGGAGAGCGCTCCTGCCTGGGACTGTAGTGCTGCATCCTCACAGCACTCCCTGAAGCGCTCATCCACACCATCTCCAGAGCTGCCCCATGAGCACCCCAACCCTGCTTTGCTGCCCATCCACACAGCCTTTGACTGGGTCCTGTCTTGAGGACATGCACCCCAAATCTGGCCCAGAGGGAAGTGGGCACAGCTTGCAGCACCGCTCTGCCCTGCCCCTCCAGTGACCCCACTGACACCAGTCCCTGTCTCCACCTTCCCACCCCACCCCTGCTGCCCAACCAGCACCAGGCACCAGGCTCAGTCCTCCTTGATCTCCCAGTGACTCCAGGCCATGAACTTGACCCTTCCATCCCATTTTACATGTGGCAACCAGGACCATAAGGGTCTCCTCCCTGCTTGCCCCCACACCACGTGGCAAAGGGAGAAATGGGTCTCTGATCCTACCCAAAAAAGCCTCAAGGTAAATAACAATGATTAAATGATTATGCTGGAGGCAACAGGGCTTACCCATTTAATTGTATATAAAATTAGACATTAGACCTGGTATAGATGCCTGCGTTTTGTAATAAGGAGAGAAGTTAATCAGTTTAAAGATGAGCGCAGTCCTTAAAGCATGGTTAGATCCCATTTACTCCATTGAACAGAACGGGTGGATGGTTCATGTTGTAAAATGGTTTTATAAAATGTAGTGAACTGTACAATGACGTGTTTTATTTGCCTCCTGTGGTTTAGATTCATATTTTGCTTTAGCATAAGTTAAACAAAATTAAGACTACGATTATGCTAAGAGGATGCAGCCAGTAAAGATCGAAAATGTTGAACTCCTCAAAGTCATAAAGAATTGTCAACTGTGCAATTAGTAAAGGCTGAACATATATACTGAAGTCTATTAAGTCATAAATGAATGAGAAAAATGTAGTGCTTGGCAATTTAATGTGTATATTTGTCTTAATTATTTTAAATTAATTGCTATTGGCTACAATCATTAGAAAATTTAAGATTTAAGTAAGGTACAGTATAAACCCTCCTATAAAGTGAATCTAGTTATATAGCCAAACTACTTTAAAAAATATTTAGGCTACTGAAAAGAAGTAAGAAGGGTTGATGAGCAGAGTGCTGGAGACAGTTTGGAGCTCCTTGCAGCCTGTTTCCTCTGATGCTGCCCCAGCTTGAGCACCTTGAAGCCCCTCCACTGCTGTCAGGGAGCACAGATCAGCCACCTCCAGCTTCACAAGAGCTCACACATGTTTCCTTTTTGGGCACCTCTGGACAATTTTCCCCCTCAGGTTTCCAATTTTCTAATATGAAAAAAAGGGAACTTGTATTTTAGGGGAATTTCTTTCAAAGTCTCAGGTGATAAAGCCATTATTTGCCCAATTCTAATTAAGTCATTCCCAGTCAAGAGTAATGTGCCCCAGTAGCCTTACCCAAGATGATGACAGAGGCAACTGGAAAATGGGTGAGCAAAGAAATTCTCCCCAGGGAAATGAAACAGTACACAAATTACCACGATATGTTCTGCGTCTGCAAGGAAGGAGACTTGTTCCTCCAGGACTCTAATCTTCATCACTAATATTATTATTAAATATTTACGTACCACCCTCAGTTTGCATGACACTTTACAGAGATAAAAGATGCTCTCTTTGCACTGAAGATCTTAGAGCCTACATCAGACAGAGAAAGTAAAATTAGCAGAAAGAAGACATGATGAAGATTAAGAAAAGGATCTAATGCTGGTGACCCAAAAGCATTTTTAGATTGTAACAGCTTGCGGGACTAGGGCAGACAAAAGCTCATGGTTCTGGGACCCTTTTTGCCATCCGACCACCTTTCAAACTCATGGTAGCCATGTAGACCTATTTCCCTACAGCTTTGACCCAAATAAAAAAAATAATGCCATCCTGTAACCACTAGAAAAACATTTTTTTTTCATCTGATTTGTCTAAGGAAAAGAGAAGTCAGGCTGCAAGAGTTCAGCAGTTCTGGGCTGCACAAGTGGGAGAAAGGCCTGTGCACTACAGCACTGAGCTGAAAATAGAAGTAAAAGTTGCTTGGTCCTTCAGCTTGAGTTTCCTCCATTTTGATTAATTCCCTCACTTCATTTTCATTTCTGCCAGTGTAACTAGAGAGCCATGATGAATCAGCCTTCCCTGTCAGATACCCTGGGGCTGCTCTGCCCTTTCACTGGGGCTGAAGAGACAGCAGCAGGAAGTCAAAGCAGCAAAGGTGGACAAGTGGAGATACTCAGCACAACTCTACCTGGCAAAGTACAGGGAATACACCTCTGCAGGAATGGTGCTGAAAAGCCCCTCTCGGGGAGGGTAACACCCTTTCTATAAAGTCTGTAAAATAATTCAACATATTTTAATGTAGACATTGCTACCGTAGGTAGCCAAGCCAAGCCCAGCATTACGCTGCAGTAGGACAATGCCCCTCTTCTGCCTCCAGACATGGAGGGGACCTGGCAGCCCCAGCAGGAGCCAAGCCCACCCCACAGCTCCCTCTGTGCAGTGCTGCATCCAAAACTCCCTTCGATGGGGAAACTTTGGAAGTAACAGCAGCAAGGACAAGGCCACCAGGCTTGAGAACAAGTGCAGTCAAAGAGGAGAGGTGCTGGAGCCTCCACCAGAGGGGTCCAGCTCAGATGGCAAAAAACCCTTCTTGGTCCTCACCGCCCACCTATTATTTTCATTCACTGATTTGGTGATCAAGAAAAAGACTTTTTCTGCCTTTTAAATTTTAAAACTAATCTTAGCATGATCAATGGCAATGCGAGCTTTCCCCAGGTTTCCCGGAAAATACACATTTGTGGATGGACCCGAGGCATCATGCAGAGAGAAACAGCAGCAGCACACATCAAATCCCCTGAGACAACAACAGGCAGGACGTGCAGGGCAGAGGAGGTGCAGTCTGAGGCTTCCAGCAGCACGGAGATGCAGGCACACGCATGCACACGGACACACACACATATATGCTACACGCACATACACATATAAATGCTCCCAGCAATTCAGTTAGATTAATTCGCTTTGGCTATCCATTATTTTCTGGGTAGAGTACTTAAAGAATCAGGTTAAGCCTTTGCATTAGATACACAAACAATGCTCCTTTACCTCCACATGGGTGCTGTGAGACTTTAATTAATGTTTGTAAAGTGCTTTCAGATCCCCAGAAGAAAGGCACTATAGAAGTGCGTAGACTGATTATTTCACAGCATACAAAAGTAGAGGTGAAAAGAAGTAGTCTCCTCCTTATACATAAAACTACTGATCTCAACTCCTGCATTAAAAAAAACCCAAGATGTTAAGGAAGAAAAGAATTCTGACCATGAACCTACTTCAGGCTTCCCCTTTGCCTTTTTCATCTGATTTCTGGTTGAGTGAAATAATAAGCTATTGTATTGCTGTAAACTCTTTGTAAGTAGATTTGACTAAGACAACAGAGTTCAGTGCCAGCAGCTACTCTGATCATTCTTTTAAATGGAAATTTACCGTCTGCTGCATCACATGGAAAAAATATAGAACTATTTTTCACAGCTTGTTCACTGAACAGATTATTGGAGAGAAGAAAAAATAAAAAGGCTTCATTTTCTACAGATCCCAAATCTTAGCGTAGAAAGTCTTGGCAATTTCCTTTTGAGAGGAGACAGATTTCACTTTCACGTTGATTTAACAATGAGAAGTGCATCCAGAATGAGGGCCTGATTCTGAGCATTTAAATGGTTAGCCATAGCTGACTCCATAGCTT
The DNA here is from genome assembly GCA_013398275.1 of Promerops cafer. Taxonomy (NCBI): domain Eukaryota; kingdom Metazoa; phylum Chordata; class Aves; order Passeriformes; family Nectariniidae; genus Promerops; species Promerops cafer. Next base: position 197,259 of record VZSE01005944.1, read on the forward strand.
ATCTATGGGAGCAAAATTGCTCACATCAATAAGCCTTTGTAGGATCTGGTCCTAATATAGAACCAGTTCTCAATGTCATAAAATCTTTTTTAACAGCATCTTGTGTTACATTTAATTTATTTCACATGGCCTCATAAAATAAGATAAAAGCTTGTAACTCTAAAAGTCATATTAAAAAGATGGAAAAAAACCTCCCTACCATGTATTCGTGTTTATTAAGTATTATCTTCATGCAACTTACATACTTTTAACTCCAGAATTTCCAAATTGTTTCTAATTCTAATGGCAGTCATCAAGAGCTGACAGTGAATAATGTAAACATATTACAACACACTCACTTTTTGGAGAAGAAACTCCTTCCCAAAGCTCTCACCAGACAGGCCATCCCTTTCAGCTCGAGGCAGGAGCACAGGGCCTTACAAAGGTGCCTTTCCCCTCATTTGGGTGGGGCACAGACAGATGATGTCCTTGCCCTGCCTGGTCCTGGGAAGTACAGCTGTGTGGTCTAATTTCCAAACTTAGCCCAGGAAGCTCCAGGATGACAGGCACAAGAAACACCCCCTTGCACCATGCATGGTTTAATCTGACAGTGGCCTAAAAAGTGCACAAGCATCTATTCTTTAATACACAGAATGGCTCCAGACAGAATAACATCCTTGGGGCCAAGAAGGCTTCACCCTTTTTTAAAGGAGGTGATGGAGTGCCTCCCCTCCACCACTGAAAATGTGCTTTCTGCTTCAGCTCTGGGAGGGGTAGGAATGGACTGGAGCCATAACATCAGCTCTGCTGGTCAGAGCATGGTGCTAATAATGCCAAGGTTGTGGGTTTGATCCCACAGGGGCTATTCACCTAAGAGCTGGCCTTGATGATGCTTGTGGGTCTCTTCCGACTCAGAACACTCTGTGATTTAGGGAGAGCTTACCTGAAGCCCACGGGACACAGCCAGGACTTCCCAAAAGACATGCATGGTAGCCTGTGGTGTGGTATAGCTTGGCCTTCACAGATCCCCACAGACAAGAGGCTCCTTTTTCAGTGGTTGAGGGACAATGTTCCTGGATCCTGGGGGATAGGTGGATTCAGGGATGTAAGTCAGAGGGTAAATCCTGGACTACCTTTAGGGCTCCCAAAGGTGTGTGTGCATCTGGGTGGTTGGGTGCTTCTCCAAGGTTGGCAGTAGGGCAACCAAATGCCAGATGGGCCACCTTCCTATTCAGAGTATGGGTCCTTTACTTGTGCAAGTGTACAGCAGAAATTATTATAAAAATGCCTTCAGCATCTCAGAGCCTGTCAGTGACCTTAGAGAGCTACTGGTATGAGTATTTGTTTGCCAACAAGAAAAAAGCTAAAAATTTAAAAATCCCGACACTATGACATACGAGCTAAGGCAATGTTCAATTAAAAAAACAAACCACAAACCAAACACACACACAAACGACTTGCTCTTTTTTTCAGCTCACATTTCCTTAGTTTATCAATGATAACCATTACCATAAGAAAATGACGAGGTCTTACCTGATGCTGCTGCTAGGAAAATGGTTTCATTACAGAAGACCATCACAGATGTCAAGGTTTTAGGAACCAGCAGCAGACCCACTGCCTCTCCCCTAGGAAGCACAAGCCAGAGGCAAACCCAGGGGCAATGTGGTAAACAAACACTGTGCTTCCAACTTAAGCCCTGGAAAAGAAAAGTTACTTTTGATGAACTAAAAGAATTCCTGAGGACAACTTGCAGTAAAGATAAACTTTAACCACAATCTGACATGACAGTCAATAAATAACTTCAAGATAATCACACGTACCTCTATGGTAGGCAGTGGTCTAACCCAGGCGGAGATGCTTTTAGAACATGGCTGTTCTCACCAGCCCTTGATATTTTTCTTGCGATCCAGGCAACATCACATTGAAAAACCTACGCCACAGCTGTCAGGGCTTCTCTCCAGCAGATAATTAAATTCCATTGTGACAAGTGAGCTCAAGTTTAGTGACACCATCCCTGCCAACCAAACAAGAATGAGAGCCATCAGCTGCACAGACATTGATCGCTTTGCTGAAGAAGAGGTGCCTGCAAGTACTTACCAGCATCCTCCCAGGGTAGGTGCTCAGCCCCCAGGAGGTACCTGACAATAACATGAGTACGTCTCAAGGGATGATTGTGTTGGGATCAATGTGCTTATGCAAGAAGGCCTGACAAAAGTGGAGCAAGTCAACAAGTTTAAAGGACATTCAAGCTGTTTTCCAAACCAGAAAAAGACAGTGTTTATCTTGGGCGGTTGCATGGTAGGCTTATGCTAAATGCAAAAGAGGAAGCCATCGATGTTTTTTCCCATGGACTGCCCTCTCAAATTTCTCTTTTAGGTAAAGAGGTTTTTTCCTCGTCATATGTACATCCCATATTTTTGCAGATATGTCCATTTTCCTTAGAATACAGCTTTTAAACTTAGCGTATCCATCAAAAATCAGACTGCACATTAGCTAGTACCTAACAACTACCTTTCTGTTGCTATATTGCTTCATATGTAAATCTGTTATTTCTCAGCTAATTATTGAACTATCCAATTTTAAGTGCAGCTGGAGGAAAACTGCATTTTTTCCTCACAAGAGAGCAACACTGCTTCTCTGCTGGCATCCCAAAGAGACTCCTCCAACTAATAATGCGTGGCCAGGTCTCACGTTTGAGAACTGCATGAGCCATATCTGTTCACTTACTTTGCTCATGGCTCAAGTGTTTCAAGCCAGCATTCCCACTGCAGTAGCTCCAGAGATGCTAGTGGGATGTCACAGTTACAGAGGCATACATCTGCCTTGAACGTGCTGTGCCAGCCAGAGAACAGCTCAGATCCCACACAGCCTCCAGACTCTCCCCTGGTACACAGGAGGAGGTGTATGTGGCCTCCAGGGAGGCACTCCAGGAGCCTACTGCTGAGCCAACAGCCAGAAAATGCAGCACATTTGAGCAGGAAATTAAACCTGACTCTCCCATAGCCTCAACAAATGGCTCAGCCAGCCTGCTGCAGTCAGTCTCTCAGTAGTCTCTCCATCCCCTCTGAGAACTGAACACTAACACACACATTCTGAATCAAAGCCGGCTGCCCCAGTCCGTGAAACGTCATCACTGGCAGCTGGGCAGGGAGGCCTGAGGCTTGACAGCACCTAAATGCTGGGTGTAGAGACTTAGAAACATGGCTAAATCAGTTGGCCCCTTTCTAGAGCTCATCCTAGGCTCCCAAAATCTGCGTTTATTCATCACCCTATGTGCTTTGCTAGCAGCATTGGCTTCTCTGCTTGTCAACACGCCGATTTCTGAGTTCTCAGTGCAAAGGAAGCCTTTCATGGTTTGGCATTCTCTTATATGTTTATGCTTCTCAAGATATATTCTCTAGCCAAGTCTTTAAGTTCTTACATTAGTCCCCAAGCCCAGACATCAATATGTTGCTGATCAGGTCTTTTCACATCATGCTGCTTTTATCTGGAATGCTGTTTCTGATGTATCCAGGGAAGCTGATGTTTTAAAGAATGTGGTTAATTATTTTTTTTCCTTTTTGTTTAAAATAACACTTGAGCACAGCTATTTCTTTTGCTATAAGACTTCAGCAAGAAATTTGCCTTATAAATGCTATTATGCTGAGGAGGTCCTGATTTGCATCTTTGTCCTTGGATAGCATAGATGCAGCACAGGGGTCCACAAACAGAGATTGATTGGGTTTTTTCTCCCCCCTTTTATAGTCTACAATAAAAAGTTTCTTTAAGGGGGAATAAAAGAGAAGCACGTGCTTAATATTGAAGAATAGCCTGCTTGTGCTTGATACATTGGAGAAACAGTTCAAGAACACTTATGCTCCCGCAACTATTTCCTGCACTTCTGCCAAGGTTAGGGAAACCTTGGGTTAGCTTCTGCCTGAATACCGTGGGCTGGTATCAGTCTGAACAAGTTCAACTGACTGCTTAGATTTTCATCTTTATTCTGCCTCCCGTTGTCTTCCCACTTTGGCAAATAGAAATCACCTTCGACTTTGGGGGAGGCCTCAGCTGAAAGCACCCAACAAAGAGAATTCCTCAAGAGATGCTGGTTGGGGGGTCAAGGTCCTTTCATTGAGGCCCCTAACTCAGCTGTACTGGTGATCAGCCATCTGTCATAAAAATAAGACTGTAGATCAGCCTGGTCTGGGATCAGGTGGGTCAGAAAACTCAACAGCATAGTCTCATAAATTACTGAAAAATTAGACCAAAAAAAAGCAAGAAAAATCCACCTCCCTCATACTTAAACTCCCCTTTTTTTCACACGAGTGAAGAAAACAGAAGTGAGAGAAAGAAAAAGAATCAGGCAAGTATTCCAAACTTTACCTCATTTTTCATTTTGGCTTTAAACGAAAAACACTGCTCGCCAAAACAATCCTTGGATGCCGACTGGTTTTACACACAGCTCCTCTGACGTACAAGCCAGAAGAGGAGTAGCACCAGGATAGAGAACAGAGCGACCGACGAATCCCAGCTCCGAACAGCTGCGGGACAGCCAGCCCAGCACGACTGCAAATGGAGGCTGCAGTGCTGCTCCTGCACTCCCTTCGAGCTGCCCCTCACACAGGAACCAGCCCGTTCACTGTCCTTTTGCACTGCTCTGGGTCGAAGGGCTAGATCACTTTGTGTGTCTTATAGGAAGAGGTACACAGGTAAACCTGATCTGCTGGAAAATAAGTGTAAAATACAGCAAATTTCCCCTCTAAGGGTTGTCCTTTTTGTAAGAAGAGTCACGCTAACCACTACTTTCTGTCACGGGACCATGGTCTGGGCCTAATTTTTAACAGCTTCAGTCATTTAGATATAGGAAATGCAGAACACAAGGGTGGGGAAGAGCTCAAGCACTTCAGCAGACACAGGAGAGCAACACCTTCTTCTGTGAGCTCCCGTGGGGAAACTGCTGAAGGCACATTACCATGGCTACCTACCTTAACAGACAACTCTGTTTCTCCAGTTATTTTGTGGCAGAAGAAGGGACCCCAGTGCCAGCTTTCTTTTTCTCCTTTCTTCCATGAGGGAATACCGACAGTGCTTCCTGCTGGCCAGCGCACCTCCTCCCATGGTGCCTGGATTCACCAACCCCTTCAAAATCTCCCGTGAGCCTGGGGCTGTCCTGCCTCTGCTCTCTGGGGGGTGTCCTGCTGCAGATACCCTGGGGATGAGCTGCCAAAACCCCTGACACAATCCTAGAGGGCTGTCAGGGAAAGGGCCCTGCTGGGGGAAAGTTCAGAAGCGGGAAACATGAGAGGAACCGCAGATAATGGGGGAAGAGCACAGGTTTATTGGGGAGGAGGTTTCTGGAAGGACCAGGGTGCATTTCATGACTGTCAAGTCTATTTTATGATACCCTTTTTTTTCCTTTCTGAGCAATTGTGGTTAGAATACCATTATTGGCAGTAATGCTACTACTGCATAATAAAGCCTCACTGACTGGTCTGGAGCCCGTGCAAAGAGGCACAAAGATTCCTATTGTCTCAGCTTCACAAGGAATAGCCAACTTACATTATTAAACACATCTACAGATTAATTTCTCTACAGTTAAATTTTTTGCTTCCTAAAAATGTTGTGTCTAACCTCATCAGAAAGAAAAGGAGAAGCAGAGAGTGAGCAGAGAAGGGAAAGGCATCATATCATAAGCAGCTTGCAATGTTGCAAACACGAAAATAATCTTTTTCTAAAAAAGAAAAAAAAAAAGCACCACTAACTTTTTCACATTTTAGCAAACTTTTCAATTAGGATTTCTTCCTGGCTATTTAAATATGCTTAAAGTAATGATTTGCTGTAATTTGTCTTTTTTCTTTGGAAACATACCGTGCTATTGTCAGCTTTAAAAAAGAAGCAATTTTCTGACTTTTGAGATTGAGTAGGTCACAGAAAAATTACTACTGTGGGAGCCTATAATTAAATCGAAAATGCAGCTGCACCTATAAAAAAATAAAATTAAGTTTATTCTATTAATACTTGAATCTAGAATTGTATTTGACTCTTCAGACACAGGTCAGCTCAAACTGTACCTTAACTGCAGAACTTCAGTAGCTGCACAGCCACTTGCAAAAGCAGACATGATATAGTACACACAGACGTATTCACAAGCATTTGCAGGTACCTGAATTAAAGTCAGTGTAGCATGATTGTCATTTTTACACACAGAGCCTTTCTTTCCTCTTTTCCTAGAAATGGCACTACATCTTTGGGTGTTGGTTTTGTGCTTTTTTTTTTTTTAAGAAACGCAATTAAAATAAATCCAGGTAAAATCACTAATGTTTATTGTAAATTTAACTAGAAGAAGCACAGAAGGGGACTTTTGAAGAAAATCATGTAGCACATCTGAATTGAATAAAGATCTTTTCCCAGAATTTGACTAGTCATGAAATAAAGACAAGATTCTAGACAATACCATGATACAAAACCAGGTTTTGTGTATTTATAAAGAAAATTTATCATAGATCCTGACTGAATGTTCACACGTTACCAGATACAGGCTTTGAATTAAGTATTAAGTGAAAATAAAAGAAAAATTTTGTGACCCCCCAAGAGATTTTAAAACACCTAAAATATACAAAATCAACAAAAGCCTCACCGAGAAAATAAGATACAGACGTTGTCCAACAACTCATGAGACTTATTCTGATGTCTGATGATAAAAAATACTTCCACAGAAATCTTCAAAGAAATATATAAAATCAGAAGAAGAACAAATCAGTCTAAAATAATGGTATTGATTTTATTTATTAATAGCAATAAAAATAGCTTTTTAAAAATAATTACATTTAGGATGATCACCTTTCACAATTTTCTAGGGTAGTAATAGGTGGCATTCTACAGCTCTTCCGTATTGCATGATTTTATATATTACACAATGATATGAAAAACTACATTTCTTTAGAACCTCCTCTAATTCACTAAGTTTAAGGGTTATTTTTTTCCTTTCAAGCAAAAGGAAGGAAATTATTCTTCTTCTTTTCATCAATCATTCTCACATGTCCAGCTTTCCGTGCTATTATAAAGAACATGCCCAAACCCATTCAGTTTATATAAATGCCTATACCCTATTTATTACATATAATAGGCTGAAATCCTTTCTTCGTGTGCAAACTCCACTATTTTAATACACTTACGTATCACATTTAATACAGCTATCCACAACTACTGTGAGAATGAAAACAGCATATCAGAAAGGGTAAAAGAAAGAAAAAGATTTATGAGGAAACATTATACACAACACAGGAAAGATCTCTTTTTCCCGTTTCAGAAATGACTTGTGAGCCACAGCGCTGCTGCAGAAAGAGCCCACAAAACCTGTATTGTCGCATACAGGACTTGATTAAGCCCACAAATTATCCTGAGATCCAGCAGTTTAATTATTTGATTTCACATCTATAGATCGCTTTCCCCTGGCTGCCTGTTTGGTCAGCGGCATGCTTTTTTTTTCCCCCCCCACTTTGTGCTGTGGAGCTGGATTTCTATTTTCCAGCTGCATATATTCCGTGGAGGAAAAGAAAACTGATCCATGAAGTTCCTATTTGCATAAAGTGCAGAAACATCTGTCACAAGAGTCTTGGTGGTGGATTGAAGCATCAGGAGATAGTGCCACTGATCATCTGCCTTAATACTATTGAATTCTGTTTCTGTCAGCAGGAGCTCTGAGCGAGGGTGTTTGAGGAGGCAGAGAAAAGAGAGTGTGCTCAGAGAAGACATATTCTTACTATTACTTGAAATGAGTGATCGGTTACGTGACGCCGTCTCACACAAACAGTCAGGAATGAGCTCTGCCCCAGGATCAGTAAATGCCCTGTTCCATCTGATACCGGTTTTTATTGCAAATACAGATCTTACAGAGGTATGCGATGATTTAATCAGCATCCTGCAGTTGCCTACAATGCACAGCAGCTTTTTTTTGTTAAACCTCATGCAATGAATGATCCGTGTAGCAGGGCTAACATTAGAAAGTGCTCGCTCCGCAGTGCTGGTTTGAGTTTTGGTTTTGGTTTAGGGAATCAAATGAGAAATCTTGAGGAAAAATTATCTGTGTCTCGGATCAGGAAAAATTTCATTCTGTTTCTGTGTGTATATATAATGCATGACTACAATCATAAATATCAGGTGGAGCAGCCAATTCATTCATACAGAATATATAAATAGAACAGAATCTCAATGAAATATAATAGCAACAATTTCAAAAAATAGAATGACTGTTAGGTCAAGTGTTATTTCTAAAAACACTAGAAGTACTTTTGTTAATACACAAATTTCCTATTTTTGTGTTACATTCTGCTCTTTTTTATTACAGATGATTTTTAAAATTCACTAGCTCTGTTGATAAAATTGTACAGACAGATTTCAGGCTGGCCTCCTCTCTCACATCACTGAGAGTCAGAAATCAGTCTAATCTACAGCATGCAGTGCAAACAAAGTGCTCCTCTCAGCTCCTCTGTTTTGTGAAGTTTAACAGCCAATCTGAGAGGAAAATAAAGTTTCTTCACATTTGCTGTCTACTTATGTCAGAAGTAGCATGAAGGTGGTCAGTACAGCACTATTCCCTGTTTTCTGTCAAAAAGCTCTGAGACACTCGGCTTCCTAAGCTAGGTCAGCAGAGATTAATGCCACATTAGTAAAATCTCATTCGTCATTGTCATTGCAAAGCAACAAGGCTTTAAATATTTCTTATTCATTCTTATTCATCAGCTGATCTCTGTAACTGTGTGCGTGCTGCTTTTTTTCTCCCCCTTGCTCCTTTACACGTTCACAGATACCTCGACTCGACTGCAAATGTCCAAGTGCAGGAAATACCTGCTCAGGACCACAGCACAATACGGTCACAGGCAATCGTAAAACAAACGATTGTAAAAATAATAATAATACCCCAACAACTGCATCAGAAGGGATCTTTGCTCCCATACACATATTTGTATAAAAAGTTTCTCTGGCAGTGGTTCACCAGCAGGCAGTAATCAGCTAAGATACTTCTTTGTAATTTTTTTGTTTCATAAATAATACAGGAGTTTACTAACAGGAAGTTTGTGGGAAGCAACAGTAAACAGTCTAGCAATCCATCTGTTATTGCGGAATGCAAGAAAGCTGAATCAGAGTCTGTGCAAGTGGACTATTTTTGTTGTTTGTGCTAGCAAAGATGTGTGGGAAATGGGCATTTAGAGTCATTGTTAACAGGAACTCTTGTGGACCTCCTTTCTCACTCTCCTTGCGGAAAGGGATGGCTGGGTGCAATTTCAGCAAGAATCCTGAGGACTCCTGTGGCTACAGAGCAGCTCGTAATAAACCTGAGCAAAGCAGACAAGGCATTTGTATCAGACGTGAAATATTCAAGTGACAGTTACAAAGGGAATTTTGCTTCCTCGAAATCTATCTCAGAAAGAATGACTTCTAAATTAAAACACTCACAAACTCCTGTTAGCGCCTTCCTAAGCATCAAGATATTTATCAGGAAGAAGTTGAAGGGTTGGAGGGAACTGGAGTAGGAGGAAAGGAAACAAGGAAAAATAAGGTAACGATGGAGGTTGTACTGACAGACTTTCTGTGCCAGCACAAGTAGAGAGTCAAGCAAGGGTGAAAAAAAAGCTAGTGTCTTTCCTGAAGACAGACTGTTCTGCTGGCATTGGTCCACCCTTGATATATTGCTTATGAATAGAAGGCTAGAAAGAGAGCGGGGGCAGGCGTGTAAATTAGTCACTACTACTACAAAAGCAAGCTTTCCTTGCCAACAGCAACGCGGTGTCTCACCTCAAAGATTAATTTGTAGCACAGAAGTACGTGTCCAAGAGAAAAAGTTGTGCTGTGAAATAAATGAGAGTCAGAAGTCTAAGTATAGGATTATACCCTGTGCTTACTAGGAATCACTTAATTTTCACAAGCTAACAAATTCTGCTTATTGACAACGCGTTTGAATATTACACATTGCACTTGGTTTAGAAGAGACAGTAAATACGCAGAAAATCTCTGCCCAAAACAGAACCTGCTAAAAAGATGTATGAAATTGTCAAGAAACAAAAACGTCAAGGTGCGGGGCATGGTATCTAGCTGATGGTTGTGCGCTGATCGCCGCCGGGGCAGCGGCGCACGGCTGCCCTGCGGGAAGGGCAGTTCCAGCGGGACGCTCTCAAGTGTTTACAGCGGCAAAAGCGACGCGTTTGGCCGCCGGCCGGCCCCTCACGGCGCTGCCACACGCCGGGAGGAGCGCGGAGGCGATGGGCTCGCTGGGGCGGGGGATCGCCGGTCCCGAACAGGGGAGCCGCGGCCGCTCGACCCTTCCCGCCGGGAGCCGCCGCCGGCAGGGCCGGGC